>QEPC01001872.1:362209-452528 GCA_003113815.1 Sphenodon punctatus | reverse complement strand
TTCTGTGCGATTTAAAGACACGTCTGAATCCGCCCCAAGTCTCTAATAAGGGAAATACAAGACTCATCCTGGCAGCCCTTTCAGAATGTGTGTGTGTGCTTGGCTAGTCTGTTTATAACTATGGCTGTATCCACTAGACTATAATCTCCTCCTACCAGAGCCAGGATGAGAGCCTTGGAGAAATGGTCTCCCACCACTGTGTGCTGCATAATAAATAGTTGTGAAACCCACTGGCAACATATGTGCCACATCCCCCTCTAGTGGCTGGTCCACAAAAAGGATACCAAATTACTCCTTTTCCTCAAGTGTCAGAAGTGTGTGCAGGGGATTTGAAGACCCAGGCTTCAAATTCTGTTGACAGTTCATGTGGAGGATCCTTGTCGTTGTATTAAATTAAATTTGCTTTTCCAGGTTTCTTTAAAAAAAAACTAAAAAACTCCAACCAAACACTGAAAAACTGATTTGTTTAATTCACACAGTTCAAAAATATCCTTCAAAGCAAGAGTTACAGCTAAAGACATCACAGTCTGTCAATGACAGCAGGATGCACAGCAAAGCATATGTGCTGTGCATTTTGCTTAATTGCTAGACATTTCTAGTGAGTCCACAAGTTTGATGGTTGAAAGGAGTGTTGCAATAGGGGTGTGCAGGAGGGCACAATTTTGGTTTTGTTTTAGTTTTGTTTCACTGTGGGGAAAAATTTGGTTATGTTTTTTGTTTCATTTTATTTTCATTTTTGTTTAAAATTTTGATTCCATTTCCCATTAATTCCTATGGGCATTCCATTCATGTTAATGGGCATTTGCTTCCGTGCCTTTTGTTTTGTCTCTGAGGCTGTCTGTCTGACATGTGCCTGAGAGGCAAACCAATGTTGCAAAAAGCTGGAAGGGAGGGGAGGGGAGAATAGGAGACTGGATTCATGATTGACATCCTCACTAGAAGAAGAGAGGTGCCCTTGGCACCCTGGACCAGACAGGGTTTTCTTTCTTACTCTCCCATCCTCTCAAATGCAAGTTTCACCTCTCTGTAGGTGAGGCAGGCAGACACCACTGTGTTGTCCACCAATGCTTTTTAGGACATTATTGTCCTCTAACGCCTACTGGCTGCCAGCTCCTGACAGCGTCTCTATGCCTGCCAGCTACCTCTGTAATGGATGAGACACCTAACAGTTAACAGCAAAAATTGGGGGATGAGAGAACATCACAGAGCCCATTTACAACACAATGTCTTAGCAGTGCCTATTAGCCAGTGGGGATGCCAATCATGCTTCAGTTTCCTGCTCTCCCCTACCTTCCTCCTTCCCACTGTCTTTTTGCAACATTGGTTTGCCTCTCAGGCATGTCAGTCAGCCTTAGAGGCAAAACGAGAACTAAATTAGCAAACAGAATTTTGTTTTCACTACATTTTGTTTCTGTTTCCCTGATAATTAAAAAAAAATTGGAAAATTTTGTTTTAGTTATTAGGGAAACAGAAATGAAATGCACACCCCTATGGTGCAACCTGTTATTCTGACAAACGGAGGGGTGGGAGACACTCCTAGGCCACCTCTCCTCTACACCCGACAGAAAAGATATCAGAACACTATTCACTTTTCCTGGTGAGAGTAACCTTGCCACAGCAGCACACTTGGCAGCTACATTAAAAATGTGGCTTCCATTAGTATGGTTTAATTTACCAAGCACTAAAATATACTTAAATTATTTTGTTTATTTTTATGTAGAGATACGAGTACCAATAAAATAGTAGATAATGTTATCTATACTGTTCATTCTGCCATTACTACTAATAGAGACAAAATAGTTAAGTGATATCTTTTATTGGGCCAGCTACAGTTGATGGGTATGCAAGCTTTCGGACCTCACAGGGTCCTTCATCAGGAAAGTCTGTAACCCCAGATCTGCCTGACAAAGGGACCCTGTGGGGTCTGAATGCTTGCATACCTCTATCAACTGTAGTTGGTCCAATAAAAGATATCACTTTACTACTTTGTCTCTGTTGCCTATATTTGGGACCGACACGGCAAACCCTACTTTCTCTACATTACTACTAATGTCTCAAGCATTTGTGGTGAGATCTTGCACTTCCCTGAACTTCCTCCAGCTTGGGGAAACAAGTCAGATAGCTGGGGCTAATTTAGGCCTCCATAAAAGCAGAAGATCTGAGTAGCTTTGAAGTTTCCTTCAGAGACAGGGTTCAAAAATGGAATACTACAAATCTCAAGTTTGTGTTACTGCAATATATTAATAGTGATCACTGTATCACTGGGTATTTTTTGTTTTTGTCTTTTGCAAATTTAGATTGACACAAAATAAGTAAGCTTTTCTACATTAAAATGTTGAACTTAGGTTAAATACAACATGCCTAACTTTGTACTGAGCTTGTCATTCTAAACCTTTTAAATGGCAGATGTTTGTGCACAAGTAATTCTGATTTGGGTTTACCACAGACGACCATTAAAAGTTACTGAATTTTTTTAGAATACCTGCATTTTTTTATTTTTTTTTGCAAGAGTAGATTGAGTGTCAGTCATGTCAATTACAGTGTCCTTTGGACTAGTAAGTAGCTTATCCCTTGAGGGCAATTTACCAGGCTCCTGTGTTGAGTTGTTAATGGAAATGTGCTGAAAACACAAGAGAAACATGTTTTTTATGATTAAAATGCTTAGAAAACATTAATAATGCGCAACAAAGTACTAAGAAAACTTACACTACACTGTGTAACAGTTGACCAAGAAGCTAACTACATCACATTAAATTTATCATCCAAGTGCAATTTCTATCCAAGGATGGGCCATCTTTTCTCTCCTATGGGCCACTTTGAAAATTAGTACAAGCTCTGTGGGTTGGTTAGGAGATAGGGTGTGTGATTAGGATGGGGGAAAGGGATAGGGAGGAGGGGTAGGGTTTCCAGATCATACATCTGTAATGCAAGCCATCCTTTATCCTTGTGTAGCCCCCTCCCAAAGGAGAAAATGGGGGCTTTGAACTGTTTCCCTCTTGGTACTTTGAACTAGGCTGAAAGCCTCTATAGACAGTGATTTGTAGGGGGATTATGGGTAATTTCAGACATGCACCGGGCACGTCCAGCCAACCACCGGGATCCGTTTCAGATCCCGATCAGGAATCAGTCCGGCTATTCTTTAGACGTACCGGCTGATTCCTACAGGGGATCAGGGAGGGGGCGGGCCTGCACGGAACGACATGCGGCTGAACAGCCCCGCCCCCCTCCGCGCTCCGGGAGACGGGTGGGCACAGCGGCCAATCTGGGGTCCGGGCCACGGTCCGGGATTGGCGGAAGTAAACTGCCGATTCCAGGCCGTGGTCCAGCTAACCACAGTTCTGGACCTCCAGGCAGCTGGAGGTCCAGAACCGTGGCCAATGTGTTTCCCGCCGAGGTGAACATCTGGCCAAACGCACTACAGACGTTACGGTACCGCAGCCACCACAGGGGATTCACTGTGGTTGATCGTGGTATCATAATGTCTGAAATTACCCTATGTCTCCCATAATGCCTAGTTTGAAGCCAAAACATTCACCTTTGCTCCTAGAGTGAGAGGGTGGACCTTTCAGTCAGGAGCTGGAGGACTCTCCTCCAATCAGGAGGGGGGTTGTTGCCTGATGGCTTGTGGAGAAGGAGGGCTTCTGGAGGAGAAGGGGGGAGCAGCGGTCTACACTGAGGAGAAAGCTGTATGTGTTCTGAGGCCTGAGAGAGGTCTCAATCTGCAGCTTGCCTGTCTGAGGAACCGGAACCCAGACCAGCTAGGAGGCCTGCCCTGGAGCACCTGAGAGCCTGCCCTACAAGCCAGTGGCACAACCCTTCGACTAGAGAGCCTGCTCTTCTCAGCTCCATTCTGCTCTGCAAGCTAGCTGCACAGCTCTCTGACTGGAGGACCTGCCCTGCCAAAAGGGATTGTGAGTAATGGGCCTGCAATTTGATATGGTCTGCTATCCAAATAGATCATCTTACACCAGCCAACGCAAGCAAGGCCTGCGGCCTGGATGATACGGGAAGGGAGGGAATAACTGGATCTTGCTTATATCTTAAGACTATGTGTGTGTTATCTTTTGTTAACTTTTCATAAAGCTTCATAGTGTGTGTTTGGTTATCCAAAGCCATGTTAATTGATTTCCTAAGAACTGTGTATAAACTGCATTTGTTTGGCGCTACTGGGTTGGTTTTAGTCTTGTTTCTTGGGGGTTAGTTCAGGTACTCCAAGAAGGTTACTTATTTCCCAGGTAGAGGCATCATGCCAAAGAAAGCACTTGGTGGGCTGGAAGAGCAAGAGGCCCCATCTTTTTGCCAGGTTGAACCCAGGACGCCCGCCCCAGACTTAAGGTGCCACCCCAGGGCTTAGGGTTGCCAGATATGCAAATGTTCCCAGGACACTCATGAAAAATACATGCTGCAGGGCCTGCATTGGTGCCTAAGGTGCCAGTGCAGGCCCTGAAACATGTATTTTTCATACATAGCCAGGAAAAATGTGCATATCTGGCAATCCTACCAGTGCTACCCAGAGGGAAGACTTGAAAATACTTGGACCAGCCGGGTGGAGTTTACACTTGAATGTATGCTCTCAGCCTTGCTGCTTGAATGTGTTCTCTCAATGTGTGAGAGTAGGGGCTGGATTCATGGGCCAGTTCCAGAAACTGGAAAATGGCCAAAAAACCACAAACCCAGCTACAGGCTGGATTTAGCCCCCACAGGCTGTCACTTTCCCAGCCCTCTGACATCTCTCTTTCAACTCTAATAAATAATAATGATAATACGTTATTAGTAATAGTGCCAGCAATGTGCCTGAAACCGTACAGTCATGATCAGAGACAGGCACCTGCCTCAAGGGGCTTACAAATCTCAAATGGAAAAGGGAGGGGAGACAAGGCAAAGAGGAGCATGGGAGAGACTGGGATACATTCATGAAGCTCAGAGGTTGCAGGTGCACATGCTTAGCTTAGTTACGAGGGGGAGAGTGGGATCCTGACAGGAAAGGCAGTCCAAACAAGAAAAGTGTAGACAAGTTCCTCCATTTCAAATTCTGCCTCTCATCGCTCAACTCTGCTATTTCCCTCGCCAGGCAGCAGTACTATGCCTCACACATTGAATCCTGCTCCCGGGACCCTCGTCACTACTTTTCCACCTTTGACTCCCTTCTCAAACCCCCCTGTCCTCCTCCTCCCTCTTCTCTCTCCACTCAGGATCTTGCTCTCTTCTTCACCTCTAAGATTGACAAGATCCGCCTGGATATCGCCTCCAAGCCCTTTCCCTCTACTACTCCCCACCTCTCCCTCCTCCCCCCACCTCTCTCCTGTCCTCCTTTCCTCCTGCCTCCCTTAAGGAAATCTCCTCCCTGCTCTCCTCCTCCAACCCTTTCCACTTGCCCCCTGGACCCAATTCCTNCATCATCAACTTTTATTTATATCCCGCTCTCTCTCGCCTATGGCGACTCGAGGCGGCTAACAACAAAAGTAGAAGACATCCAGAAAACAATAACAATTATAAATTCAACACAAACAACACAACTGCAAGGACCCCTCAATTAACGCAATAACATACCATTTCATAACATACCATACCATTTCATTTTTAACCATACCCTCCCTATCCCTCACACAATCCAATATAATAACAACAAATCAATAATATTACAACATATCATAATCACACCAGTCCTTCCATATGCTCCATCCCTGCTGTCACCAGGGAAGGAGCCCATCACATCCCCCCGCTTACCCTCCTACTCTCACCAGGAGGGGGGACCTATCATCCACAGTAATGCCCGAGTACAACAACAATCTAAATATTAATTAAACAGTTCTAAATCAACAAAACAAACCCCTCTACCCCTTAACCTAATTCCAAAAATCACACCCCCCCCATCCTAGCCCCACCTCCCCACACACCTTCCCCTGCTGCCACCAGAGGTTGATGCTGGGGCTCCCCCCCTCAACACCCTAATCCTTTGGTTCCCCTGCACATCATCAACCTCTCCCTCTCTACCGGCTCCGTCCCCTCTGCCTTTAAACACGCCACTGTCTCCCACATCCTTAAAAAGTCCACTCTGGATCTCTCTGAACCCTCTAATTACCGTCCTGTCTCGCTACTCCCTTTTGCTTCCAAGCTCCTTGAACGGGTTGTCTACTCCCATTGCCTCGACCTCCTCTCTGCCAACTCCTCCTTGACCCCCTCCAATCTGGCTTCCACCCCCTTCACTCTACTGAAACTACTCTTGCTAAGGTCACCAACGATCTTCTTGTGGCTAAATCCAACCAACTTTATTCTATTCTTGTCCTCCTTGATCTCTCTGCTGCCTTTGATACTGTTGACCACTCGCTCCTGCTTGAATCGCTCCACTCCCTTGGATTCCAGGACTCTGTCTTCGACTGGTTCTCCTCCTACCTTTCTGACTGCTCCTTCAATGTATCTCTTCCTAACTCCTCCCCCTCCTCCTCCCTACTCCTCTCGGTCGGGGTTCCCCAAGGCTCCATCCTTGGCCCTATCCTCTTCTCTATCTACACCCAGTCCCTAGGCAAACTCATTGCCTCCCATGGTTTCCAATACCACCTATATGCTGATGACACTCAACTCTATCTCTTCACTCCTTCCCTCTCCCCCTCTGTTCAAGCTCGTCTCACCAATTGTCTCTCTGATATTCCGCCTGGATGTCTCAATGCTAACTCAAACTGAACATGGCAAAAACTGAACTCCTGATCTTCCCTCCCAATCCTTCCTCTCCCTCTTCCCTGTCAATTACCATTGACGGCGTCTCCATCCTCCCTGTCCCCCAAGCTTGCAGCTTGGGCTTCATCTTCGACTCACACCTTACCTTCAAACCTTACATTGACTCCATGGCCAAATCCTGCCACTTCTCCCTCCACAACGTTGCCAATATCTGCCCTTTTCTGTCTGTCTCCTCTGCCAAAACTCTCATCCACGCCCTAGTCATCTCACACCTCTATTATTGTAACCTCCTCCTCACTGGCCTTCCCCGCTCCCACCTCTCTTCCCTCATCTCTGTTCAAAACTCTAATACCAGGATCATCCACCTAGCCTGTCGCCTTGACCACGTGCAGCCTCTCCTCTCTCCACTGGCTCCCTCTTCCGGAGCGTATTCTGCACAAGCTCGTCTTCACCTACAAAGCCCTTCAAAACCTCACTCCCCCTACCTCTCTGCCCTGATCTCCCTCCAAACCCCTGCTCGAGCACTCCGCTCCTCTTCCATCCCCTCCCTCACCCTCCCCTGCTCTCCCAACCACCTTCATCCCTTCTCCCTCCCTGCCCCGCACGCCTGGAACTCCCTCCCTGCCCACATTCACCTTGCCCCCTGCCTTTGTACCTTCAAATCCCTCCTCAAAACCCACCTCTTCCGCCCAGCCCTTCCTAACTCCTGCTAAGCATCCCCACCCAGGATTATCCCCCACCTGTTATCTGCAAACTCCCAACTTACTGAAACCAAGTCAAGAACAGGTACCTGAACTCTAGCATCCTCATGAATGTTGCATCCCTTGTCTCTCCCTCTGTTCTCCCTTTCCTGTCTCTCCTCCCCCTGTCTTTAGATTGTAAGCTCTCGGGCGGGGACCATGTCTATCTTACTCTTTGTAAAGTGCTGGGTACATCGCTGATGCTATATAAATGTTAATAATAATAATAATAATAATGAGTGAAAACAAATGAGAGAAAAGCCCATAGTAGCCCCCATGAGGTGTCGGGTCCACCTGCCCATTTATTAGGTGGTCACCAGATGTTCTCCCCCACCTACCCACCCCTGCAGCCCCCACTCATGGCATGGTTTGGAGAATCCCGAGCCCACCATGCAGACGAATGCAGGTTGATGTGAGTTAATGTGTGCCCACTTGGCCGCCTCCCATCTGTTAGGGTGCATGCAGCCTCTGAGCGTGTACAGGTACACCAGGGCGAAGCACCTAGAGTGGTCCAAGGAGCGAGTGCTCTTGCCGCCGTCGCTTTCACTGGTACTTTGAATGTTTACTTTGCCTTTGGGAACTAAGGCACTAAAAACAACAACAAAACAAACAAAAAACAGAAGACAGACACAGTGGGGGTGGCTTCCTGTACCCAGAGTTCGCCAGGGCTGGGAGTCATGAGAGGAGGCAGGGTGGGCAGAGCATGATGCCTGCCTGTTAATTAGTTCTGCCGTGCTAACCCATGTGAGTGGGGGCTACATGGACCAAACATGGATGCCAGCAGGCTATTATCTCATTTGTTAACACCCTATGAAGGTGAGGCGCTAGGAAAAGATAGGTTTTTAGCAGGGACTTGTAAGTCAGAAGGAAAGGAACAGAGCATGTGTACTTGGGGAGAAAATTCCAGGCATGGGAGGAGACTCGGGGGCTGGTGAGGGTGGTTTCAGAGGAGAATCAAAGTTCTGAGGTTGGAACATAGAGGGAGATAAGGGCAGAAAAATAGGCAGGAGCAAGGCCATGAAGAGTCTTGAAGTGAGAACAGGGGTTTGTACTGAACGCGAAGGGTGGGTGGGAGCCAGTGGAGGGAAGAGAGGAGGGGCTGAATGTGATCAGAGCAGTTGTTGAGGTGGATGACTGGCAGCAGAGTGTTGAGAAGAAATGAGGGGGTCAAGGTTATTGCTGGGAGGGTCAGTATGAAGGAGGTTGCAGTAGTCCAGGCAAGAGATGACTAGAACAAATGGACTAGAGTCTTGGCAGTGGCAGCGGTAAGGAAGGACCAGATTTTTGTAATGTTACGCAAGACAAAGCAACAGGCTTATATTACAACTTTCTTTGATCTAGCTCCTGTCATACAAACTATATCCCACAAGGCTTTACAGAGTTACATAACTGCAAAATTAAATAACAGCAGGAGAGTAGATAAGAGGTTAGAGACAAAGGAGGAAATAAGTTTTCAGAAACATAAACTTTCCTTCACAGTTAAAAGACCCCAACAATTTCCAGGCCCAAAACTCCAAATGAAAACAGCCATATGGTGACTATTTAACATGAGGAAGTTCTACATCATTTTTTCTGAGTATATACAACCCGTATCTACTGATATGTGGTATCTCACCCAAATGATAGAATAATGGACAATAATATACATGGTTCTTTCCTCCATCTAGTGTGAACACAATCCAAGATTCTACTGTTGGCTGATGACAGTGGGTTTGCAAGTGTACAGATGAAAGCAAAATGTAAGCAATACAAACAATCAGATATTGAGGGTAAAACAAAACCAGCATTTTTAATATGGCCTCTCTGTTTTCCCATCTCAACAGGAAAACATTGCAAAGTTGCAGAGTTGAATAACACACATCAGACCATGTATGTAAAACAGAGCAACACAAGAACTGTTAGATCATTTTACCAGAGTTTAAGTCATGGCTGAGGAGTACAGTAACTCCCTAAAATAGCCACTGAATGAAGGAGAAATGTTTCCTCAGCTCAAACAAAATGAGCTAGTGAAGTGACAGAGGGTAATTTCAGACGTTACGTGCTCCCGGGTCACCACAGTGAATTCCCAACCATGGCGAGCCGGCTAACCCCCTCCCATGGTCCAGGAAAGCCCTGAACAGACGTGACGGGAGCAGGACCACAGCAAGGAAACAAATGGACAGACCACGACCTGGGGCAGCGCAACAGACTTTATGCCGATTCCGGACTGTGGTCAGAACACCGAGAAGACACCAGGGCGGAGCAGGAGGCAGACATGGCCGACTGTGGGCAGAGGAGGCCAAATGCACCAGAAGGCAACGCCCACACAAGGGAAATGGAAAGGGAGGGGGAGGAGGGAGAAGAGTGGCAGAGGCGGCACACACAACAGGCACAGGGAAGTTAAGGACACAGCAGAACACAGAGCACACACACACACGGGCGCAAACACACCTGATCAGGAAAGGAAGGAAGGGGGGAGCACACTGGGAAGGTCAACACACACAGCACCACGGACATGGGGGGGAGGGATCCCCGGGCCAAGGAAGGGGCGGGGACTGGGCTGGGAACAGGCCAGGATGTGGTGAATGGCACCCAGAACCCCACTGACAGCACAGGGAGCACGGGCCACCCAACAGCAACACAGACAGCCCAAGTCACAGGGGTCCCCACAGGGACAGAGCAGGGTCACAGGGGGAGGGCACACAAGCCGGGGAAGGCACCAGAGCGGTCCGAGGCAGGTCCAGACAGCACCCCTCGCTGATGCAGAAGCACGGCTGGGGACGGAGGCGAGCAGGAGCCTGCGGGAAGCACATGCACACACACCTCAGAGGAAGCCAGGAGGTGCTGTCCAGTGGCTCCAAGTCCCGCACAGTAACAGAGGCACCCAAGGGGGGGGGGGCCCTGGGCACGGACACAGGTGAGCAGGCGGCCGTACAAGGGAGGGATACACCACGGGGAGAGCCAGTAGCAGTGTCAGGCAGTAGGAACCAGCCAAGGGGGGCGGGGGCAGGCACAGAGAGGAACACCACAGGCAAGCAACACCATCCCAAAGGACAGGGGGTGCCTATGGAGGGGCCACAGTGACACAGGCGAGTGGAACGGAGCCAAGCAACCCAGCCACAACAGCAGCGAGGCCAGAACAGTGCAGACCGAGCAGCCAGTGCCCCGAGCTGTCAGGCAGGTGCAGGGAGCACACATTGGGGCTGTCATCCATGACACCAAAGACACAGGGGGCCTCACAGCCAGCTGCATGGGGCAATGATGGGGACTGGGACTGGTTGGCCCACCAGATGCATGTAGTGGGGCCATTGAAGCATGCCCCAGCGGTAGTCGAACCCCACCATGTGGTGGGCAACGAGGTAGTAGGCCTCAAACAGATCTGGGCAGGTGAGCCCCACCTGAACATCAGCACAGGACCACACAGCAGCCAGCGCCACCAGCTCCAGTCTGGTGGGCTCTGACAAGGTATAGTCAGCAGCTGGGGGCCATGCCATGTGCCCAAGCTCCAGCAGGCAGTAATACGCCACCCCACACGACTGCTGGTAGTCACAGACCCTGTGGATGCAGCTGAAGAAGGAAACAGCCAGGGCAGGACACCCCTCCTCCAGACAGCTCGTGAACCTGGCCAGGCCACAGACCAAGAGGGCGGACATGGTCTCCGCCGTGGACCATGCCACATGCGAGCACCTCATCTCTGGAATGTGCCCATCGGGAAAGGGACAGAGACCCAGCGCCTCCACATGGAGCTGGCAATCATGAGCATCGGCCTCATAGCCATAGTACTGAAGGCCAAAGCTCAGACTCACATAGGCATCAGAGAGGGTATCTGGGCAACACAGGAGCAGTTGCACAGCCGGGGACTGCCACAGGTCAGCTAGGGCCATGGTCTCCCGGATGGTCCAGCTATGGGGGGTGCCAGGTGAACCGGGGCGGGGGAGCCCTGGGGAAGCATAGCTGGCCATGGTCCAGTGGGCAGAGGGTCTGAGCAGCAAGGAAAGAAGGGCCCCATGATCCCATGTGGGCTGGGGAGGGAAGCAGGGGAGCTCCAAGGACATGCAATAAGTCCGCAGGCCACAACAAGGCACAGCTAGGGTGCGATGCGTGGGGAGCGGACCCAGCACAGCTGTAGGAACCGAGCGCACAGAATGTCCAGCAAGCATTGATAGCAGGGAGGTGATGACAACAGGAAACCAGCTGCGGACTGCACTGACAGGAGCGCAGGTGCACCCAGAGGAGGGGTGCCATCTGCAGGTACACACTGGCCCGCAGCCGATCTGATCCCCTGCCCCCTTCCTGTTACCATGAAGCAGTCTATAGACTGCTGTTGTTGTAGCTACACCTCGTGTTTATTGCCCATACAGTGCTCCCTGTGTCCTCCCCCTCCTTCCCCCAAGTCTCGCTCGCCATCCGCTCTCCTCTCCCTTCCATCTTGCTCCATCCCGCCACGTTCCCCTGCAGCTGTGTGCCCTTTAAATCTCCCTCCCCGGTCTGTGTGTTGCGCGTCGCCTAGCAGCAACGCTGCGTGCTCTCGCCACAGCTGGGGATCATTCATTATGATTCCGCCTGGTGGTTGGCGTTCAGTCATTACGTTTGGCGGTTTCCCGGTGGGTATTGCTTTGACCATGCTTCTGGGGATGGTCTGGTCCCGACCTCCAGAAGCATGGTTGGCTTTGGCCCCTCCGGATAATTGATCGTGGTGAACATCTGGATGCTGCTGTTCAGACATTCACAGCTCTTTGGCTGCACCGCAGGATTGCCCGTGGTTCACTGTGGTTGACCGTTGTATCGTAATGTCCAGAATTACCCAGAATCATCATTAGTTCTTTACAACTCTTTCCCACTAGGGAGAGAGGTTGCCGGGTTGGTCCCAAATGTAAGAGATGAAGACAAAGTAGTTCAATGGTATCTTTTATTGGATCAATTTCTGTTGGTGAGAATATGCAAGCTTTCCGGCCACACAGGGCCTTTCCTCAGGCATGTACCATGGCCAGTTAGAAATATATAAACTGAACAAATATAGGACAGGTATATATCAGAGGCATGGAGTGACATGGGTGGGAGTGTTCTTTGTTGAACTTTGTTGAAAAATAAGAACTTTCTAATCCTTTTTTGCTTACCAGTAGTTCATTAGTATGGCTGAGAAAAGTAATCACATTTAACAGTTCTACAAAACCTGTGACCAGAATTATTTTAAATGAGCTCTTTTGGATAAAAGTAAGATGCTAGGTGAAGAGCAGTAAAGCTCTTGAAGCAGTAAAGCGTTAAGCAAATATCAGTTTGCTTAATGGAAATTTTTCCTTTATACTGAATACACTTCTCAAAGTGACTATGTAAAATGGCACTTTCTAGCAGACATATTCCCGTGCGTATTGAGCCATCTTCACTTTTCTTTTTAAATTGGTTTGATTTAGGCTGCAGTCCTCAAGTCTTGTATTCTGGAGTAGTCCATAGGCAGGGAACTCGTGTTCACTGTGTTTTCCCCATTGCTGCCAGTGGGGAAAATGTAGTGAACAACACAGATTCCTTAATCCATAGGCTTAAGTGGAACTATTGTAAAGTAAATGGTTTAAGAATCACAACCTAAAAGTACAAATGGATTATTGTATGACTAACTATAAGATTAACTATAAACATCTGTTTTAATTAATTAATATTGTTGTATTCTCCAGTTCAGAATTATTATAATGACATTAATAAAAACATTTTTTCAAAGTACATTTAGCTCTCAAGAGGCAGTGCAGCTATAGGAGAAGGAGCTGTATTCTTTTCTAGCTTGAGCAGGATCACCAATGTTCTTAACTAAGTTCTAGTAGCCAAAGGTTTATTACTTGTGATAAAGGGTATTTTCAGACGTTACGAGATCACGCTCAACCACAGTGAACCACGGTCAATCCCGCGGCGGGGCCAAAGCGCCCTGAACATCTGTTCAGCGGCCGCCAGATGTTCACCACAGTCAATACCCACATGGGGTCAAAATCAACCAGGCTTCCAGAGCTCCCCGCCGGACCATCTCCAAAAGCGTGGCCAAAGAGATTCCCGACGGGAACCAACAAAAAGTAACGTCTGGCCAGCAACCACCAGCTGGAATCAAAGGAAATTATTCCCAGCCGGGGACAAAGCACGCAGAGTCGCTGCCAGGCAACGAGCAACAACACAGGCAGCGGAGGGAGAGTTAAAGGGCACACAGCAGCAGGGGGACGGGGCAGGATGGAGTGAGGAGGAAGGGAGAGGTGAGCGGAGGGCGAGAGAGCAAGGGAGGAGGAAGAGGAGGAGGTGGAGGAGGAGGCGACGGTAGAGGCGCGGGCAGGGGAGGAGGCAGTCGTGCTGCACCTGGAGGCGGTGGAGGGACAGCAGTAGCAGCAGCAGCAGCAGCCGGGATGGGCTGACCCGGCACCTTCTGGGTGTTTTGACCACAGCCGGGAATCAGCGTCACGTCTGTTGTGCTGCCCCAGCCCGTGATCTGCCGGCCCGATTCCCTGCAGTGCTCCCGGTCCCGCCACGTCTGTTCAGGGCTTTTTTTGACCACGGGGGGTGGTTGTTCGGTTCAGTCCCGCCGGGAATCCACTGTGGTGAATCAGGACCATGTAACGTCTGACATCACCCAAAGTGTGACCAGAAAAAGCAGAACTTAACTTTCAGACTACAGGTTGAGTTTGTTTACTGGGGAGTAATGAAAACCATCATTTTATTTTCAAAGAGAGAAAACTTAATATAGAAGTACTGAGAATCAACAAAATATGGAACCCAATGATGTCATTTATAGAGTTGTATAATTTATTAATGTATAGAGCTGTATAATCCCCTTTTCCTCATTTGTGGCAAGTGAAAATCTTTGCTGATTTCTCCAAAGAGTACTTGATGCCAATTGCTACACACAGCACAAGCAGCTTGTCAGTTCACTCCATTGTATTATTTTGTATATTCAGCCAATTGTATTGTTTGCATTGGAAAAAAAGCAGACTGGAACTATGATTTCATTTTTTGAACCTTAAAAGATTGTATGGAATGCCTCCATTTTTGTGACTTCATTTTTAGCTTGATGAAAGTCAGCTCACTTATTGGAATACCCGGATAATTTCAAAATACTGCAGCAAATTGATGATGACATTAAGAGGGTTTGACTATGTAAGACATTTAAAATAATCTAATCTACAAAGGAGATTGAATCAGCATTTTGGCAGCCATTTTAGAAAAAACATGGCTCTAATTCCAAAAGTAACCAAAAGATTTTTTTTTAAAAAGATCTAAGAATATTATCTATTTGAAGTCCAGAACATAATAAACATGGGGGAAAATTATAGGACAGGAATACCTGGGCCAGTCTAAAATCATCCAGGAAGAATGCAAATAAGGAAACTGGCTGCAATTTATCTCTGGAAGCAATGACCAACAATTTAGCCTTCCATGTCTCATTGTTACTGTGAGAAGAGATCAGTGAAAAACAATGTCAGTTGAAACAACTGAGGTAGGAAGATAGTACTGGATAACAGTCATGTGGTGCTGGAGTATGTCATAAGAGAAATCCCCACCCTGTGACAATGGCCTGTGCTAAAATCTTGAGGACAATGGGTGAACACAAACAAGATGGTGCAGAGCCAGCTACCTGGTCCGCCCTGGGAAGAACCACTGCAGCTGCTGCTCCTCGGGTTGTCCGGGAGGGTGGTTCATATGAGCAGCCTTCCTCCTTCACCCCGGTAATCCAGGTATGGGGGCTACCATGACAGGTGCCTCCACGGCACAGGTCGGCCATGAAGCCATCAATATGGGACAGGATGGCCGGACCCCCACCATGTAGCAGGACTGGACCCCTGGGAAGAGCTGCTGCAAAACAGCTGATGGGGAACGGGGGCAGAGGCGTGCCCTCATCCAGCTCGGGGGTGTGTGTCAAACAACTGGTCGGGGGTGCTTTGCCAGCCCGCCCCATCAGCTGTTTGGCAGCCAGGGTGAGGGTGCTCCTCTGAGCCCAATCCTCCAACCTCGCTTCATGGTGGGGCTTGGTAGTACCTGAATATGTGGGGAGGAGGCAATTAGCCTGGTTTAGCCCAGGTGACTGGGCCTTCATCCAGGCTGCATTGCTGACCACCTCTGGCCCATGCATCCCGTAGCAGCTGCCCACCTGCCATAGAGGGCAAACATCTGGCGGCGACTTACCTGATGCACAGGTGACTCCTGGGCTATCTCAGGCTAATGTCTTGTTTGTTTTCACCCAATATAATATTTTGATTCAGGTTAATATAAATGGTACCAAGAAAAGCAATTATATTTATGTACAGTGAGAGCTGAGCAAAATCCTGCCAGCAAGAACTGATTACAGCAATCTGAAACTGCCGAGAAAGGATGATCCATTGAAGAAGGAATGGAACTCAAGAGTTAGAAATTTTGGCTGCTATCCTGAAACAACTTATTTGTGACTACACACAAGTAAGTGGTTTCAGGATTGTAGTGTTAGCATCTGTCCCAGCTCTGCTAGTGACTCATTACACAACATTGGTTAAACTGCCTCTGTCTCTGCTTCCCAGTCTACAAAAGGAAGGTAAGATTTCCCCAAATTTGTAAAGTTGACCGATATCTATGTATGAAAAACATTCTGTGTGAGAGATATTATTGTTCTAATTTGCTATATTATGATTGTGTTAACAAGTGGGCTTTAGGCTGCATAGGATGATTAATTATTAATCTTCAAGTAATTTTGACTTAAACAGAATTATTTCATATATAATTTATTGTTCCTTATACATTTTGTCCATTTTGTACTATTCCTCCAAGCCTCAGTCCTCAAACCACTTATTCTGGAGTTGTCCTATTGACTTCATTTGGACTATTCTGAAGTAAGTAGTTTGAGGACTGCAGTTGCAGAGTGCATGCATACATATTGCACATAAGCCTAACACACACACACACACACCCAAGTTTAATAGAGTGAGGGGACACCAATGAAATTAACTGGTCACAGGCTTAAAACAAACAAAAGGAAGAACTTTTTCACACGATGGGTGGTTAACCCATGGAATTTATTGTCAAGGGATGTTATGAGGACCAGTATTTTAAAGTACTGGGTTTTAAAAAGGAATGGATAAGTTCAAGGAAGAGAAGTCCATAATTAGGACTTCATTACCAATGAAGCTGGCAAGGAGTCACAACCTCTGATTGTTGGGAACTCTGAGTGGGAATGGATCGCCATTGGCCTAACCTGGAATGGCAGTTCTTATGTTCTTAATACATTGATCTGGTTTTCCAAGAGATCCAGCACAACAACATGTTATGTTAAAAGAATGTCAAGGGAAATAGAGAGGTCAAGTAGCAGAAGCAGCAAAAAGAAAAGAAAACAACAACCCCATCATTCATCCAATGAAGATCAGAACAAGTGTTGCTTCATAGTGTGCAGTCCAAATTGTACAGAAGCCAAGAGATATTGCCACACATGCAATGTGTATGTTTATTATCCCTGAGTAAAACTCAAGGCTGAATATTAGATGGCAATTCACTGGGTCTTCTGTTGGCAAGTGGCAACAAACTTTTTCTTCAGTACTGGATTGATAACAGTTGTTCTGTAGCATTTGTAAGATGTCCCCATCCGTCCGAACAAGATTAACAATGTGAAAACTCAGAGAGATTAGAAAATCAAGAAAAACTAACTATTTAGACTAGAGATCTGGCAAAGCATAATAGTGCCTTGAGGTGTTAAAGCATAAAATGCTGGAAGTATTTGTAGCTTGAGAACTGTGACAGGCTCACTATTTGGGATTACCGAATTGTTAGTGTTGGCAGACTCATTTGAGGGCAGCGGACTCCCAGTGATCTTAATTTCGTACTCAAAGTGGTCCGAGAACTTTTCACAAAGTTCTGTTGATGGAGGAAGAGCCAGATTAGACAGTTTCCCTGCAATAAAAAGTTACAAGAGATCAGGGCAGTCTGCCCGTTCTGCAATTAAGTTGGAATAGTAAGCAGATCTGGCTTGTTTCAAGGCTTCCCTGTACACATTTATATGGCCCAAACCTGTAAGTGTACATGAAGTAAAGAAGCCCTCAAACAGTGTTTAACTTATGGTCTATAACCTTTACATTTTAATAGTCCCCTGTGTGCCATGGACGGGTATACAGGAATAATGGCTTGGGCAATTATAGGTGGAGAGATGATTGGAGAAGTTGGAGAATTTGGGGTGTTAGTGGAGTAAAGAGAAGTCTTTGCTTAAGCTATGGCCAGACTTTAGAGGAGGTTCATGCAAAACAAGCATACTGAATGAGAAAAGATGGATGGGAAGAGCACATTGGGTAGGTTGACGCAAATCTTCAGAAGAGGATGAAAGATGTATATCAAGTGGAAGCTTTGCCCCACTTCTTCAGGGCTTATATCTTCTGTGCTGATCATCTGAGAGAGTCCCATCTGTTAGGAATTCTCATCACCTGAGAGAAAAAGCTAGACTGGGAGGGGAGAAGCATAGTAAAGAGTTGCACAGAAGAACTGTGTTGGCAGGCTGCTGGAAACAATGATCCTTGTCTAGGCAGGGCTATCTACTATTTAGTATTATGGCTTTTAGTCCAAGCTAGAATATGTTACAGTGTTTAAACAATTATAAAATTTTAAACTGGATGTAATAGAACTCAAGTGTCAAAACATATGAGTCACCAAAAGCTCCATGGCCTCAAGGCCAAAATTGTCCCCGACCCAGAATTGGGTTTTCTGCAACTTGGTCAAACGCCATTGTTTTACCTCTTCCTATTCACTTCAGTCTGCAGGGGACGCAGGACCCATAGACCCTGCACAGCTATTCTGGCTTTGAGGTGGAGGCTGATCACAGGGGCATAACTAAGTTGTAATGGGTCCTGGGGTTTGCCACTGTAGCAAGGAGTGTGGACCCTTCAGGTGCCTGGACCCCAGTATAGCTGCATTGTCTGTCCCTATTACATCTATGCTTTGGGGGTCACCAAAAGAACATTCTTCTGTCATATATGGAGGAGTTTTAAAATGGTTCTTCAAGAAGAAATGGGGAGCAGAAATGACAACTAACCAAAAGGGCTGAATGAAAGCTGTCTAGGGATAGACGGAGAGCATACGTGATTGTGTACTGGCAATAGCCACAGAATTGGTTGTTTCTCTCTTCTATGAATTTCACTGTGGAAATTCAATCTGGTCCAGAAATGAATCAATTTCCTTTGCCTGTGTCCTTAAATTTGATGAATAGAGCCTTTGGTTAGAGCTACTGAAAGTCCTATTTATGGTAGCTAGATCACCAAGCATAGTGTTGTTCTTGGACAAAAAACTGCGAATTTGGGGTTTCAATTGCATATTGCAAAATCTTTTTCAGAGTACTTCTGTGTTCACACTGATTTTGTCTTGTATGTCTTATGCCTTTTTCCATGTCAACAGTTAGCTGAGACTTCAAATTAGTATTGCCTGGTAAAGATAGGAATAAAATCTTGTGGCTGATACTTATTTTGTGAAACTATTTGGACAATTTACTTGGAAACACGGCTTTTGAGGGCACAGTCCTTTGCCTACTGAAGTCAGTGGCAAAACCCCAACTGATTGTCCTGACTGTTGGGATTTGTAGGGTTTAAAGGAGAGACGGAGAAAGCAGGAGCCCTATTGTTTTCCTTCTGTGGATGGAGTTTGTAGTGCAATTGGATATATTGAAAAAATTCCATTTTTTATTGTGAATTTTATAGTTGGAAAACACATCAAGTGCCCCAAACAATACATTTCAACCACAGTTAAGGTTGTAGTACATCCCAGCTCTGAATCCCACTTTGAAAAGATTATAATGCCAAGCCAACTTAGAAAAAAAATGGGTTTCTCCATCAATAGCATCTCTATAATTACAAATGAACAGATAAAGAAAATGCCACAAGGAAAGACTTTGGGCAGAAAAATAAACTGGTATGAATCAAATTACAATGGTACAAAATGGTGAGAGAACATGGGTAAAAACAGATGTGACGCTGGCCCAGTTAGGCCTGGTTTGGCCCTGCTTGGTCAGTGTCATGGCGGGCCATCTGTTTGCATTCTGACAGATGTGGGGCCAGTTCCTACCCTGGCCAGGTAGGCACTAGGTGGGAAATGTGGGTCCGGTATGAGTCAGATCTACAGTCTGTGCCCAGCTGCTGCCTGGCCAGGACAGAACAGGCGAGCTGGGCGGGAAGGTGTGTTCCCGGCCTGGCTCCTACCAGCGTTGGGGAGGTTGCCATGGTGGCAAGCCATGGTTGTCTGTAATAGGCAGCCATAGCTGTGGGTGTGATGTCGCTCCCTGTCTCTGCCCTTCCTTCCCGGCTGGGGGAGGCCACGGGAACGTTTGTTCCTGTGACCGGAATGTACCCAGCCAGCAGAAGCCCTCCCCAGGGTGGGATGGATATTACCATGTGACGTCTGCTACCACCCCATGGTTGCTATGGTATAGTGGTTTTGAGATTTATGGTTAAGACTGCATAAAGTTAGAAAGAACTTTTGCTTTAGCTTTTTAATCATTCAAGGTACTGAAAAACTACATTGTAAGCTCTGGAAAAAAACCTGGTATTTTCTACATAAACTATATGGCTATGTCAGTGGCCACTTTTCTATTTCACTTAGAAAAATAAGATGAATTTAAATTTCCAAGATCGGTGTCGAGAAATATAAAAAGCTGTTTTCAATAACTACTTCATGGTGGCAGGGCTGGACTTAGGAATTTTGAGCCCCATGGCCCTTCTCGGACTGCTGGCCCCAAGTCAAGTCCTACCCCCAAGCCCCACCCCCATGCTGCGTGTTCATGGGTGGGGGAGCCCTGTGTGAATGATGCGGTGCCCGTGCCTGCGGTGAGTGAGGGTGCACTCACCTACCCACCTAACATGCATCCCACTCACCCCCTACTTGCCTCCAGGGCACAGAGAAACTGGGGGGAAATGGTGGTTGCTCCGTGGGGTGAAAATGAGTTGGGGGAGAATGGGGATGGGTGTGTAGACATGTGCATGCCCCACCCACATACCAGGGTGCCCACAGACCCTCCCCACCCGGCAGAGCCATGTAACAAGAGCCTGTGAGGAGCAACTTGAAGAACAGAAGGTTGTTGCCTTGTAAACAAGGTTCTTCGAGATGGCTTCAAACAGTCTCATAACACCCACCCACCCTTCCAGCCCTGCATGGAATATTTTGCTTATATTCCTAGAAAGGGTTGGATGGAACTGTCATTCTGAGGGGGAGAGTGATTTTTATACAAGAGGAGCTCAAGACCATCATGTAGTCTATTATTTGAATATGGTGAGCATGCCATGCACAACCCAGGTGTTAGAATGTTAGAAGCCATCTCAAAGAACCTTCTTTACCTTCTAACAACAACCTTCTGATCACTCACATGGGGAGGAGTTGTTTGTGCAGGCAAACGGCAGAGGCAGGTGAGGGATGGGGACCCAGGCAGCAGGCTTTGCTGTGGGTAGCAGCTTCCAGCCATGCAGGGAGAAAGGAGAAAAAAAATTGAGTGGGTGGCACTAGTCAGTGCCAGGAAAACACCACCCAAGGCCGGGGCTTAGGGGGCCTTCCCCTAAGTCTGAGCCTGCATGATGGTAAATCAGGCCTGTCTCTCTCGTGAACTAGAGTCATCTAGTGCCCACGGTGCCATTTTTATTAATTACTTTGCAGATAAAATCGCTCATATTTGCCACAACTTGTGTGCTGATACTTTAGTTGCAGAGTCAGTGTTTGTGGCTGTGGAAGCTCAGCCTTGTCTTGTTTGTTTGGATCAGTTTTAATTAGTGTCACCCACTGATGCAGCAGAGAATGTGCTTGAAACAGTGTGGGCAACCAATTATGAATTAGATCCTTGCCCATCCTGGCTGGTGAAGGCCAGCTGAGAGACACTGGGCCATTGCTGACTGGGGTAGTCAACGCCTCCCTTCGGGAGGGCAGGTTGTCGGATGTCCTCAAAATTGTTGTTGTCCAACCCCTTCTTAAGAAACCATCCTTGGACGCTGACTCCCCGGCCAGCTATCATTCTGTCTAACCTTTCCTTTTTAGGGAAGGTTATTGAATGGGTGGTTGCCCAGCAGTTTCAGGCTCATCTTGATGCTATCAGATTTCTGGACCCATTTCAGTCAGGTTTTCATCTGGGGTATAGCACGGAGACTGCACTTGTGGCCTTGGTTAATGATCTACGCCTAGAGATTGACAAAGGGAATTGTGCCCTGTTGTTCTTGTTAGACCTTTCGGCAGCCTTTGATACAGTTGATCACGAGGTGTTGTTGATACAAGTGCAGGACCTGGCAGGGGTGCGTGGGACTGCTTTTGAGTGGTTCCATTTGTTCCTGTCGGGGAGGTCCCATTGGGTGGTGATGGGAGATTGCTTGTCGCTGCTGTCCCTCTTGGACATCCTCTGTGATGTCCTGCGGGGTTCCATCTTATCTCTCCTTTTGTTCAATGTGTATTTGAGGCCACTGGGGGAGATCATTTGGAGGTTTGGAGTGAAGTGCCATCAGTATGCGTTGATGACACCTAGCTCTACCTCACTTTTTCATCTGACCCAGGTCCTGCAGTCTCGGTGCTTACCCTCAAAGTACTCCAATTTATTGAAAGATCAGCTTTCACCTTAGATCATACATATCATAAATTATAAAAATAAAACAAAACACGGCACTGCGGAAAAACATCAAAAATTCTAAAATCACAAACACAATCCAGGAAAATAACTAACAGAATTTCCTAAAACAAAATTATAATACATCCTTGGAAAAATAAATAAACAATACATTTAAATAATTTCAACAGCCGGCATACTGCCATTTTACCTTTCTCTCCCTATTTGACAAAAGAAAGAACAGAACTAAAGTCTTTGGTATAGAAGGATCCTTAGCAGACAGTAAAGATATGATATTCTGCGCAACTGTCAAAGAGGACCTATGTTCAAGTAATGGATCAATCCACCATGTTCTCAAATTAGTATAGTATGGACACCTAAATAGAATGTGTTCTAAATTCTCCACTTCAGAGAGAGAGAGCACGAACACAGCGTGCGTTCATATTCAATATTCTCTCTCCTGACAACTGTAACTGCTGATTCAAAAAGGTGAAACTGGACTACAGTTAAAGTTCTATGCAGTTGCAGATCAAGCATTACTTCTAAGTATTTTTCTAATGAGAAATCAGTTTTGAATAACGGATACTATGCCGCAATCCTGTTCAGGGTTACTTTGGGCAAATCGTCTTGAGCTGCTATGTCAAGGATCCTCTGCGTCAACTGCAATGAGGTAACACCAACAAGGGAACCAACACAGAAATCTGCTGAATACCCAGTTCTGCTAAGGGCTTGTGCCACCTCCGGTGCTTCCCCAATGCCTTGCTGCTGTTGGGGACTGGATGAGGGTGAGCTGATTGAAGCTGGATCCAGATAAGACTGAAGTGATGATGACTGGCTGATCTTGTGTCCTGGAGGGGATTGGGAACCCTGTTGTTGGGGGGTTGGGACCGGCCCCCTCTGGTCAATCAGGTTCGCAGCCTTGGAGCGCTTCTAGACCCCTTGCTGTGCCTGGAACATCAGGTTGCGGTGATGGCCAGGAGCGCTTTTCACTAACTCCATCTGGTGAGGAGACTGCGTCCCTTTCTTTCTGACTCAGACATGGCTACCATCATCCATGCTTTCATCACCTTGAGACTAGACTACTGTAATGTGCTCTATGCGGGGCTACCCTTGGTGGTTGTTCAGAAGCTGCAGCTGGTGCAGAATATGGTGGCCCCTCTCCTTTCAGGTGTGGGTGGCCATGAGCACATTGCACCTGTGCTCTTCAATCTGCATGGGTTCTCTATAGTCTTCCGGGCACAATTAAAAGTGCTGGTTTTGATCTTTAAAGTCCTAAATGGCCTGGCTCCACATATCTGAGAGGACCACCTTTCCTTCCATGCCCCACTGCGGCCCCTGCGGTAGGCTGGGGGCGTTCTCTTGCAGGTACCACCAGACAATCTTGTCCATATGTCAAGGGCCCGCCGGGAAGTGTTCTCTGTTGCTGCCCCGGTATTGTAGAACTCCCTTCCCCCAAGTGGCCCGTCAGAGCCTGAGCCTGACCATATTCTGGAAGCCGTGTAAAACCTTTCTTTGGGGTAAAGTGTTTGGTAGGTGGGGTTGGGGGGCTGACAGTGTTTTTTTATTTGAATTAAGTTTTTTAAGGGAGTTTTTCTGTATTTCTATTTTATGTTTTATGCAAGCCACCCTGAGCCTTTGGGGAAGGGTAGGATAGAAGTTTGAATAAATAAAAAATAAATATTCAGTAACTGGTTATTATATCATTTCTCAGCCAGCAACAGTTAATATAGACAAACACCCAACTTGTATGTGAATAGCATCTATTCTGATTACATAGCATGATCTCTACACACACACACTGACAGAGCAGTCCGCCACCAGTAAAGGCTATGGGAGTCTTGGCACTGACTTCAGTGGGTGGAGGATTTCACCCTCAGGCTCTGATCATAAAAAGCTCTGCTAGTACAATTTATTAATTATTGTTACTGTTGTTGTTATATTTATAGAGCACAAGCAATGTATCTGGTGCTTTACTATCTACAATTATAGACAGATCTCTGCCCCAGTGGGCTTACAGTCTAAGAGACACAAGGGACTGGAGACAAAGGGGAGGGGAACAGAAGGAGAGACAAGAATTTGTGTGGCTTGTTCTGGGGAAACACCTTGAGGATCAGGCTGACAGACCTCCTGACTGTTCCCTATTATGGGTGGAACTTGGTTGTCTGCCATAACCAGGGGAAACCCACCCATTGGATAGAGTGGACACTCTGTTCAGGGTAGCAGCAATGTGGGATTTTGGGTGCCACTCCCAGAAGACCAATTCTTGCTGTCCCAAGGGTGCAAGTGAGCAGGAGAACCTCCCCCTACTTTGCAAACTGCAGTCTAGGCATGCATTGCCCCCTGCACTGCAAGCCTTGCACTAGGGCTTACACTTTGGGCTACACTGAGGGGTTTTGCCCAAGGTGGCAAAACAAGTGGGCCAGCTGTGGCCAGACTAGATGATCTGCTGGAAAGCAAAGCCGAGAAAAGTCTTCCTTTTCCCGAGTTATCTGACTTGTTTCTAACTCTTGCTGCTTGAAAAACACAAGCATAGTAATGGAAAAACTCAAACCTATCAGAAACGGAAACATCGGAGAACTCCTGTATTAACTGTTTTTCTATGACAGGATTTGGTGTCAAATCTAAGGCTGTCCTTTTACTGAATTTTACTTTTCTTTGGGATGCTTGCAAACAGTTGAGATAGGGGGTGTTACCAGATGTAATGCTAGCCATTTGTTTTCAGCATTAAACACACTTTGGGCATTCCATCTGTTTGTGCAAACACACTACTGTTAACACAGGTTGGGTTTCATGAAATCATGTTTGTGGCCAGGCCAACACAAATCCGCTGCTGTCACGTAGCTGCTGTTATGTATAGCTAAGTTATATCACCCAAACGGCTTAGGCCCTACATATCTGAAGGACCGCCTTCTCCTTATGCTCCTTCATGGCCCTTAAGATCTGCCGAGGGTGCCCTCTTGCAGGTTCCATTGCTAGCCCAGTTTCATACAACTCAGGCCTGCAGAGAGGCATTCTCAGCAGCTGCCCCACAGCTTTGCAACTCCTTTCCCTTGGAGACTCGCCTGAGCCCTGGAGGCAGCGTACAAGCTTTTTATTTGACCAGGCATTCAATGGGCAGGGATAGATTTGGAGGAGGGTGATGGGATGTTTTTAGTTTTGTGGGATCTTAATTATTTATTCTACATTTGTATTTTATGGTGTTGTGAGCTGCCCTGAACCTTGGGGGATAGGGCGGGATATGAATCTAAATAAATCAATAAATAAGTGCACTGTCCTATTTTTGGATTGTGGTAATCTGAGCCACTGTACAAACATGATATTGGTTGCAGAACAGCTGGTAGGAGGAGACTATGTACCTGCCATTTGAACATGTAACAGAATGGAAGTGAAAGGATCATCAAACTCAAGGTAGAATGGATTTTCCATTCTATAACATAACTTGTCTGGCAACCCCCAGTGATGGTTAGGGCTACGGGAGTGCAGTGCAGCATCGTAACAAACTCTGATTAAAATTAAGGGGGAGCACAGCTTCAACCATCAGTTTTTATTTCCCATATTTTTACTAGTTTGATAAGGGAAGAATGGTGACATGTAGCTCTCTTAACTTGACATCCTTCTGTTTGTGAATATTCTTTTGTTCAATACACAGGGAATTAATGGGGATAAGAAGACTATTGTTATCAAAGGGGAAGCTGAGGGAGAGCCGGTGCCAGTAAGATACCTTGACTGTCAGTCTGCATCCACCACAGACGCATGAAGTTAAAGCGTTTTACGTGCTTAACATGGACATGAAAGAGAAGCACTTGGGAACAGTGCATAGATACATAGGCAATAATGAACTAACTGGCACATGGGAGAAAGGCAAACAGAATCTGTAACCAATGAGAAATCCATAAGCCCAAGTGATGATGACTATAAAATCATGACAATAATCCCCTACGATTATGCAGCATATCTGGAATCCCACCCTAACAATCGCCCACTAAATGAATCTTTACCATAAGGCCCAAGTCACTTTTGCACTGAAACAAAGCCTCAGCCATAGGTAACCATTTTTTTTAACTCTACCTCAGTCAAAAATTTGAACTTGTGCCAAATTGGATTTTATGTCACCTTCTGCAGTCCTTACTTCAACAGGGGTCAAGGGATTCAGCTCGCTGTGACTATCCTTCACCATCTGGCATCTTTCAAAACTCATTCTCTCTGTCTTCAAATAATAAGGGTAATAAAAGCTAGGATTTAAAATAAATATTTCAATGTGTGTATTTGAGTACTGTCTCTGTTGCCATAATCTCTTTTTTTCCCCATCCAGAGGACTCTTCTTGTTCTTTGCGCTTCCCTAGAGTATTATTGAAAAATAAAAGTGATTCTATTTCCCTCCTCATCTCATCTAGACACCGTCCAACAGAACATAAACTAGTGTGACTAAGACATTTTCTCTTTCTCTGGGAGTGTTATGTATGCAGGGTGGTGTTTTGCTTGGATTGGTTTGGGTGGATTTTTGTTTGTTTGTTTGTTTGTTTTGCAGGGAAGAGATATTCTGCACTTTTGAATAAGGGGCATTGTTTTTTCTCCATTATATGAACATGCTGCCAAAGTTTGTATTAGCAAAGCAAAAATTAAAGAAAGTGCGCTTTGTATTGGGAATGGAAGGTGGGGAGGTTTGTGATGGATCTTAACTCCTGTAGGATTTCATTCCTCAGATGTGGACCAGCCTCACTTTTTAGTGTGAGCTTCACTTTTAGTGTGGCCAGTTTAATTATTCCTGAGGAGAAGAGTTGTCATTAACAGTCCTCATCCTGATGCTCCAGGTGTTTTAATTATCCTGGCCCAAACCATTTAGCACTTGAAGATAAGAACCACAATCTTGAACTGGCTTGCTGTACTGTGGGAAGGCAGTTTAACATGGATCTGATGTGCTTGAAGTAACCTGTGTCAAAATCAATCTTGCATTCTGAACTAAGGGTATTTTCAGACGTTATGATACCACACTCAACCACGGTGTATCCCCCGTGGTGGTGGTGGATGGTCCTATAACGTCTGTTTTCTTGCCGCCAAATGTTCACCATGGTGAACCACCGGCGGCGAGCAAAATAACCACACTTTCGAGGATGGTCCGGACACCATCTCCGAAAGCGTGGTTAATTGAACCACGGCCGGGAATCGGTGGATGGTAACATCTGTTACCGCCGCCGATTCCGGGCCGTGACCCAGACTCCGGGTCGGAATCGGGCACAGTGGCCAGATTGGCCGCTGCGCCTGCCCGTCTCCAGGAGGGCGGGCGGCTGGGGGTGGGGTGGGGCTGTGCGGCCGCATGTTGCATTGCACAGCCCCGCCCCCCGCCCCAGATTCCCCGCCAGAATCAGCCAGCACATCTGCTGGACGTGACTTTTTGATTCCGGCGGGGAATCAAAAGGTGATTCTGTGACGGGGCCAATAGGTGCCCCGTCACGTCTGAAATCACCCTAACTGGAATTTCCTTAGGGATATTGGCTTCACAGCCAGATATATTGCACTCAGTCCTCAAACAACTTACTTTGGAACTGTCCAGCTGAAGTCAGTGGAACTTTTCCAGAGGAAATGGTTAGTGGACTCCAGCCTAAGGCATGTATAACTGAGGCTAGGTCACTCTCTCCCACAATGAACCAGAGATGAAGCAAAGCATTATTTACAGACACTGCTCTGTGAGAGCAAAGTGTTAGCAAAAAATTCCAAAGCCTTCCTAAAATGCAGACCGTATTGGGAGCTGAGTATCTTCAACCAAAAAGACTGTCCAGTGACAACAAACTTCTAAAATTGCCTTCTTCTCCCCATCAGCATAAGCTTTGCCTTGGCCATGCCACTGGGTCCTCCCTGGAACACATACCTCCTTACCCCATTCCCCAGGCTCCGGAAGAGGTGGCATTCACCAGAAGAAAGGGAGAAGGAGATCTGACAAGTTACATTCCTTGTCACAATACCTCCTCCTGTGTCCTCCTAGAGCACACCCACCCTGCTGGGAGGGGGCAAGGAGAGATGGGCAGTGGAGGGGAATGTGTACTCTTGAGCGCTGGAGGGTATGGCTAAAGAACAAATCTCCAGCCCTCAGGCCCTACTCTGATTGCACCCCTGAGTGCTGGGGAAGGATAAGTAGAGTTGCCTGTAATCTATGTACTACTGACTATTAAGCCTATCTTGTCTACCATGGTTACCAAATGGCTGCATGCATGGAGATGCTGAATAATAGCAGCCCTGACCTTTAAAGTGTTTTCCATTTTCATAGAAAAATGGTGAAGTTGTATTGTCTTCAATTTCTCTATATCCAAAGAGCGGTAGAACTGTGCTTTGTGCTGAATTAACATGCTTTCCTAAGGTCCTGTAGTAAATATATGTTAAAATAGCTCTTGAAAAAATTCACTGGGTTTCCTTCCTCCCTCCCCCCGGGCCTGATCCAAAGCCTCCTAAAGTCAATGGGAGTTTTCCCATTAATTCAGTGGGCTTCAGATCAGGCATTCAGCATCTTCCATTAGCACATCTGCAGTACTCCCTCATAGCCCTCTCTTTGGCTCCTATTTTCCCTCTTTCCTTCTGCATATGCACTTCCCATTCTAATCTCTTGAGTTTCTATTTCATTTTAGAAGCCAAATCCTCAGTGTCCCAAATCCTCTGTTCCTCTGCCAAGCTTTTATATGAGAAATAGAGCTGCTACAACCATTTCTTTAAAAATGGCTCCATGTCCGTGTCAGAGATGGCTCTGACAGTCGTGAAGCCTTCTTCCTGTTCCCTGGTCAGCAGAGAATCTAGACCAGCTGCTTCAGAGGCCTTTCTTTTTCTTGATTCCTCATTGTTTCTCTTTGCCATTGGCTTAACAGTTGTCAAGTGATCCATTGTTGTCTGCTGCCCTATCAAATGTATGAGGGCAATATTCTCAGTAAGGCAGCTGCCGTCTCATCTCATGTAATTATGCATATTATAGGCAAAATAATGTCATAGGCGTTTATTAATCCTCTGCTGGTAAGAATTAGCACCGTTTGGAGACATATGTGTTCCAACTTCTATGCCTTTAGACAGTTAAATTCAAAGAGACATTAGAAGAGAACGATAGGCCCTGATTTTAAAAAGGCTCTTAATTACGGTTTGGTTAGAGAGCTCAGCTATACGAGTGACTCAAGTTCAGGAATTATCCTAGGACTTGGCAGCTCTCTGGGTTAGTGAACTTAGAGGTTTAGTGAATGTTATTTGAACAGGGCCAGGTGGAGGGCAAGTGTGGGAAAGGGGACTGTGGAATAAGATGCTAAATATCCCTCTTGACAGCCAAGTGACAACACTTGGAGCAACATTTAGAGAATCTAGACAGCCCACACAAGGATATGATAAGCAGTGTATGGCAGTGCACATAGGGAAGAGGCAAAACATTGCAAATGGTAGCTAGGGAAATAAAAGGGTAGAAAAATGAATGCTTTACAAATGCTCTGGCTGTTTGATCCTTGAGGTCCCTTCCAGCTCTCCAGTTGCATGATTCTCTGGGTGCTTTTAGATGGATGCGGAAGCAGCTGCCCCCTGAGCTGCTCCTGGGTGCACCCCATGTCTGCCCACTTGCAGCCCCATCTGGGTCGGCTTCACACAGACCCGGCGGGTTCCCTGGCCCATGGTCTAGCTGTCCAGTGTCCCTCCTGCACCATAAAGTTGCAGGTGATTGCCTGACGCTCCAGGTTGGTACCTGCAACTCTATGGCATTGCCTGTGGCAACGGGCAACTGAAAGTGGAGCAGCAGCGTGCGTCCGCTGAGCAAACAGACAGCTGCTCTGCTTCAGGCCAGTGCCCTGGGTTTGGCCGGCCCACTCCGCTGTCGGTACTCTGGGACATTCCGGAGTGCCGGTGGTGGGACTGCCCCTTGCACCTCTGGCAGGGCCACCTTTAGTCAAATGGGCCACCCAGAGGTGAAGTGGGCTGGTGTGGGCAGCACTGGGGCAGCCGTCTGTCTAAAAGCACCCTGTGAGTATGGCTGTTTTTATATGGACACCCACCCACCCCGCCCCGCTCAGTGTTCGGACAGGTGTTAGGAGGGGACCTTCCATGTAAATGGCTGGCAGTGGGGGGTGGGGGGTGTCCACTCAGTGTTTGCCCATGTGAATACTGAGCAGGATGGGTGGAGGAGCACATGCGCTCCACCCATCACGCACCCATCTCTACCCACCTGCATCCATGGAGCCCTCTGGAAAACTGGAGGAGGCTCCGTGGGTGGAGATGGGTGTGTCCACACCCACCACAGCCAAACCTCCCCCCCACCTCCGTCCATGTAAAAACGCCCTATATGTGCACCAGGGAAAGAAACTCGTGTACTTTAGAGCATCCCAAAAAGTTTTCCATGGGGAAAAATTCTAGTATTCTGCTCATACTGGATCAGTAATTTAAAGGGTGCTGATTGCAAAATATCATACGTTTGTTATGCAGAAAGTAAAACACCATTTGTAACTGATCAAATTCAGAATAAAAAGCAGCTAATGCATCCTTGCACCTTTGTCTACCACTTTCCCACAGGGGAAGGATGGAGCATAAATTTAAATAATAAATAATAATAGTCACCAATACTCCATTTGAACTAAATTTTATCTCTCATGCAATCCTTCTGGATTACTTGTTGGATTACTCATGTGAATGATTTCCCCCTTTATTTTAAAGGATACTTTACTTTCCATTGTTTGGCTACTCAGCAGGGCTGCAGATTGTTAGTGCAAGTATATATCTTAAAATATCCCAGCAGTAGATTTTTCCAACAGGAACCATTGAGCGCATAGTGCCTGATTCATTACTCTCATCCCACACCTTCTTCTGATAATGCCATATCTGTCCTTGAATTGATTCTTCTTGTTGGATTTAATTCACCTCCGACAAGACGGAGGTGATGTTGGTGGGTAAGGTGATGGAGATGGTGGCCGCTGTTATCGGCGGGGTCTGCCCTCCATTGGTACCCCAGGTACGGAGTCTGGGGCTGCTCCTCGACGTGCAGCTCTGCCTGGATACCCAGGTGGAGGCTGTGGCGAGGACTGCCTTTCGCCAATTACATCTGGTGCAATGGCTTTGGCCCTTTGTCTCAGGCTCTGACCTGGCCACCATCATCCATGCTTTCATCACCTCCAGATTGGGCTATTGTAACGCATTCTACGTGGGGCTACCCATGGTGACAGCTTGGAAACTGCAGCTGCTGCAGAATGCGGTAGCCCGTCTTCTGATAGGACTGGGCCACCGGGAGCATATTACACCAGTGCTCCGTTCTCTGCACTGGCTGCCAGTGGTTTTCCAGGCCCGATTAAAGGTGTTGGCCTATCAAGCCCTAAACGGCCTAGGCCCTACCCATCTGCAGGACCGCCTCACTCCCGGGATGCTGGATCAACCACTGCGGTCATCTGGGGGCACCCTGCTCAAGGTCCGTCGAGTCTTCTGGGGGGCCACGCAGGGGAGGGCGTTCTCAGTGGCCGCACCATGGCTGTGGAACTCCCTTCCGGTGGAGGCCCGATTGGTCCCGGATCTCCCCTCTTTTCAGAGAAGTTGTAAGACCTGGCTGTTCTGCCAGGCATTTGGTGGGGGGGATGGGTGAGGGGGTGGAGGTATTTTTTGGGAATGGGGTTATTTCCTTTTCCTCCTTTTAGTTATTTTAATTGTTGTTTTAAATGTTGTTGTTTTTATGAATTGTAAGCTGCCCCGAGCTGCCTGTGGCAGGAGGGGCGGGGTAGTCAAAGTTTGAAAATAAATAAATAAATAAATTCTTCTATGGGGAAAAAAAACATTGGAAATGCTTTCCTCCAAACGTTTCACCTTTCACACCTTTCTTCTACATTTCTCTAAGACTTGTTTTATGCAAGATGATGTGCATTCACAGCTGACATGAGCACATGCTTAGAAAGTTGTCACACTTACTGACTTCCTTACAGGCTTCAACCTGATTAGCCGGGCGGGCCAGGTTTAAATGAACTTAGATTAAAACAACCATCATATTTTAATTCTTATTTGGAAATCCTGACTGAGAAACATACCTTTTGAGGGGCAGCAAAAATTTCACCAGTAAATTCTTTTTATTGGGAAAATTATATTTTCTATGAAAAACAGTGATTATTGGTACATATATATTGTAATATCTCAGAATATTCAAATGCATTAACCGAGGCAGCAGTGCTGAACCTATTGAAGTCAATGGCAAACTCCCGTATATTTTAATAGATGAAGATTGCAGTATAGGTAGGGCTTGTATTCTGCATTTCCACCATTAATGCCAATGGGGGAAATGCAGAATAGTGAGGTCCCTGGCTATAGGTCTGTTAACACTCATATCAGGTTAGTGTTATTGTAATTCATTGTACAGATGGGGAAATTCAGGAACAGAGTTATGAAGTGAGCTGTCTATGTCGCATGTAGAATTTGGTCTGTAGTAAAATTTGGAGCCGAATCCAGGAGGGAACCTCTTTGTTTCCCATTAACCACCAGGTAAGAATAGTGTGCTTTGGTTTCAGGCTAAAACTGAAGAATGACCTGTTTACTGCCTTACATTCCCTCTTTCTAGAAAGAGGTAGAATGCCATTCACTGTAATTATTTCTTTTATTCAGTGTCAAAAGTCTTTCTTACTGGAGATTACGATGCAGTTTGCTCATTCAGATTGTCCCTGCAGAAGTCCCTAGGATAACTTTCCCTCTAAGCAATGCAGTGATCCCTCCTGCACACAACAGTACTTGAATGTGATGGAAAAGGCACAGGACTTAAAAGGCACATGGAACAGGTGAGGCAGAAAAACTCAGCTTAATGTTCAGCTTCATTTAATCATATTCCGGCTGTGGTCTTATACTTGTTCCTCTCCCTCACACAAGGGTTGCAGTTGCCAGATCAAAATTTTAAAAATAAGGGACATTACACAGCGTAGGGATATTGAAATAAGGGGTATCCATTCTGTTCCATGGAGCTGTGCTGTTCGGAATAAGAGATGTCCATTAAATAAAGGATGTCAATTATGTTCTGTTGAGCTGTGGTATTCTGAAATAAGGAATGCTTTCTTAAAATGAGGGACACCTGACAACCCTCCTCACTGCCCACCATCTCACCTACTCCCATTAAATCCTACAGAGCCGCTCATACTGTTGTAAGGATTCACACATGCATTTCATGAGCTCTTGAACCTCCTATTCCTAACAGCAGCAGATTTCACTTCGAAAGAACTGCATTCATTTTGGGCTTATAAGGAGAAGTCAAAGGCACAGCTTCAAATGCTTATTGTATTTTTCCTAAATGGTTTTGATTCTAGAATCTTGTTTCCTAACTAATGACATTATAATTTATGCACCATGTCTTTAAAAGACAACACTTTAAATGAGGATGATGACACTGTTTATCTTCCATGGGAACATTTGCTTCATTAGACATATATACACAACCAGCATGTTTATGAAATGATTACCAATTTTGTCTTCACATTCAAGAAGATTTATTGTCTTGAATCTACAGATTGGTGTCCTGAGTGTGAAAACAGTAGTTTGCACTTCAGCTGGTATTTCAGTCTGATTTTATGGCAAAGTATTCACACAACAGTTGTGAGTACAGTCTGGATTTACAATACTACTGAGCTCCCCTACCAAGAGATACATATAAAGCTGTCACTTTGCTGGCTATGCTGCCTAAAGCTAGAGGATTTTGACAAAGAACATTGCTAAATCTTAGGAGGCATTGGATTTTCCTTCAACTGGGAGTGAGACAGGAGATGGCCCCAGGAAGAAAAGAAGCTTTCATGGAGTTTGTTTTAGCTGTTTACCAAATTACCATAACCTCCCTTGTCTTGAGCAGCATCCATGACTGGCAACCCTAGGAATGACTTTTTTCTCACTTGTCAGCTTGATGGAAGGAAATAATTTAAAGGAAGAGATCTGGAATAAGCTAGTATGCTAGCAGTCTGCAATGGGTTTGAAATGATAAGAATGTTAATGTTTAAAAAAGCTTGAACATTTTAGAACACAGCAGTATATGGACTTTATCAATCTGATGGTTTAATGAGGAGAAAAATGCCACCAGTGGTTTTGCCAAGCCAAAAATCTTTCTGCTTCTAAGAATACCATTGACATGTCCCTAGATACAATCAAAGAAACATCTGCTCTGCTTCCAGTCTGCTGCTGCTGCTAGAAACCAGGGGCATGTTTTGAGACATATGCAAAAGTGGACTTTGGAGTAAATCATTTTTTAGGTACACATTTAAAATCTGTGTTTGAAATTCCCAAATAACATACATTTTGAACAGGAAAAAAACAAAACTAAGACATTAGGGTATGCTTGAGTTGCCAATAACCTTGAGTAGATTTGATAACACAGGTATGAAATCCCAGCCAGTTAGTTAGTTTTATTTACAGCCATAGCCAAATAACAAATCAATTAGAATAAAACATTTGAGAAGAACCATTATGCATAATAATAATTTACCGATTTCCACAGCTACTTACGTTTTCTGAGCTCTACTTCTTTTCACCCACACCCACTGTGTAAATAACTGTCAAAGAATTATTCATAAACAACCAAATAGTTTTCTCCTTTAGCGACCAATTTCTTAATGAACTGACGAGGATGCAATAGCCGCTCCCTTAAATCATCATAAAAATGACATTTCCATAAATAATGTATTATATCTTCAACGGGGGTGGGGGTGGGGGCGGGGGCGGGGGGTGTTAATTATATACATTTGATGATGTTTTAATGTGTTTTTTATTGTTTTATTTGTTGTAAGCCAGACGGGATGCCATAGGCATGGGGGGGCGGCCAATAAATATAAATAAATATAAATAAATAAATACATTTAAATGGCAAGGACATTTCCGATCTATAACAGGGATGCTATTCCATCTTCCTTCTAGTACAGCAGTTCTCATCTGAGTAAAACGAAGTCTAGTGATAGGCCCTTTTCACACAGACACTCTAACACTGCTAAAATGGGTGTTACATTTTATTATACATGTTGCAGGGCACCCACAGAGCACACTTGTAGCCCTGCAACATGTATAATAAAGCGTAACACCCATTTTATCAGTATTAGAGTGTCTTGTGAAAAGGGCCATAGCCATCCCTATTCTTACAATAAGGAATTTTAAGATAAAATTCAGAACTATGAACAAACTCCGTGGTCCGTGGTGGTGGGTGGGCAAAGTATCTAGTAAAATATGCTATATCTCCACAGTTGCAGCATTAGTATTTTGTAAATGGTAACATGGGCCTGTCTCAGATAGTTGTTGGCCCCACACATGTTGGAGGACATAGCCTGGACATAATTTTTTGCACCAGCCTTGAGGCAGGGGATCTATTAGTGGGGGAGGTGTCAACAGTGCCCTTGTCATGGACGGATCATTATCTCCTCCAGGCGGATATCCTGGCGCATGCCAGTCCCCGGGAGGGTGCAGAACCAGTTAAGTTGGTTCGCCCCCGAAAGCTTATGGAACCAGAAAGGTTCCGGATTGCCCAAGGGGATATTTCCTCTGACTTCGATGGCCGTTCACTCTATGACCTCGTGGTCTTGTGGAATTCTATGCTGACGGAGGCCATCGACCGTGTGGCTCCCAGGCGTCCGCTCCCCAATCGCCAACAACGCAGGTCTCCGTGGTATATGGAGGAACTGCGGTGGATGAAGCGAGAAGAGTGACGGTTAGAGTGACGGTGACGTCACTCTTGTATTGAAGTTGACTGATTGTGACATAGAGTCTGGTTACGTACCCATGCTGTGACGGTGCAGGCAGCAAAGAAGGTTTTCTTTGCTGCCCTCATTGCATCCGCTAAGTCCTGTCCGGCTGAGCTCTTCCGGGTGGTAAGGGGGCTGGTCAGTCCAGCCTCCCTCTGCCTGGATTCGGAGTAATCAAATGCTCGCTGTGACTTGTTTGTGGACTTTTTTGTGGATAAAAGCATCATGGCTTTGACACAGCATTTAACAGTGGATGAGCCAGAGGACATGGAAGCTCCACCTTGTCCTGTTTTATGAGATGAATTTCAAGATGTGTCACCCTCAGATATGGGTGATGCTCTTGGGACTATTTGACCCACCTATTGTGAATTAGATCTGTGACTGTCCTGGCTGGTTAAGGCCAGCCCGGAGACATTAGGGCCATTGCTGGCCGGGATAGTCAGCACCTCCCTTAGGGAGGGCAGGGTGCCAGATCACCTCAACGAGGCAGTGGTGTGGCCCCTGCTCAAGAAGCCATTATTGGATGTGGATGCTGATGCTGTGACCAGCTATCGGCCGGTCTCTAACCTTCCCTTTTTAGGGATGGTTATTGAATGGGTGGTGGCTCGACAGCTTCACGAGCATTTGGACTGGATCAACTTCCTTGATCCTTCGCAGTCTGGCTTCCGTCCGGGTTATCACACAGAGACTGCACTTGTGACCTTGGTTGACAACCTCTCCTGAGAGTTGGACCAGGGCCATTTGATCCTGTTGATTTTGTTAGATCTCTTGGCTGTATTTGAAACAGGGGTGTAGCTACCATTGGACAAACAGGGGCATTTGTCCCAGGGCCCGTATTGGCTGGGGGCCCAATTTCCAAGGTAGCTAAGCCACCCTTCCCGCCGATTTCTTTTTAAATTGTCACCTGAGCTGTCTGGGGGCCCTTCCAGCTGTTGCGGGGACTCCTTCCCCCTCCCTGCCCGCGGTTGCAACAGGGAGGGGGAGGGACCCCATGCAGCAGGCTACATCAGGCCAGGTCACACTCACAAGCCTCGTGGCTTGGCTCGTCCCCCTGGCGCTGCATCATGGAGGAGGAGTTCTCCCCACCTGTCTGGACCCGGTCCAGGCAGGACTGGTTCGAGGGAAGCCCAGCCCAAGCTAGAAGGTGTCCGGTGGCGACTGGGCACTTCCCCGCTCTGGCGCTCCTCACATTGAGCCGTCCCAGCCTGCCCCGGCCCACCTGACCAGCCCCCAGGGCTGGTTGTGTGGGCTGGGGAAGCAATGGCACTGCTGCTGCTGCTGGCCACACTTGGCCCCAGCATGTGAGCACTGAGCTGCGAGGGACAGAGTGCACCATGGGACAAACTTGCCGCCGACCCAGAAGACGGATGGGCCCAACAGCAGGTCACCAGCAGCATGCCACGGACTCTGCAGAGAGCAAGTAAATCCCGAGCACCAGAAGCCCAGTGCCCCTAGGTCAGCCAGTGGCTTCACCGCCGGCAGGGAAAAAGAGGTGAGGGGGGCCCCATGGACATTTCTTGTTCCTGGGCCCATGCCAAACTAGCTACGTCCCTGATTTGAAACCACTGATCACAAGTTTTTGGTGACTCAGCTGCGGGACCAGGCAGGGATGAGCGGGACTCTTCTTGAATGGTTCAGCTCTTTCCTGGCCGGGAGAACCCAGTGTGTGGTGGGCCTCAAGTGAACCTCCCCGAGGCCTCACGTGTGGAGACCCGCAGGGTTCCATCTTGTCCCCTCTCCTGTTCAATGTGTATATGCAGCCTTTGAGGGAGGTTGTTAGAGAGTTTGTTTGGCGTAAGGTGTCATCAATATGCTGATGACACCCAACTATATCTCTCATTTTCATCAGACCCAGGTCTGGCAGTCTCGGTGCTTACCTGGGGTTTGTCAGCTGTGGGGGACTGGATGAGGGTGAACTGTTTGAAGTTAAATCCCGACAAGACAGAGATGATGGTTGTGGGGAAAGCTGGGGGAGTGATGTCCCCTATCATTGATGGGGTCCATCCTCTCCTGGTATCCCAGGTCCATAGTCTGGGGGTGCTCCTAGATCCACAGCTCCGCCTGGATGTCCAGGTGGCAGCTGCGGCAAAGGGTGCATTTTGCCAATTACACCTTGTACGTCAGCTTAGGCCATATGTCTTGGACCTGGCTACAATCATTCATGCTTTTATTACCGCAAGATTAGACTACTGTAACGCGTTCTACATGGGGCTACCCTTGGTGACGGTCCGGAGACTGCAGCTGGTGCAAAATGCGGTGTCTCATCTACTGAAGGGGACAGGCTGACGCGAGCACATTACTCCAGTGCTCTGTTCTCTTCACTGGCTGCCGACAGTCTTCTGGACCCAATTCAAGGTGTTGGTGTTGACCTTTAAAACCCTAAATGACCTGGGCCCCACCTACCTGCAGGACCGCCTCACCCTCCGGATTCTGGATCAACCTCTGCGGTCAGCCACGGGCGCCCTTCTTGAGGTCCCCCGGGTTTCCCGGGTGTTGACCATGAGGAGGGCGTTCTCAGTGGGTGCACACCGGTTGTGGAACTCCCTCCCGTTGGAGGTCTGCCTGAACGCTGACCTTCCCTCTTTCCGTAAAATGTGTATGACCTGCTATTATGCCGGGCTTTTGCACAGGGGGATGGGATGGGAGGGTTGGGTTAGGGTGGGGTTTTAGTGTTTTGGTTTTTTTTTTAATCCTGGAATGTTGATTTTAATGAATTTTATTATATGTTTTAAGATGTTAGTCACCCCGAGATGCTTGTAGCAGGAAGGGGTGGCATACAAATGCAATTATAAAATAAATAAATAAATAAAATAATTAAACCAAAACATTTCCATGTATACAGTGTTTGAAAATATCTTTGAAAGCATATTGCAACAAAAGTAACTATAATAACACCTTTGACCTTTGAGCTCTTTATTTCAACTGTCCTTGTTCAGAGAATTTAACAGGCTTATAAATCTCCCCAGTTTCTTATTGTGTGCTTCATATTAATGGATCACAGAAGTAACTAAGAGTAACATAAAGCATGTTTAGTGGCAGTGTGGCAAGAGCAAACATTTACAACGAAGGCAGCTTCAAGGCTAGCAGACTTACTATACAGTAAATACAGACAGACTACCTGATGGAGAGGGGGTATATAGGTTTATCAGCATCAGTTTGTTTTGACTGCATTTTATTGAAAAGTGACAAAGGATAATTTCAGACGTAATGGGCCTGGAGGCCCGCCACGCTGAATCACGCACCGGGCTCCGTTTCGGATCCCGGTCAGGAATCAGGCCAGCTGGCCTTTAGATGTGCCGGCCTGATTCTCACTGGGGATCGGGGAGGGGCGAGGCTGTGCGGCGTGATGTAGGGCTGCACAGCCCCGCCCCCCCATGCTCCCCCGGCCACCTGTCCTCTGGGAGACAGGCAGGCGCAGCAGCCAATCCAGCCACTGCACCCAATCCCGTCCCGTGGTTGGGGCTGGATTCCCAGATGGGGCTGGCAGCCAGACGTTCAGCGTGGCCATTGCCAGCCCCGTCCCGGATCGTGGCCAATCTAACCACAATTCCTGAGGTGAGGCTGGCCTCACCTCCGGAATCATGGTTATTCTGATTCCCGCCAGGTATTCACCGTGGTGAACATCTGGCGGGAATCTTTTAGACATTACGGGACAAACGGTCATCACAGGGGATTCACTGTGGTTGACCGTGGTCTTGTAACGTCTGAAATTACCCAATGACATGAGAAAGTGAGATTATATATATATATAAAATAAATGATTCTGAAGTACAAGATCTTGAGAGAAAAATATACCATAAACCATACTGTTTTGGAAACTTCTAAAAGTGGCTTAGAATAGCGTTTCCAGAAATGGTGATGAGAACTGGATTAAACTCGATGACGAACGAAACATAGAAAGGATTTTACTAAGAAGTCTTACTAAGAGGTCCTGTCTTTTAGATACAGATGGATATGAAATACAGTCCCAATAGATCTTTAGAAAACGTTCTGAAAACTACTTTTTGCTATGAAATAAACATGTTGGAGATACAGAAAACATGGTTATGGAATACAATACAAATTGTACATGTTCATGTATAGACGCACATACACATTCATGAGTAGTTGTCAATTAAGAAGTCAGCATTTAGTGAGAGTTACCACAGCACAATATCTGAGTTATGTTATTTCAAAAGTGCAAGGAAATACTGGTATTTGATACTGATATCTCAGATACCTTTTGGCTGGAATTTTGAAAGGGGTCTAAGAGAGTTAGGCACTTGGCTCTTATTGAGTTCAAAAAAGAGAAATTCCAATTTTTTGGCAGCTTCTGTGTTGTTGCCATTTTCTTTATGGCTAACTATAAAAGCACTCAAAATACTGGCATTTAGGGAAAGCGCTATATATGGTAATATATAAGCTGCGATTAAGGCTTCCCCATCCTTAGGGATGTATTTAGACCTAATACCCAAGGTTTGGCAGATTGCCAATTATTGGCAAAACAAATTGTCTCCAGCATTGGGGAAAAAATTCCTTTTGGCTAGGTTAATCATTTTTTCCTCAAAGGTCCTGGAAGGACAACGTGTTGGGATTCCCTTTGCAGATCGTTTGTGTCCTTTTGACTTTCAGCAGGTTGAATCAGTGAATCACATATTAATAGAATGTCAACTTTATCGCAAGATTAGAATACAATATCTGAATCCTATTATTGAATAGATATCCAGGTAGATCAATAATAGAACTTGCCACAATTTTATTAATCGATCAGTCTCCAGAAGTCACTCAGGCTGTTGCAAAATTCCTGTTAAAATCCTTCAAAATTCGTGAATGTTTTATGAATTTTAAGTTATTCAGCTCCTAGAAGAATTACAAAGTCTGAGATTTAGTTAAAATAATTTATGGTTGTTATTAACTTATGTTAAATGAGGTAAACCACAGTTTTATTTGTATAATGAATTTTGTTTGGTTTTGTTTAAATTGCTCTTTATGGGTCATAGCCTATGGCTACGCCCGGTTATTACCAATAAACTTGAACCTTGAACTAGAACTTGGTAATATATGGAATGTCATTGTTTTCCTTTAGATTAAAAACAAATCCCTTGGGCTGCTCCAGAGCAACCACCAATTCTTGAAGGGTCAGCTCTACTACCCTTGTAGTCATGCTTCTCTGTCATTCAGTACAGTGGGTGTAAACAGATAGACAGCAGCTCCTGGGATGACCCCCTCACCCGTGGGTTGAACGGTCCATCTAAAGGGCATCTGCCAGATGTTTACCCAAAGCTGATTATGGCTGCTGGTTGTGGCTGACGTTCCAGAAGATCCGGCGCACAGCACACAGAGCGGGCTGGTCAAACCTGGGGCAATGGTCGAACGCGGAGCTGCTGCCTGTCTGTTGGGCAGACCCACACTGCAGCTCCATGCCCGGCCATCCGTTATTTCATTTAGTACCATGGAGTTGCAGGTGCCAGCCTAGAGCATCAGGTGAACACTTGCAACTCTATGGTGTGCGGCAAGGTGCGTGCCACATGGCCCTACCACAGCCCAGAGATGCCGCTGGTTCGTCTGATGTGGACCCCTGCAGATATGGGAACAAACCCTATTGACTCAAAGAAGGCAAGTGAAAAGAATTCAAAATGCGTTGTATTTAAAAAATCTGATGGTTTTAAAATTCATTATGATTTGAGGGGCTGGACTTTCGGGGACATCAGAACTGCAAACACAAATAAACAACAGCATAGCAGCTTGAAATAAGATGTTCTGAACTGATGCCTGGCATACATGGATACGTCTTCATCAACTTCAAGTCTGGGAATTAAACCTACATAAATGTTTGGAAATACCAAAATGGGGCTTAATCACGCAAACATAGGGCAGAGTGTTTGCAACCATACGCTACACCTGGCAGCTGTCAAGCAATTCTTGATAAATGAAGCTACGTAAGTGTAAGCTATGATTATTATATATACCATGGCTAGTGTTATTTGTACCTGCATAATGTGAAATATCAGTGCAGTCTGTGTATGACCTATTCTCTATCTCTGCATTAAATCATAACCCACTAATATGTCACAATGTTGAAAGGAGGCAATGAAATTATTGCTAATACAAGCATTTGTAGAAATCAGAATCTGCCAACTGCTGGATGCTTAATATCTGTTTATTTCTCTTTACAAAGTCAGTCATTACAATGCTTATTGGTTGTCAACTTGGTTGTCAAATTACAGGAAACGATACATTTAAATGTTGTACTGATTGCACTAGTGGCTAACAATTACCAAAATAAAATATTTACAAATTAATCAATATTTGCACAGTGAACAGCTCTGCATACAACAAATACAGAGCTGATTTGATTGTAATTGCTGAAACGGGACAAAGGCTTCCAGACTGAAAACCTCTACATTACTTAAAGCATTAAAGCACAATGATAAAACTTTTTATGTGTAACCAACATTTCACACACATTTAGGAAAAGGTAACATAATTTTTTTTAAAAGCCAGACAATATTTGCTATAATATTAAAAATGCTATTAACAAATTCATCCTAATTCACAGCAAATTCATGTGGCTGTAGATTGGACAGTTAAAGTATCGTAGTGGTTGTTTGCAAGTGTCATGTAAACAAAATTATAAATCTTTTCAATGTCAAAAATAATAGGTCTTCATTTAGTGAAGGTTGGTGACAGTATGTACAATCCTTGCTACTCAGTTTTATCACAAGCCTTCTTCACTAAACTACGAATGTTCCATCGTGATTAGGGCTGTGCACAGGGTCAAGTATATGGATCTATGTTTTTAGTATTCACATTTATTTGTATTTGTATCTTTGCCTGTGTTCTCTGCATTTCCCCCATTGCTGCCAGTGTGGAAAACACAATGAACATGGGTCCTGAATATGGGTTATTTTGGCACAGGAGTGCAGTGATGTTCTGCCAATTTGACAAGTGTATAAGGAAAGAAAAAGGTGGTTAAAACTGCTGATAAGTCTGCTACCAATTTAAAAGGGGGGACACTGGTTTGGGGGAGGGTGGAGAATATGGCTGGCTTGGTGGGGAGGTTGTTAGCTTGGGAAAGTAGGAACGGAGAATGGATCTGGCTTAGAGGGGGTCCCGGGTTTGGGGAAAGGGGAATGGGACTAGGTTCAGGAGAAGTTGCTGACTTGGGAAGAGGGAATGGGACATGTGGCTGGCTATGGGGTGTCACTTAAAGGTAGGGGGCATCAGTGGCTTGAGGATTCACCATTTCTTCCTGGCTTAGTCCACTGGACTGGGCAGTTCTGAGACTGCAATGGTCCCTGCAGGTGGGGAGGACTCGCTATAGGATCCCCAAGCAGGTGGCTAAACTGAGAGTAAGATTGTAGCTTGGCTCCAAGCTGGATATGTGTTGCAGCTTTTGGGGCCCATTTTGAGATCTTGAATACCACATTTTCCAGGAAATTTTGGGTTCATTTGGAACTTGAATACACAGTCCTAGTATTCGTGATTCAAATATTGAATCCTAAAAGGTCTTTTTTGCATTTATTTGTATTTTGTCATATCCTGAATGCATAGCCCTAATCATGACCAATCTATTAAGCCCTAAAGGGGTCTATGGGGTCTTCCTCAGCCTCTTGTACCAGTAACCTTTTTCAAGAGATCTACTCTTTTGCATGATGTGACTGAATTAACACAATTTGAGCATTTTGATCAAATCTAGTGACATCTACTTTCTGCAGCTTTCACTAAAACTTCTATCAGCTCCCACCAGCTGTTTGGTGGCAGCTCTTCCTGGGGTCCCCATCCTGCTGGGCAGCAGGGGCCCAGGGGTCCTGTCCTGTATGGACGGCTTGTCATTTGTTCTTTTAGCCATACAAGGAATTCCAAACATGTAATGAAGGCAGTTCAGGTTGAATGCCTGTAGCTGCCTAGTTGTAGTTATTTTAAATGTCCAGGCTTCACAACCACATGTCGCAAATGGCCACACCAATGCTTTTTACCATACCAGCCTAGATTTCGTCTTCTTACACATGCTCTTACTTTTCCACAACTGAGTTTTCAAAGTGCCATTCGTGCCATCCCTAAGCGGGTCTTTGTATCATGATCACCTGAACTGTCATCCGTAATCAAAGATCCCAAAAAGCAGATTCAGCAATGTCCTTCCATCAGTAATAATGAAATAAATATTTTTTATGTCAAAAATAAAAGGTGCACCATCACATGGGCCGGTCTTCTATTGACTGTGTTCCAGGATTCAAAAAGAAATAGGTAATAACTGGTCTCTGTTAACTCTTTCATCTTTAGAAGAGCACATTAAGAAGTATGGAAACAGCCATTTTACAGGAATTACCTATAGATGTTTTAATGCTTCCCAGTACCGTATCAATTTCCATCTGAAAGAAAAGTGGGGAAAAGAACTTGGCCTTATTATTTCATCAGAAGCCTGGAAGTACATCTGACTTAATGTAAAAGACAACTTTAGCTTTTTATCTTTGTGATTTTTCCAGAACAAAATATCAAGCAGCTACAATTGGACTCCAGAACACTTGTTTAAGGCTGGATTGGCAAAACATAGTAAGTGCTGGAGATGTAAGTGGCCACAAGCCAACCTTTCAAACATCCTCTACACTTACCACAAAATGCAAATCTTCTGGAACACAATATTCAGTGCCCTTTCAAAATCGTTGGGTGTTGCTATTTTTTCTTCTGTGAACTTGTGTATTCTAAGTGTGCCTGGTGAGCTAGCTTAGCCACTGCAATCCATTTCCTAATGTTAATTGGTAATCATGGTGGCTAAAAGAGTTATCCCGAGAAAGTGGAACTCTGCATTTCCTCCATCTTATACACAGGGCCCCGAGGGAAACGTGGGTCTGCAATTCGCAGATTTCCCGCAGAATTCCCCTCCCTCCGCAGAATCTCCTGCCCTGCTTACCCCAGCGCAGAATTTGTAGCCTGCGCTGGGGAGACGCGGGGCAGGAGATTCCATGGGGGGGAGGGGAATGAACAAACTCTCGGGGCTTCCCCTCCCCAACTTCCAGGGCTTGTCTCCTCCCTCTTCCCCCGTTCAGAAAACTNCTGCTGTGCCCTCTGCATTGCCATGTGTTGTGTTGGGGGGGTTACCTACTGTGCCCTCTGCATTGCCATGTGTTTTGTTGTGGGGTGTTACCTGCTGTGCCCTCTGCATTGCCATGTGTTGTGTTGGGGGGGTTACCTACTGTGCCCTCTGCATTGCCATGTGTTTTGTTGTGGGGTGTTACCTGCTGTGCCCTCTGCATTGCCATGTGTTGTGTTGGGGGGGTTACCTACTGTGCCCTCTGCATTGCCATGTGTTTTGTTGTGGGGTGTTACCTGCTGTGCCCTCTGCATTGCCATGTGTTGTGTTGGGGGGGTTACCTACTGTGCCCTCTGCATTGCCATGTGTTTTGTTGTGGGGTGTTACCTGCTGTGCCCTCTGCATTGCCATGTGTTGTGTTGGGGGGGTTACCTACTGTGCCCTCTGCATTGCCATGTGTTTTGTTGTGGGGTGTTACCTGCTGTGCCCTCTGCATTGCCATGTGTTGTGTTGGGGGGGTTACCTACTGTGCCCTCTGCATTGCCATGTGTTTTGTTGTGGGGGGTTACCTGCTGTGTCCTCTGCATTGCCATGTGTTGTGTGTGTGTGTGTGGGGGGGGTTACTTGCTGTGCCCTCTGCATTGCCATGTGGTGTGTGGGGTGGGTGAGTGGGTTACCTGCTGTGCCCTCTGCATTGCCATGTGTTTTAGGGGGCACAGCATAAAGATGTCAGTACAGCAAATAAATAAAGAACTCATTTTTTAATTTTAGTAGCCTTGTTTTGTAACTTGATTGGATCGCAGAATTTCCAATTTTGGGTCGCAGAATTTTGGAAAAAATTTTGCAGAAGAATCGGGGCTCTGCTTATACAGATTGGCTGAGTGAGTTCTCTACCACTGCATTAATGCAAAGATTGACCTGGTCTAATAGAAATGGCTGGAGAAAATATGAAGATGTCTGGTCACACATGCAAAGTGTTGCACAGTATTGCAGTTTAATGATAATAATTTAATAACAAGTGAGGAAAGCTGCATGCCCAGGGCGTCCATACATGCAAAGCATAAACGTTCTTTACAGCTCCCCCTTCTTTGACCCTTCCCCCTCCCTACTGGTCGGCCCCTCTCCACCTGCTGTAGAAATGCGGCCATTACTGGTCCCTTCCCTGCCACTGTTGCCCGGTGACCAGGAGTCTTAGTGCTTAGTCCCGACCCAGCCCTGTCACAATGGGCATGATGTCACCAGTGACGTATGGGGCCACAGACAGATACAACCTCCCCATAAGTTGTTCCCTTTATCTATAGACAAAGAACGCCTAATAATTAATTGCTGTAATCCATGTAATCTGTGCTCTCAAGTACATATGTATTTTAGTTATTTTAAGAAATGATGCCCTGTGGGTATGGTGGTGGTGTTGAGGGGGGGAGGGGTTGCATTTTTTTCCACCTTCACATTTTATACATAATGAACACTGAATTTTTGCTATGTATTATTCTCACTTCTATCTTATGGATTTATCGGCATTGTCTTATTATTTATACAGTTATATTTAAACAATTGTTTAGTCTCACCTTAACCAGAAACCCACTGGGTGACCTTGGCCCAGTCACATTATTCTCTCCGCTTAACCTACCTCACAAGGTTGTTGTGAGGATTAAAAAGTTGTTAGTTCTATGTAAAGCGCTCTGAGTGCCATGGCGGGGGTGGGTGGGGGGGGCGGCAGAGGGTCACTATATAAAAATAAAGATGATTGTTATTAAGGATTATTATTTCAGTTTTAAATAATTTCTGTAACAAAAGTTGTGGGAGGAACAGCACATGAATCAACCACTAGGTTAACACTTGAGACTCAATGGGTGAAAACAAACAAGACAGTAGTGTGCGTTAGCCCAGGAATCACCTGTGTTTGTTAATTCAGATGCTGCCAAACGTTCACCCATTTCCGCCTTGGGGTGGGCGGTCAGCTGCTATGGTACACGTGGGTCAGAGACGGTTGGTGAAACCACGGCCACCCGGGCTAAACTGGGCTAACGGTTGCCTTCCCCTCTGTTAGGCCTGGCCCAGTCCAGTTGCGAAGTGAGGTCTGAAGATCAGGCCCGGAGGAGCGTGCTCACCCCGGCCATCAAACAGCTGACCAGGGGGCTGGGAGGAGCACCCCTGATCAGCTGTTTGGCGGCAGCCTGGGTTCCGATCCTGCTGGGCAGCAGGGATCCAGGCATCCTGTCACTTATGGACAGCTCCTCGGTGACCTGAGGCATGGAGGGGCCTGTGATGGCACCCCCCACACTCATATTACTGGGGGATGGGCTGCTTCCTCCCCCACTGACCTGAGGAGTGGTGGCTGCAGTGGCCCTCTCCAGGGTGGCCCACGGAGCTGGCTCACCTGAATTTCATTTGTTTTCACCCAATGCTCTAGAACTGGCACGAACACGGCTCACACAAACAAGACTGAAGGGAAGACAAAAGACACCAACTGGGAATTAGGAACCCTGATCCTGATGTTTGGTGGTTTGTTTGTTTTTAACATACACCTCAAAGCGGGAAACATTTACACACAGGAGTAATTTTATGCACATGATCTCAGCCAGACTGCTCATTTTTATTAAGCAGCTACCGATCTCAAAATGTTCAAAATTAATAAACCATCCCATCCAGAAATTATGAGACTGGCTTTAAAATCAGGTGGGATTTTTTTTTTTTTTTTTTTATTTTTAATTTTAACAAAAAGTGTGGGCTGTTTTATCTTTTGGTTTCAGGGACTTTAGATACATAAACAAGTTTTCAGGCTTTTCTCTTGCAGCCATGTGGGCTAGCAACTTACTTGATTTTTCCACTACTGCAACTGTAATCATAGCTCTTTTTCTATAGATAGTTATGATTAACCACATTTGTTCTCTGTCTAACTCATGTCATTTCCTGCCAGTTTGATAGCCATGACAGAATTCCTGGCAATTGATATACAGTGGCCTCTTTGGAACCTAAAGGGGATCTTCCAGTAAAAGTTTACTTCCCTCATTTAAAAGGGTTTTTATGTAACATCAGAGGTTTTTGCCTTCTTTAGGAGCTGCTCTTTCTAAACATCATTTGCATTAATCTTCTAAAGATTTCTTACTTTTGATTGCTTAATCATCACTGGTTAAAAACAGATGTGATGTTGGGCTGCTGTGGCCTGCTTTGACCCACTTTGCACCAGAATTTACCTGCACGTTTCTGCAGACACTGCCAGATGCTGGTTTGGGATTGCCCCGGGTTGTGTTGGTGGCTAACCTGGGCTTGGTGGCTAACCTGGGTTCTCAGCCCTGGACTGTCTCCAGGTTACAGCTTGGGCTAAGGTCCACCTGACTGGGCCAAATCAGGCCACTCTGGGCGATCTTGTCTGTTGTGGCCTGGTAGACACAACGTGGATTGGGTCCACCATTACCAATTGCCATGGCTGGTCACGGTGCGGACAGGGTGCTGGGTGCAGCATGAGGGCAAGGGGGCTGCCAGCCCCATGTTCATGCATCTCTCTGCCCTCTCTAGCGGCCTGGCCATGGGCATGTTTGTTATGCAGCCTGACCCGGTCCAGACCATGTCTGCTGTGGCTTGGCTTCCTGACCCAGCCTGGGTCGGGCCACTGCTGTGCGGCCATGACTTTTGTTTCCACTTTTGATTATAACATAGTTTGTTATTTTAAAAATGGCTAAAATATTTATTTATCTTGAAAATATCAGGTGTTTGTTTTATTTGTTTATTTTATTTTATTTTGTTCAATTTCTTAGCCACCCCCTCCTGCTACAACAGCTCGGGGTGGCTTACAACATATTTAAAAACATATGCAAACATAATCTTTCAATAAATAGCAAGATAAAAACAATTTAAAAATCAGTAATAAATACCCCCAGCCATAGCCAACAATCCCTTCCCCCATCCCAACCCCACCCATCACCCATTTCCCTCACCAAAAGCCTGGTGAAACCGCCAGGTCTTACACTGTCTTTGGAAAGAGGGGAGGTCTGGGGCCAGGCAGACTTCCATTGGGAGGGAGTTCCACAGATGCGGTGTGGCCACCAAGATCGCCCCCCTCATTGTTGCCACACAAGATACCTAGGGGACACAGAGGGAGGCATCCCTGCCCGACTGTAGGGGCCAATCCATGACGCAGGGGGTGAGGCAATCGTGCAGGTAAGTGGGGCCCAGGCCATTTAAAATTTATAAGCCAGAACCAACACCTTGAATTGGGCCCAGAAGACTATAGGCAGCCAGTGCAGAGAACGCAGCACTGGTGTAATGTGCTCATGGTGACTCGTCCCCGTAAGGAGATGGGCTGCTGCGTTATGTACAAGCTGCAGTCTCTGAACTGTCACCAAGGGTAGCACCACGTAGAGCGCGTTGCAATAGTCCAATCTTTTCTTTTTTTAAAAAAAAGTACTTTTTATTTATATTTCCAGCTTTTTACAAAGTTCATAAGTACTACATATGTTGTCATGTCATACATTTTTTCATTAACAGTGTGAACAGTGTGATGGTGAATAGGTCCGAATCTGAGACATACGGCTGAAGCTGACGCACCAGATATAATTGGCAAAATGCTCCCTTTGCTACAGCCACCACATGGGCATCCAGGCAGAGCCATGAGCCTAGGAGCACCCCACAAACTACATATCTGAGGAACCAATGGTGGGCAGACCACACCGATGATGGGTGCCGCCATTCTCTCAGCCTTTCCTACCAGCATCACCTCCGTCTTTTCAGGATTTTCAGCTTTAGACGGTTCACCATCATCCAGTCCCTCACAGCAGCCAAACACTGGGTGAGCACCGAGACTGTCGGGGGTCGGTTGAAAAAGAGAGGTAAAGTTGGGTGTCATCAGCATGTTGATACCGACAACTTCACTCACATTGACTTTAATGGTAGGAGATTGTGTTCTTGGTCTAACTGCCAACAACACAGTTTCATTATTAAACATTGCTCATGAGTTGAGCTGAAATGAGTACCTTCAAAAATGGGTATACTCATTGAAATTGTGGGACGTGGCCCAATCCAGTAACATCGGGTACTAATTGGTACCTGATTGGTGCCCGATGGGTAACTTGATATACTGATTTACCACTTTTCATCCCAATCTTCCGGCTTCCAATACCGATTTTTTAACGTTCTTACAGATTATTTGTCTTTCTCTACCGATTCCTGTACTGACTTACCATTTTGTCAAGCCATAATGATCAGTAAAATTCTAATAAATCAGTAAATTGTTCCACCTGGCCTTTGGTGGGGAGGATGGGTAGGGTGGGTTGGGAAGGGAGTGGGTTAGGGTGGTGGGTGGTGAGGGATATTTTAATCCTGCCTATTATGCTTTGTTTTTATCCTTGATGTTGTTTTCTTTTGTTATAATTGTAAGCCGCCCAGAACTGCCTGTGGCAGGATAATAAGTTTTAAAAATAAATGCATAATTAAATCATTAATGCCAATACCTGGTATTTTGGGGTAATTAGGTGCCCAACTCAGGTACTGAACAGACACATGATAGACTACTTGAAAATGCAGGTATTACCCTCGGGTACCTATTTCAGCTCTACTTGTAGGCAACATAATACGGAGTAGGTGGGGCAAGTGGACTGTAGTAATTGTGAAAAAGAAAAATGGAGGAATCTGATTAGCTTAAAATTAATTATTCTCATTCATATATTTTTAACCTTTAGCATTTCACTTTTGGGGGAATCTGTCTGTGGTGGACTCTAGTTTGTTGATGTTACCTATTTACATTAACGTATTTTTTAACAAACTGTTAAAATTTTAAATGATTAGACCCAAATATAAAAAATATAAATAATTTTTTTAAAAAACCATGTTATAGTGCCCCAGACCCTGCTGTCTCGTTGCTATCCCAGTGTTTGGAGGCCGTGGCGGAATGGATGCGGCAGAGCAGACTGAAGCTCAATCCCAATAAGATGGAGGTGATGTTGGTGGGGAGAGCGAGGAAGATAGTGGCCCCCCTGATTGGGGGGGGGTTTCGCCCTCCAATAGCTCAGCAGGTTCAGAGTCTGGGGGTGATATTGGACACAGACCTGTGCCTGGAGCGGCAGGTGGAGGCAGCCGCTAAGGCTGCCTTCTGCCAGTTGTATCTGGTGCGTAGGCTGTGTCCGTTGTCTCCGGCCCGGCCCTGGTCTCCCTCATCCATGCCTTCGTCACCTCGAGGCTGGACTACCATAACGCGCTCTACGTGGGGCTTCCCTTGTTCCTGTTTTGGAGGCTGCAGCTAGTGTAGAATGTGGCGGCTCGTCTCCTTACGGGGACTGGCCGTCGGGAGCATATTACACCTGTGCTCCAGACTCTGCACTGGCTGCTAATAGCGTGCCAAGCCAGGTTCAAGGTGTTGGTGTTGATTTACAAAGCCCTTTACGGTCTGGGCCCCTCAGGCCCCTTGTATCTCAGGGACCGCCTCACCCTCCATGCCCCAGGGCAGCTCCTGCAGTTGGCCGGGGGTGCCTTCTTGGAGGTTCCCCGCGTAAAGCGGGGGGCCACAATGGAGAGGGCATTCTCGGTGGCCGGGCCACACCTTTGGAACTCCCTTCCGGAGGAAGCCCACCTGGCCCCAAGCCTATTGTCATTCCGGCGGTGTTGTAAGACCTGGCTGTTCACCCAGGCCTTTGGGGGTGGGGGGTGGGCTAGGGCTATGGTCTTTTCCCCCCACCCTGTTTTATTGTTTTAACCTTCGTGCCCTGTTTTAAATATTGTTGATTGTTTAAAACTGTTTTTATAATGTATTTATGTATTGTTGAATTGGAAATGTTGGAAGCCGCCCCGAGCTGGTTACAGGAGGGTGCGGGGTATTAATAATTTAAATAAATAAATAAATAAATCTTTTCCCCCTATTCAAAGTGGTAACTAAGTATAATCAATTCACTAAACAAAGCTGTATCTCTACATCAAGACCAAACTCATTAGGTCAAGTCATGTTACCTCAAATCATGTGATCACATAATGAAAGAACAGAAGTAACTGAGGCTCATCTCAGAAACTAGAAAGTATTGGGCTAATAAAATATTTCTAATTCAGTTAGGGCTGTACTGAATAGTACTTCCAGGTACTCGGGCCGAATTCCAAAGTGTCAAGTAATCGGCCCAAGTACTCTGAATTCCAGATCTTGGGAAACTTCTGAACTATTCGGTGACAGGTCGGCACCTCAGCAGGTGTTGTCATGTGCTGCAGCTGTTTAATTGCCTAGCCAGTCAGGATGCACTGACTGTGGCCGTGCTGTCACTTTGGAATGCCCTCCTGGTGGAGATTTGCCTTAGCCCAGACTTCCTGGCCTTCCGACAAAATTGCAAAACATAGCTCTTCCGCCAGGTGTTTTGCAGGGGGGAAGAGAGAGAGAGGGAGGGATGGGATAGGGTGGTTTCTATCAGTGGGCTATCGCATCTATTCCCTGGCTGGCCTTTCAGCCTGGATTGGGGCTGCCATAGCTAGCCCTCATTGGCCACTATGACTGCCCATCATGGTGGGAGATGGGGTGCTGGGTGCAGCGTGGAGGTGGGGCCAGATGGCTGCATGGTCATAGTCCTCCCCACCCTCCCCATACCATTCAGGTGGCAGGACTGTGCCCCAGCTGTAGGCATGTTTGTTCAGCGACCCGGCCCAGACTGTGTCCACCACAGTTAAATTTCCTCCCCATGGTGGATTAGGCTGTCACTGGACCGTTGTCATGTGTGTTTCAACCCAGAATAACCCTTTCCTCTTTAAAATAAAAGCAGTAGCTGTGAATACTAAGTAATGAACACATTGCTTTGCAATGACCTGCTGCTACTGAGGAACAGGGACATCCTAAGTCTCTGCTGGGTGAAGCCCTGAGAGGGGAAGAAGTTATAAAGTGCTGCATCAAGGGCTAAGTGGTTGTTCAAGGCTACGCGGCTAACTGGCCCACCCTTTGAGGAGCCAGGGCTCAACCAAGCCTCAACTGAGCCTAACGTTCAGAGGAAGGAATATCAGGGAGAGACACAACTTACGGAGGAACTTATTTCAATGTACCCTGTTACATGGTGAAGTAGGTTTGACTGTGCAATCTGTAATGGAGGATGGTGAATTAGGAAAAGGGCACAGGGAGGTGGAGGTAACTTTGGAGAGTGATACTCTATAATCAAGGAAAGCACTTTGGGCTGAAGAACATATGGCCTCTGTTTCATGGTGCTAGATCTTGCAAAGACCCATCATTGGGGTACCTTGGCCTGTTGTGTCAGTATGAAATGCTGCTTTCCTTAAACTTCTATTTCCCCCAGCTCTGTGTATGCTTAGGTACATTCCTGCTCAGTTCCACAAAACAGAAGCCAAAAGTCCCACTGCTTCATTAGATTTGAAATAATAGTTCTCTACAAACTTGACCATTTCATACCGAGTACAAAGTAGGACTCTGCAGAGCAAATTCTAACCTCAGATACATAGGCACAGCTGGTGCTTAATTTTATTTTTTTAAAAGGTGCTAGGACTCAAACCTGCCACAAAGGTTTCACCCCTTCACACCCCACCCCCCCAAATGGCGTGGGTGTATTCAGAGGGGCTAGTGGAGCTATCCTGTCAGGCCCCACTGTTCCACTAGCCCCTGTTCCTGTTCCTCCCTTGCTCAGCACTGGAGTGTTTGATGGGGCTGTTGCTGCCACTGCCAAAACCACCACCACCACCCCTAGTCAGATCTTCAGTGACGATGTAGAGAAAGAAAGGTTGCTGTGTTGGTCCCAAATATAGGCAGTAGAGACAAAGTAGTATAATGATTATCTTCTATTGGGCAACTACAGTCCAATTCAGTGCTTTGTAATGGAGAGAAATCTTCAGTGTCACATTAGATTTCCAATCAGCTGATGGATGGCAGTAGCAGCACCTTTCCTGCCCATCCAAAACAGACCCAATCCAGCCCCAACCCTCTCAGGGGAGAGGCTGGAGCAGAGGTTGGTGCATTCTGCCATTAGTGAAGTCTTGCAGAGAAGCATCAGTGACAGGGGTGTCTCTACATGTTATATTAGTTATAGGGGAAATCAGCTCTGGGGTACTAACTATGATGTCATCCTGTGATGAGCAGTTTGATCAAACATTCATGCTGCTCTGTTATGCTGCTACCCTATGGATTCCTCCCACTGGGTGAGTCTTTCAAGTAGCGGTGTAAACATAGGAATTAATCTTATTACTACCTCAATATGGAGGAGAAAGCGTTATGATACATTGTATCCATTAAATTTATCAAAACAAGATACAGACTTTATTTACTGGATACAAAACTTGCCATCCTATAATAGCTGTCAAGTTCCCCCAGTTCTTCTGCCTGGTTGCCTGTTCCCCCACCCTTTTTATCCTCATTCCTCTGCTGCCTCTGCTCTGTCTGGTTACACGCTGTCAAGACCCACCAACACTTTTCTCCTCTGGTTCCCTGCCACTGAGAGACATGGGATGTAGAGTGACTTCTGAAGTTCTCATGTCTCTATGGTGGTCTGGCTGATCAATGTCACACATGGCAGAGTGGTAGCATTAAGGAGACAATATGCGAGGCTGGCCTTAGACTTTGTGGAGTCTAGGGCAAAAACAAGATGTCTCTCCCTTTTAACATTTGGCAGTCTGGTACTTGCTTTTGAGTACAAAGTGTCATTTTAAAAAACACATCAGTACAATTGCAACACTTATAATAATATTCAAACATTTTTATGAACTCAAGACCCACTTTTTCCTCGCCGCCTTTCCCAATGCCTGCTAGTCGTTCCCCATATACTTACTGTTTGCCTTCCTCTGCAGACTGCTGCAACCAACCTGATTGTAACCAAGCCGAGCACGCGCACCTGAGACTTCGCATTCGCCTGAATGTTTGTTTGTCTTCTCCCCTGTCTCTCCCACTGTCCCCTCTCCCTGTCTTTTAGATTGTAAGCCACAGGCAGGGACTGTGTCCATTTCTATGTTCTGTACGGCGCCAAGTACACGACTGGCGCTATATAAATGTTTATAATAAAATAATAAATAATAATAATAACAACTCAAAATGCATCCAGCCATACATGGGGGAGTATGCAGCATGGTCGTGAATGAGAACCCCACTTCCCAAGCTGCTGCCACATTCTGGAGGGCCCCTGTCTCAGGAAAGGGGTAGGGCCAGCACTAAGGAAGCAGAATAGCTCTTGCAGGGCCCCTAAACACCATTATGTTTGGGGCCTCACGGGAGGGAACCCTGACACTGCTGCTCTGGAGAGCCAGGGGAGGGGAGTGCAGTGGAGGGCATTCTGTGCGACCCATAGAAATGCAGGACAGCACAGGGTATAGGGCCATGGCTCCTGTCTAAGGCTGACCCTGGTGTATCATGGGTCTCCTTGGCAGTTTCCCAAATTTGTTGCAGAGGCAAACCCATGCTTACTGTGTCTGAACAACCAGCCACAACAGAGACCCCTGTGTTAGGCTGGTGAAATGTGTGGCAAGCATTACATGATTGCAGAGACACCCCAAAACTGAAAGAGTGACCTGGAACAAATTTAGCCCTGTGTTCAGTGAATTAGCCCCCTCATCCCATAAAGGAGTCAAAGGCTATACAAGTGCTAAGCTTGAGCCTACCCTCAGAGCACATTTCTCCATGAAGTCAATGGCAAAGCTGAGTGAATTAGTTTAATGTTCATGGTTAATTGTTACATTTTAATAAGTTGAAACGTGAGCTGCCCTGAGCCTAAGGGAATGGGTGGGATAACAATTGAAATAAATAAATAAATAAAACTCCCGCTCCCACTAGAGGAGCTCTCTGCTCCACAGCACGCAGGGGGCTGGGACAGACTCCAGGGATCCCTTCCCTCCTTCAGGCCGCGCTGTCTCCAGGCCCCTGGCACCGATGGAAGGGGGCAGCCTCGAGGGGTCCCCGCCCCTCCACTAGGCACCCTGTAGTCCACCGGCGCCGGCTCCAGGCATCGCCACTGCAGCAGCCAACCTGGCCAGGGGAGACCTGGGCAGCTCAGGACTTGGGACCCCGCAGCGGCTTCCTCTCCCCCCGCCCCCTGCCACAGTGTCAGCGGGAGGAGCTGCGCGCACGCGCCGGGATGCCTCCTCGCCTCTCCCGTAGCAGCCGGATGGGTCGCGCGGCTGCTTGGGGGTTCCCTGCCGGGGGGCGAGCGCCCCTGCTCCTCTGCGCCCTGTTCTGTGTCTTGGCGCGCCCCCCGGGGACCGAAGGCTTAAAGAAGAGGGGGCCGGCCGTGACAGCCAAGGTGACTACAGCCAGGGAGCTGCGGAGCTCTCCCTCCCGCCAGCTGCAGCCCCACAGAATGCGAGGGGCGGCGCTAGGGCAGGGAAAGCAGCCCTAGTCCCCGGGCAATATGTGGGCTGGGATAGGCAAGTGCGGTGCTGCTAGCTTCTGGGGGGGGGGGAGAATGAGCCGCTTAACAAGGACCCCTCTGAGCAGCATCCTGGTGGGGAGATGGGAGTAGTGGCTAGCGCCAGGAGTGGGGGATGCTGGGTGCAGCTGCTCCACTGCCCCCGTGGCATGGCTGGCTCTGAACACAGCACCGGGGCAAAGGAGCACCGGCACTCTGTGTAAGGACAGCCTGGCTGTAAGTGTGTGCAGAGTCACCAGGTCATTCCAATGAAATCAATGGGACTACTCAGGAGATGAAAGTTAAATGCAGTGTTTTGTAGGATTGATGCCTGAGCAGCTTAATACAATAACTTACTACTTCTCTTTACTTTGGTGGAACACTTCTTGGGTCAGATCAGGCCAGTGCTCCATCTATTCCAGTATGGTGTCTCTGAGAGTGGGCCGGTACCAGATACTGAAAAGGAAGTGGCAATATGCAGTTATAGCACGGCACTACCATAGAAGAAGTTTCTTTTTCATTCATGTCAGTTACTGGTTGTCTTATGGTATAAAGCAGTGATTCCCAATTAGTGTGCCAGTGCACCCTTGTGTGCTTTAGTGGACTGTCAGGTTGTGCCTCCCCCATCCCATTTAGGTAATTATAAACTAATATAGCTCTTTGACTTCATTATAATTTATAGCCCATCTTCTATATATAATATGCTAAAACTGCCTGTCTGTGACCTTACTATGGTGATTAGTTGAGCTGCTGTGATATCACAGAACATTTAGAATCATTCCAACTGCTTTGATGGAAGGAGAATGTTCAGAATCATCCAAAGTGTTTAGAGTCTAGAGAAAGATCTCCCTTGCAACAACACTAGGTTTATCATGAATGTGTATGGCTCTAGGTTTGGCCTTTTAATTCTTGTTTTCCTCTGCGTATTACAGATTTTTCAAATTCCACATACTGTTTAAAAGCAACTGGCTAATGTTTTGCCTATAGGTTACTAGTATTATTTATTTATAACTTATATAATAGACACATAAGTATTATACAATAGACACATAAGTACATAAGCTCATAAACATGTTATAAAGTTCAGTTTAATATCCACTTCATTTTGTCTTTGCTTACAGGTAAGAAGGGTTTTCAGTGTGGCATTCAGTTTAAGTGCATGGCTGTGTGGTGTACGTTGATAAATAAGCATAGGTGTGCCATGAAAAAAAATTCTGAAGCACAGGTGTCTCGCAGTTGACAAAAGATTGGGAATCCCTGGTCTAAAGCAAGAAGGCTTAGAGCTCTTAGATTGGGGAGGGAGACTCCCAGGGGCCACACTGAAAATGAGTACATGCTCTGACAGCTAGATGGAAGTGTTTTGGGGTGTGCTCAGGAAGAGAAGGGTCTATCTGTGCAATGGATCTGTCCCAGATCCTTGTGTGTATGCCCTCATCTCTGCTCCCTTACCCTCAACTCAGTCTTTCAGCACTTGAAGGTAGGAACTGAATCCAGGGGCCAGACCCAGGAACTGGAAAGGGGTCAACTAAAAACTAGTCATGGGCTGCATTTGGCCCCCGGGCCTGAGGTTTCCTACCCCTGCCTTAGAGCCTGTTTGTTATCTTATTTCCTATAATTGGGGTTTTCTCTTTATATGTACAAATACTGAATCCTACTAAGGCCTTGACTTTGCAAAATGTATTTATGTGTATCCTATGAAGTCATAGGAACAAGTGTTTGCAGTATTGGAGTCTATGGGTGTCTCCAGACAAGACAGGGAGGGGAGGTTACCATGCCTTGGGTAGCCTTACCCCTCCTTGGAGACACAAGCCATGTGATGCAGTGCATTGTGTGGGCAGTGGCAGCCGGATGGGGCAAACAGTTGCCTGCTACAGGGCATGTTGGAAAAATTACGAGGACATTTCATGGAGCAGTCTTATCCCACATGGAGTCAGGCTGCCCAGGGTGGGGCAGTTTGCATGGATGGGTCCCTTCTGCCCGCCGCAGGGCAAGCGCTGTGGCAAGGCTGTGAGTGACGGGTGCTGTTGCCTGTTGCGCATGGCCACATCACAGTCGGGGGTGGGCTTTAGTTCTGGCCGGAGGAGGGAGCCGGGCCAGGGCTGGGCATGTGCTCATGGGGCTGGCACTGCAACCCTCCCCAGCCGTGGCGGCTCTGATGGGTCAGCCTACCTGGCCTTCCTGCGACTGTGTGGCCGGCTCCTTGCGCTTGCCCTGCTGTGTGGCAGTGGCAATTGCCTGCCACGGGGCCGCGTGGGGATTTGGCCCATGGCACCCGTCTGGAGACAACCTATGTGACAGGCCTCTTGTTATGCATCTGGAGTTTAAAATATGGAGTGATTACACTCCTGCACCCATGCCTTAGCTCAGGGGTGGGGAACCTCAGGCCCCGGGGCCAAATGCGGCCCGCAGCTAGTTTTTATGTGGCCCTTTTCCACTTCCTGGCTCTGACCCTTGGATCCATTTCTTACCTCCAATCACTGAAAAACTGAGCTCAAGAGAAGAGAGCAGAGATGAGGGCATGCAAACAAGGATATGGGGACAGTTCTATGGCACAGATTCATGATTTGGGGCCTCCTTTCCTTGAGTGCATCCCTTAAGCGCCCCTACCCCAATGTCTGTGCGGCCCTCGGAGCGTGTGCAAGCTTTCAAAGTGCCCCCCCCGGGAGGGAAAAGGTTCCCCACCCCTGCCTTAGCTGGTTGTGGGAGGGAAAGCAAAACCCAGGTGTGTGTTGGTATTTGGCACAGCTGCAATTCTTAGATGGTATTTTAATTCGATTACACAAGCATTTGGTAACAAGTAGCCCAAGTCCTAGCATGTACTTCTTCAGCAAAGATGATGACTGTTTGACCCATTTTCAGAGACCACTTCCCGTAATCAAATGTTAATTTAATAAATGACATTAAATAATTGCAGTGACACGTGCTTCTCATTAAAGTAACTGTAATGCAATATACCTCATGCTCTGTTTTGTAGTGTTTAAAGTGATTTTATTGGAGTTTTAGCCATATGTGCTTCAGAGCTCCGTAATGCCCTGGCTTCTGCCTCTGACCCCATTTTTAAGCAATCTCCATCCAAGTATTGAAAGCTGGATCCTTTTACTGCTTTGTCATCTCTCCCTTGGGTTCCATTTTGCTAGCAAGAGTTTGTTCTACTCTTACCCTGTGCTTGACAGAACTTGGAAAGCAGGTAGTATGAGATCAGCCAGATATAAATCAAACTTTAAATGTTGTCTAAGATTGACATTCTGGTATCAATTAACACAGATCATTTATCTCAATTTAATATTCCTCTGGGGTTGCTTTAAAGGTAGTAGGCAGTCACTGAAATCATAAAAGAATTTACCTCAAGACATCTAAAATTAATTGAGTAAATGAAACAGTCTAGCAGCTAGATGTATGTTCCTAACTATGGGTGTCTTTGGGATGCTAACACTTGTTGCCTGCTTAATAAATTGATGCCTCATTCAAGCAGTTTTTGTTGTTGGGTTAAATGTAGATGGGGCTTCCCAATGTGGTTAGAAAAAATGAAAGATTATTGAGAGAAGGTGGATGGGGCAGAAGATGGACACATTTAGGAAAGGATAGATTCTTAGGGATGGATCCTCAAAATGTGTGTAATCACACCTGGAGTAGTGTGGGTGCACATGTGAAAATCTGTTTGCCGCTGAGGCACAAGTCCTGCAACAATTATGTTTGAGAGAGACTACTTGTATGTAAGTGCTTGCAATCTCAGTTTCTGGTACACTCATCGTTTGGCTACACTATGTGCTTCTCTGAAAAAATTTTTTTTTCTTTCAAGTGAAGGAAAATGATGAGGTGGCTCAAAGGCTGGGATTTTTTATTTTATCAATCTCAGTAATCGTAAGCAACCTTCATATTGAAAAGCCTCTGGAAGGAAATGCACTAGAAGCATTTAGCAAAGGGAAGTGAAAGACCCATTCACCTGAGAAGGGCCTGAGGTCATATGTGGCCATGGCTCCTTGGAGTTTGGTCATATAATACTTTGTACCACAAGGAACATCAAATAGCACATCACAGTAAGACACACACTGGTATAGTGGTTGTCAGTGTTTTCTTGGCAGTCTTGACAGACTATACTTAGATTTTTTCTAAACTGTATGACATCTCTTTTCTGGAAGCTATTAATATCTTTAAAAAATTAAGAACAATTTTGTGTACATTTAAATAAAAACTTGATTCATAAAATTTCAGCAGAATTATTAGAATACTCTTTTCCCCACCAATCTTCAAATGTGCGTCAGTGGAAACATTCCTACACTGTAGGTTCATTGAGTTAGAACCATGACGGGTTTATTAATCTGAGTATAGCTTTAAAGCAGATTTTTAGTAAGGCAACGTCTTTCTTCCAATGTTAAGCCTATTAAGTAGACAAAGAAGCTACATTCTGTACATTCATTGTTGAAATGACTGCTAATTTTCAGTGTTCTAATGCTTATGACTGTTTTTCCATATGGTAGGTTGGAGCTTTTCACAAACAGGTGACAAATTGGCCTCTGGGAATTCTGTTGTAGTTTCCTGTTATCGTGGGTCTATTTAGTTAGTTGGATTTTATCCCACCTTTCTCCAAGGCTTAGGGTGGCTAACAACATCATAAAAAATATGTTTAAAATACAAAAAATAAAACCACATTACCCATAAGATACCCATAAGCCCTCTCCCCCACCCCAAATTGTAACCCTGCTTTTTGAATGCCTGCCAGATAAATAGGTCCTACACACTGCCTCTGGAAGGTGCTCCAGCTGGGACTTTAACACTTAATTCCCCCTAACTTGATATTCACAGCTATCAAAATTGGGCATATTCTGACAAACAAAATGTGCTTGTATCACAATATTCCTTCCACTGTCCACATCTTTGGGAAAGGCTTCTGGATTATGGTGTAGTTTTTATGTAGCTTTTGGACTGAGAATGTGGAAATGATGATGAATGACATTCCAAAACCGATGCTCACAGAGAATAGTGCAGGTGTGGGCAAAGCTCCCAAACCCAAGAGCCATGTCCCCAAAATATTTATCTTGCCGAGAGCCACAAGAGACTTTCTATTGATGCAGCTTCTCTTTGATCTTGGGAACAGGGCAATGTGGCTTCTCGCCTCCCTACCCCCTGGCATCAAAGCTCCGCTTCTCAAGGAGGCTGGTGGGTCCAGGCAGCAGCAGTAGCAGCTCGGGGCAGGCTTCCCCAGCTCCTATGGCCCCAAGAAGGCTCTGGTAGAGTGAAAATGATGGCTTGGCTTCTCTTGCTCCGGAGGGAGCCACATGGATTCCCCCCGACAGTCAGTTCTGGCAAGAGCTGCAGGACAGGTGACCTGAGAGCTAGATGCGGCTCCCGAGCTGCCATCTCTCCCCCTCCCCCCCTCTGAATAGTTAATTCTCCTGCATTATCCAATAATTGTGGCTGTTAAGATGTATTTTGTAAACTTGTATGGAAAGATATATATTTTCAGACTGTAAAATCTTTCAATTCCTGTCATTTGCAACATCTTGTTTTCTCCTCCAAATCATCTAGGTGTTCTTTGATGTAAAGATTGGTGACAACAATGTTGGCAGAATTGTAATTGGTCTGTTTGGAAAAGTTGTACCAAAGACTGTTGAGAACTTTGTTGCACTGGCAACTGGAGAAGTAAGTTTCTTTTCTTTCACACTGTACCGCTGGGTTAGGTGAAGAATAAAACAGTGGGAAAAACACAACTTTTTTTGCAAAATGACGCTGAAATGGTGAACTGTTCACATTCCTCTAGGGGTCCATCCAAATTTTTCATTCTGTAAGACAGATGACCCTTCTCATGGGTCTTGCCTCCTCACCTTACAGTCTCTGCTACTCAGTTTGTTTTTAAAATGGCATTATGTAGGCCAACAAATACTGCTCTACAGATTTGGTCTAAGAATCAATTTAATCCATCCCTAGATGTTAGTTAAGGTCTAGGAATCATGGAGACATTGCGCAGTCAAGCAGCACATATGAATCTTTTAATATAATTATAATAAATAAATAATCTTTATTTTTATATAGTGCCCCCCTGCCATGGCACTTGGAGTGCTTTTCGTATAACTAATAAACACAACTTTTAATCCTCACAACAACCCGGAGAGGTGGGTTAGGCTGAGAGAATATTAGGTCACCCAGTGAGTTTCTGGCAAAGGTGAGGCTTGAACCAGGGCCTCCCCCTACCTCCTGACCCAGATACTGCACACTTAGTCATTACACCACACTGCCTCTTTGATGGTTATTTTATAATTATTATAATATGCAAAATAACATTGCATAGTTATATAGAAGGAACTTAATTTGTAGTGGTACATCCAGGATGTGTGAGAGAAATGTGGGCGTCCAGTACAGATCCTGGTCACGCCCCCCCCCCCCCCCCATCCCTGTTTAACCATTGCATAATGATTGGCCAAGTCAATTTCTGGAGAAGCTTGTACTGTATTCACACAGATACTATTTAGTTAGTTAGCTATATTTCTATGCCTTCTCTCAGAGTCTCAAGGTGGCTTACAGTCATAAAAACAAATTAAAAAGCCATTAAAATCAATTTTAAAATCCTTAATACCCCACCCGGTAGCCTCGATCGCAAGTATGACACATCAAAAGAAATTATTATATTGGGTTAAACTGTGTGTTCGATCGGAATCCTGCTTAATTTCTTTATGTCTGCAGGAGGAATTGACGCAAGTGTGTCCCCCTACTTACCCATGGATAAAGGAGATTATCCATCAGCTAAATGGCATAGGCCTCTCTCCTGAATTTCTGCTGGGCAAGTCCCCTGGACAACAGAAATTGATAATCAAAAATACCTTGAGGGATGTAGCGAATCAGGAAGATGTAGCCAAGATAGCAGAATGGAAAGTTGCACCATACTTCCAGAATATTAAAAAGATCCATGGTTATGAGGAATATTTGGATACTATCAGTGAAAGCGACTTGCTCAGAGCCTATACCCTCCTCCGAATGCAGCTATTTAAGTCAACTGTAACACTGGGGCGATATCAACAGAAGCCATATGAGCAGCGTCTTTGTCAGTGTAATATGTCAGAAATTGCGGATGTTTATCACATTCTCTTTATCTGTAGCATTTATAAAGAACTACGAGAGGTATGGCTGGTCCCCCTTTGGGGTGAAAATGAGCAACATTTGCCAAATCAAATCAGGTTAGGGAAGTTACTCGCAGCCCACGACGAGAACATAATCCGAGCGGTTGCGATCTATGCCCATTTGGTGACAAGGAAAAGGGAGAGAGATAATACAGGCTAAGCAAGTAAAAGAGAGAGACGAAGTCCTTTTCTCCATTAGCTTGCATTGGTTAAGTGGGAATGTATCTTCCCTCATATGCTGTTCTTCTTCCCCTTTCCTCCTCCCTTTTCCACTTCTTTTTGTGGAATATTGTTTATTTGATTGGCTTTTAATTGATGTTTGGGTGTATGTTTTTCTTTTCTTTTTGGGTTAAATGGCGAAAGCTAAGCCTAATAAAATAAAATAAAATAAATAATACCCCACCCTACATCTCCCACCTAGATCCCCTGCCAAATGCCTGGCCAAATAAAAAGGTCTTGCATCATTTCCAGGAGACGCGCAGGCTCGGACTAAGGCAGACCTCCAAGGGGAGCGAGTTCCCTAACAGCGGGGCAGCTAGCAAGAACGCCTCCTTGCACGCCCTAGTTGTAAAAACATCATGGGAGGAAGATGGCACCTGCAAGAGGGCATCTCCAGCTGACCTCAGAGACCACGAAGGGACATAAGGGAGGAGGCAGTCTTTGATACCTGGGGCCCAAGCCGTTGAGGACTTTATAAGTTAAAACGAGCATCTTGTGTTGTGCCTGGAAAGCTATCGGCAGCCAGTGCAGACTCTGGAGCACCAGTGTAATGTGCTCCCAGTGACCCACTCCCAAAAGATGATGGGCCGCCGCGTTCTGCACCAACTGCAGCTTCCGAGCAGTCTTCATGGGCAGCCTCACATAGAGTGTACTGCAGTAGTCTAGCCTTGAGGTTATGAAGGCTCCTGGGGCTGCGGCTGTTCTGGCTTCTCCTGGGACTGGGAGCTACCTTGTGTTTTGGTGACTATTTTGCAGGACTGTTGGTTTTCACACCTGATGGCTTCATGTTAGAGTTGAAATGGGCACTTAAATAAGTGCCTGTGGGTAATACCCATGTTTTCCAGTACTCTATGGGTTACCCAAAAAGTCAGCAACTTCAGGTACTGATTTTCTTTTCAATTTTCTGATTACTGAGTAGTATATTCGGTGAGAGAACCAAAAAAACAGGACAGAAATAAAAAATAAATCCAGACTGGAAGTTGACTTTCTGGGATTGGAAATCAATAATTAGGCACCGGAAATCAGTAAATTGATTTTTAAAAAGAAGTTGAAAAATTGGTATTGCAAGTCAACATTCTGGAACATCAGGTACCTGAATTGGGTCACAGTCGGGTACCAATTAGTACTTGATGTTGGGTTGATTTGGGTACTGGACATTTATCGGGTATACCCATTTTTGTGGGTACTTGGTTCAGCTCTACTTCATGTTCGACTCAGGCTTGGCTTTAGACTTTCGCTCTTCTTATTCCTTCTGTTTCTGAAGCTCCCTGCAAAAGCTTCTTTATTTGGGTTGAGCTCTCCCTGTTTTCTCTAGGATTGTTTCTGCTCTCTTACATTCTTGGGACCTTGTCTGAGCAGTCTCTCTCTCTGTGTGTTCAGCCCTACACTCTGCTTTTGTCTGCTCCAGCCAGGCTTTTCTCTTTACTGAATATTTACTTTCCTAGCTCTCTCTCTGCTCTGATGATCTAGGGCAGAGATGCTCATATAGGTTGCGGTCTACATGTGGCCCATGAGACTGTCTCCTGTGACCCTCAGACAGTTAACCCATAGTTGTCTGCCAAAGTCATCCACCTTTCCCATTGCTTTGACCATGTTCAGCTCCTCCTCTCCACCCTACATTGGCTCCCTCTGTGTGAACGCATTCAACACAAGCTCCTGGTCTTCACCTTCGAGGCTCCTCATGGCAGTGCTCCCCATATCTCTCTGCTCTTGTATCCCGCCACATTTCTGCCTAGGAGTTTTGTTGCTCCTCTATCCCCCTCCCTTGCCTTCTTGCGACTCCCATGCTCTTCTAACCATTGTTGCCCCTTCTCTCTTGGGAGGGGAAGTGAGGGCTTTGGCCTTTAAAGCCGTAAATGCCCAGGCTGTTTAGGGCTTCAAAGGTCAAAACTGAAAGGAGCTGGGCTGTTGCATTCTGCAGCTTCCAAACAGTCATCAAGGGCAGCCCCACATAGAACGCATTGCAGTAATCTAGCCTTGAGTTGATGAAAGAATGGATGACAGTGGCCAGGTCCAAATTGGAAAGAAAAGGCCACAGCCTCCTCACCAGATGAGGTTGGTGAAAAGCGCTCCTGGCCACAGCTGCAACCTGATGATCCAGGCGCAGCAAGGGATCCAGAAGCACTCTGAGGCTGTGAACCTAGGTGACCAAAGGGGGTCAGACCCCATCAACAACAGGAATTCCAAATCCCCCTAAGTCACAAGACCATCCCACCATTATCACTTCAGTCTTGTCAGTATTCAGCTTCAATCGGCTCACCCTTATCTAGTTCTCAACCACAGCTGCACATCGGGTAAGCACCGAGACTGCAGGACCTGGGTTGGATGAAAAAGAGAGGTAGAGCTGGGTGACATCAGCATATTGATGATACTCCACTCCGAATGATCCCACCCAGCAACCTCATGTATGCATTGAACAAGAGGGGAGATAAGATGGAACCCTGCGGGACCCCACAGGGGAAGTCACAAGGGGACAACAAGCAATCACCCATCACCACCTGGTGAGACCTCCTACAGGAATGAATAGAACCACTCAAGAGCAGTCCTGTGCACCCACGCCAGATCCTAGATGTGTCAACAACACCTCATGATGAACGGTGTCAAAGGCCACTGAAAGAGCTAACAAGATCAACAGGGTATAATTCCCCATGTCAATTTTCAGGGGAAATTGGACCAAGCGACCAGGCCACAAGCACAGTCTCCGTGCTATACCCAGGATAGAAGTCTGACTGAAATGGGTCCAGGAATCTGATAGCGTAGAGACGAGCTTGGAGCTGTCCGGCAACCATCTGTTCAGTAACCTTCCCTAAAAAGGGAAGGTTAGAGACAGGGCGATAGCTGGCTGGGGAGTCATTAATAATAATAATAATAATAATAATTCTATTCATTTCCTATGGTAGAGGCCCCTAATCAACACTGTGCCTGGGGCCCCCAATATTCATAAGACAGCCGTGCCTCCAGTCTACAGAGCACAACCTGTGGTGGGTGTATTTGCGTACCCTCCCACTAACCCATCACCTACTGTGGTCCTAGCTCTAGAAACATTTTTATGATACTAGCAACTTATCTCTGAATTTCTCTTATACGGAGACTTAATTCATAAGTTTTGAAATAAATTCAGTCATTTTAATGTCTATTAAGAAATAAAATGCTCAGCTTTTGGGGGCCCCCTAAGCTTGTACAACTGTACTCCCTTTACCGCCCTCTCATAGGCCCTGGGTACAACTATCACACACACAGGATACTCTAACATCCCTAATTCTGTGTTACCGTAGCATGACACATACAGAGCTCCCTGTCATCAAAAGTTTTTTTGCTTCACAAAATGCTACCTTATTGGAAAGGGGCAGCAGAACTGTCTAGAACACAGAGTATGTCTTTTTGTGTAACTTTCTTATTGTACTTATACTCCTCTTTTTTCAGTTTGTGTCCTTTATAAAAATGCAGTTATACAATTTGGAACTTTCTGTCTTTTCTTAGAAAGGATATGGATACAAAGGAAGTAAATTTCATCTTGTCATCAAAGATTTCATGATTCAGGGAGGAGACTTCACAGCTGGAGATGGAACTGGAGGTAACGTTTATTATAACTCTCTTCCCTGCAGTAGCATTGTGTGCAAGGTCAGCTGCCTGAAGAATGAGATAAAATTTCAATTTTTAATTGGGCTTAAAGTGGGTGTAAAATAGTCCTGATTATTGAAAGGTTTAGAACAGGGGTGGGGAACCTTTTCAAGGTCAGGGGCCACATTGTTGGTCCCCGAACATGCTGGGGGCCGCATGTCAAAATCAATTTTAAAATTGATTTAAATTAATTTTAAAATCAATTAAATACGAGTACACATGCAGACAGTACACACACACAGTATTCAAAATACACCCCCCCCCCCACACACACAATCTGTCTCTTTTTCTCTCTCTCTCTCTCAAACAAACTTACATACACGTGGTTGCTGCGTGTATCAGCTGGCGTGTCTCAGCCATTTCCTGAATCTGCAGTGCTAGGACTACATTTCCCAGCATGACAGATTCAGGAAATTTTATTTTAATTAATTAATTAATTAGTTTTATTACATTTCTACTCTGAACCCTCCTACTTACAGAGCAGCTCGGGGCGGCTTACAAAACATATAATAATAATAATAAATTAATAAATAAATAAATAAATAAAACACACAAATATACAATTTAAAATTCATTAAAAATATACAAAAAGGGCAGAACCCACCCCTTCTCCAACATACCCTACCTGTCTCCCTCTCCAAAGGCCCGGCGGAACAGCCAGGTCTTACACTGTCTTTGGAAAGCGGGGAGGTCCGGGGCCAAGCGGGCCTCCGTCAGGATGGAATTCCACAGCCTGGGATCGGCCACTGAGAACACCCTCCCCATTGTCGCCACCCGGGAAACCCGGGGGACTTCGAGTCGGGCATCCCCAGCCGACCGCAGGGGCCGCAATACGATCCGGGGCCTGAGGTGGTCCCACAGATAAGCCGGGCCCAGGCCGTTTAGGGCTTTGTAGGTCATTACCAACACCTTGAATTGGGCCCGGAAGATAATAGGCAGCCAGTGCAGAGAACAGAGCACTGGTGTAATGTGCTCGCGGTGACCTGTCCCCGTTAAGAGATGGGCCACTGCATTCTGCACCAGCGGCAACCTCCGGACCATCCACATGGGCAGCCCCATGTAGAGTGTGTTACAGTAGTCTAATCAAGAGGTAATAAAGGCATGGATGATGGTGGCCAGATCCGAGTCCGAAACATACGGCCGCAGCCATCATACCAGATGCAACTGGTGAAATGCTCCCCTCGCCACAGCCTCCACCTGGAGATCCAGGCAGAGCTGTGGGTTGAGGAGTACCCCCAGACTCCGGACCCATGTGGTCAAAGGGGGCAAACTCCATCAATGACGGGAGCCACCAACCCCTCAGCCCTACCCACCAGCATCACCTCCATCTTGTTGGGATTCAACTTCAGATGATTCGCCCTCATCCAGTCCCTTGCAGCTGCCAGGCACTGGGTAAGCACAGAGACTGCCGGGTCTGGGTCTGCAGAAAAAGAGAGGTAGAGTTGTGTGTCATCGGCGTACTGATGACAATGCATGCTGAACCCTCTCATGACCTTGCTCAGAGACTGCATATACATGTTGAACAGGAGGGGGTACAGAATAGAACCCTGCAGGACTCCACATGTGAGGTCCCGGGGAGATAAAGTACATTCCCCGAGAACCACACGCTGAGTTCTCCTGGCCAAGAATGAATGGAACCATTCAAGAACAATTTCGCCCACCCCGGCCCAGTCCCGCAGCCGAGCCACCAGCATCTCATGGTCAACGGTATCAAATGCAGCCGACAGATCTAATAAAATTAAAATAGATCTGCCCTGATCTAATTCACGGCGCAGGTCATCAACCATATCGACAAGCGCAGTCTCCGTGCCAAACCCAGGATGAAAACCGGACTGTGAGGAATCAAGAAAACTGACCCGATCCAGATGCCCCTGAAGCTGCTGAACCGCCACCCATTCAATAACCCTTCCCTAAAAAAGGAAGGTTACAGACTGGCTGATACCTGGCTGGGGAGTCAATGTCAAGAGATGGTTTCCGGAGCAGGGTCCGTACCACTGCCTCTTTGAGGCGGCTCGGCACCCTGCCCTCCTTAAGGGAGGCATTCACAACACCCACCAGCAATGGCCCTAATGTCTCCCGGCAGGCCTTAACCAGCCAGGACGGGCACGGATCTAATTCACAACAGGTGGTCCTTGCAGCCCCAAGGACAACAGCCGCATCAGCGGGCGACACCCACTGAAATTGATCCCATGAAATCAGACAAGGCAGGTCCTCCACTACCTCAGGTTCACCTGCTGTCATAAGTGCAGTATCCAAGTCACGGTGAATCGGAGTGATTTTATCCACAAAAAAAATCAACAAACTTGTCACAGCGGGCACTGGAAGATTCCAGTTCCAGGTGGAGAGAGGCCAGACTGACCAGCCGCTGCACCACCTGGAAAATCTCAGCTGGACATGACTTTGCGGATGCTATGAACTCTTTCTTTGCTGCCCGCACTGCTACAGCATAAGCTTTTAAACTAGCTTTATGCTGCAATCGGTTGGCTTCAGCATGAGTCCAGCACCACTGTTGCTCCAACCGCCATTCTTCCTGCTTCATCCGGCGCAGGTCCTCTGTAAGCCAAGGGGACCCGCGTCATCGGCATTCCGAAAGCGGACGCCTGGGAGTCGATCGATCAATGGCCTCAGTCAACAAGTTGTTCCAGAGGCAATGAGGTCATCGAGTGAACAGTCATCGAGTTCGTGAGGTAATTCCCCTAGGGCATTCCGGAATCTTTCTGGTTCCATAAGTCTCTGGGGGTGAACCAACTGAACTGGTTCTACACCACTCCGAGGGCAGACGTGCGCCAGGAGACCGGCCCGGAGGAGGTAATGATCCGTCCATGACAAGGGCATAGTTAATACGTTCTCCACTACCGGATCCCCCGCCTCACGGTCAGTGCAGAATATCAGGTCAAAGGAATGTCCTCCCTTAGCTGGACGGAAATTGCTATATCTGGCATGGAGGGACACTTGCAAGTAGTAACAGACAGCAGCAGCAGCACAGGCTGCAGGGCAGGCGATAGGTGCTGCAAGGCAGGGTGAGTGGGGCATTGAAGAAGGTGCGGATGGGCAGAGGGGCCAGTGGTAGTTCCTCTCCCTCCACCCTGTCAGGTTGCTGAGGGCAGGAGGAGAGGTAAGCTTGAGTGAGTTTGTGTGGCCCGCAGAAGTTTGCCCGGGCCACAGAGAAGTGGGTGCGTGCCACACAACAATGAAGCAGGGTGACAGGGTGGCGGGCTGGATGAAATTGCTCCATGGGCTGGAAGTGGCCCGTGGGCTGGAGGTTCCCCACCCCTTGTTTAGAACAATTACGACAGGAATCATTAGCTACTAATAAATTATTTGCTAGAGGAGTGCAAATAAATAAATTTCATAATGGCCTCTGAAATGTTGAGGTTGAATCTAAAAAAACAAACAAACAAACCAATCCAGCTGGATGTTTTAAAACCTACTCTCGTTCTCTTGCTCTTTGACATTGTTCCTGTGGCACAAAGCCCTTATATGTATGTCCTTGACTGGAAAAGGACTCTGCTATGTGTGTGTGTGCACCACTACGTTCCAGCAGCACAAGCTCCTCTACAGGCATTTAAGCTGACCATGTAGGATACAGCTTTTGAATTCTAGTAACTCAAGGATGGGGAATCTTTGGCCGTATCCCTCTTTCATTCTGTTCTGCTGTGGTTAGAGCCCTGCTCAGGCTGGAAGTTTGGCCCGTGCACCTGGCCTCTTCTGAGCCTGTGCCAAGTGTGACTGGGTGATCCTTCCCTCTGGAGCATGGTGATGTCAGAACATTCTAAGGGGCAGGGCTACCTCAGAAAATGGTATGTTCCTCTACTCTTGAATGTGGCACATGCCCTGTGGCAGGGCTGGAGCTCCTCCGGCCTGGGGGCCAAATGCAGCCCATGGCTAGTTTTTATTTGGCTCCTTTCCTGTTCCTAGATCTGGCCCCTGGACTTGGTTCCTATCCCCAAGCACTGAAAGGCTGAGCTGAAGCCAAGGGAGCAGAGATAAGGGCATGCACATGAAGATAGGGGACAGATCCGTGACACAGGCCCATGATCTGGACCCCCTTTTCCTCAGCACACTCCTGCCCCCAACTTCTTTGCAGCCCTTGGAGCAAGTGGCCCCTGGGAAGAAAAAGATTTTCCACCCCTGCTCTATGGTATCGCATGATGTCATGGATCTCTGCAAGAGGTGGGTGGTCTTGTGAGTAGGGAGCCTAGCCCGGCAGGTTTAGGCAGACGGTGCTCCCTGCGTCGCCTGAACAGAACCACTTGGGTCTTATCTGAAGTGGGGGAGCTTGCTCAATGCTCAAAATCCTCTTAATTATTGAAAAATTGCCATGTGCTTTGTCTCCTGGGGGAAAAAACCCGGAAAACTTAAACCTATGACTTTGAAGCTGGTACATTCTTCTAAACTTCTTGTCTTTGTGTTCCAGGAGTAAGTATCTATGGTGAGAGGTTTCCAGATGAGAACTTTAAGCTCAAGCATTATGGGATTGGATGGGTCAGCATGGCTAATTCCGGCCCAGACACAAATGGCTCACAGTTCTTCATCACTGTGACGAGGCCTACCTGGTTAGATGGAAAGCATGTAGTGTTCGGAAAAGTCATTGATGGAATGGTAGGTTTAAAAATATTAAGTTTTCAAGGAAGATAACTGTGCTGTTACACCAGTATAAATTTGATGTAGAATAATAACAATTATAAAGCACTAAGAGCCGAATTTCATGTTCATTATGTATACAGTTGTGCCAGAGCAAAACAGTTTAAGCTTGGGAGGTCATATAAAGCTACAAACACTGGAAGATTCCAGTTCCAGTGGAAAGGAAGAAAAGATTCTGGCCTTTTGGAGTTTTCAAAAATAGGCCTCTCATCACTGAGACTAACCTGCCTTTGCAGGCTGTTGTCTGGAGACGTTTCTTTCAGACCTTTCAGTAGGCCTTTGACCTTTTCTTTGCAAGCCCATAGCTGGACAGTGCCGTGCCAAATACAGGTTTCTCCTTGGGCTATCCCTTCTCCATTTAATAAAACCATAGTTCTGTAAATGTGAAAATCATGTACTCCCCTTTATTGGTGGCATTTGCTGTAAAAAGGAATCTCTTAGCTATTGATCTATGCAGATTATTCACCTGAGTACAAATGTCTGCAAGTGACATAAAAACATAAGTAGTGCCAAGGGTTAGACTAATGGTCCATCGAGCCCAGCACCTGTCTCCAACAGTGGCCAGTTGCAGTTGCTTGGAAGAAGTATCGAACAGGTCACAATGGGGTGATCTGTTCCCTGTTACTCGCTTTCAGCTCCCGACAGTAAGAGCTCCCGCCATTTCCCAAACCTACCCGGCTAATAGCTGCTAACAGACCTATCCTCCAGAAACTTGTCCAGCTCTTTCTTAAATGCAGCTGTACTGCTGGCCTTGACTACATCGCCTGGCAAAAAAATCCAAAACTTATTTGTATTGAGTGAAAAAATACTTTTGTTTTAAATCTACTTGTTAGTTTTATGGGGTGTCCCAAAGTTCTAGTACTATTTGAGAGGATAAATAACCATTCCCTATTTACTTGTACCACATCACTCATGATTTTATAAACTTCTATCATTTTCCCTCTGGCATCTCTTCTCCAAGCTGAAGAGCCCTAACTCAGCCTCTCTTCATAGGGGAGCCGTTCCATATTCATCATTTTTGTTGCCCTTCTCTGTACCTCTATTTCTACTATATCTTTTTTGAGATGGGGCGACCAGAACTGCACACAATATTCAAGGTGCAGTCGCACCATAGATTTATATAGTGGCATTATGACATTTTCAGTTTTATTCTCTATCCCTTTACAAATAATTTCTAACATTGTTTGCTTTTTTGATGGCTGCTGCGCACTGAACTAAGGATTTCAATGTATTGTGTCCACAATGACTCCAACGTCCTTTTCCTGAGTGGTAACTCTGCCATTTAGATGCTCAGTCACCGAGTCTTACAAGGTCCCCCTGCAATTCTTCAGTCTGCCCATATTTTAACTACCTTGAATAACTTGGTGTAGTTTGCAAGTCCCCTTTCCAGGTCGTTAATGAATACATTACACAACACTGGTCCCAGTACAGATCCCTGGGGCACACCACTATTTACTTCTCTCCATTTTGAAAACTGACTCATTTAGTCCTCCTCGGTTTCCTATCTTTTAACCAGTTACCAATCAACAATAGGACACTGCCTTCTATCCCATGACTTTTTGATTTCCTCAAGAGTCTCTCATGAGGGACCTTATCAAACACTTCCTTAAAATCCAGATACACTGGATTTATATCGACCAGCTCCCCCTAACTCCAGTTCCACCAACCAAATTTTAGTTAAGTTACAAACCATTCTTGTGACACTTACAAAACACTGCAATGTTAATCTGACATCAGATTTTTGTTTGATGCTAATAGGATTTGTCTCTACACCTTATTGTTTTCCTAATTCTACCTCATTTTATTTCAAAGTGGTAGTCTACAGGCGGACACCATCTATAGAATTATTGCTAGAATAGGAAAATGTCATTTACCTAGTGTCCAATACAAGAAAGCTAGATTTTCTTTGCTAAAATACTTTTCTGTTTTTAATAGTCCGTGGTACACTCCATAGAACTTCAGCCGACAGATGAACACGACCAGCCTCTTCAAGACTGTGTGATTGTTAACAGTGGCAAAATAGATGTAAAAGAACCATTTGTGGTTGAAGTAGCTGATTGGTGAACTTAATAAATGGTGGCTTTTTGTAGGGTAAACCTTGGGTGCAGGTATTGGTTTTCCCATGATTCTTTTCATGTAAATACAGTGGTGTTAGCAAAAAAGTGGTAAACTTCTTAATTGCAAAATGGATACATTCGCTAAATAGTGTTGGAACTTCAGAGAACATACCACTAAATATTGGAGCTACTTGGGGGTGTGTGTGTGTGTGCGCAAGAGATGATTTTGTGGAAAACATCCGTTTGTAACATTGTTTCACATGGTTCAAAATGGGTAGTTTTCTATTTCAGTAATTTTTAAAATACTTTTTTTAACCAATATTGTTATACATTTGCCGTTAACAAAACATGAGGGTTTTTTTTAACTGAAAATTGAGGCTTTTGTTAAACAATTTATATTAAATTTTGATAACTATGTTGTAAAAAACTTCAATTGTCCTGTTTGTGAAATGTTTTGTTAAGCTGATTTCATGCATTTTTTTTTTTAAACAAGGTCTACTTAAGTACATATTGGTGCTGTTTTTCTAAGGAATAGAATCCTAAAGTTAGAGATGAAATACCTCAAATTAGTAGCCTAAATATGCTGAAGAGTGTTGTTCCCAGCCGTAGATAAACGATATCGTGAACACACCAATTGCATTGCAATATCTAGGCTGCAGTGGCTCTGGTCCCCGTGCGGCCCCATGGCGGGCAAGCACAGCCACCATACTGTGGGGACAGCATGGGGAGCAGGGCAGACAGTCAGCCCTCTCACATGGAAGCCAGGACCGTGGGACACTGTTGGGCCTCCCACCATGTCTGAAAACATGATGCTAACTCCACTTTAACACTGTTAAGCAGGTTTCTGGGCTGTATTGTTGCCCTATGCAGCCCTGCAACATGCATAAGAAATGTTAAACCAGTGTTAAAGTGGAGTTAGCATTATGTCTGTTTTCACCCCATGGTGCAGGGCAGGCAGAAGCACCAGCCACATGAGTGGGTGCCCGGTCTTTCCCCGCCTCCCTCCCCAACCATTGTCCTGCACGGGACTGGAGCAAGCGGTCACGCTTACAGCCCTGTAGTGGACCTTGCCATGCGGCAAGCCAGACGGTGACCAGGCACGCAAGTTACCCTGCCTTGGGCAGCCTTACCCCATTTTGGGTACGGCTGTTATGCGCTACGTCCTTGGCCTTTTTCTGAGGACACAGCGTGTACCCTGCTTTATGGTGTGTGTGTGTGGGGGGGAGGGGGTGCAGGAAATGTCTGGCGACTGCCAGGCACACAAATGCACTGCATTGCATGGTAAGACTGCTCAAGGTGTGGTAAATGCATTGTGTGGCTGCACCCAGAGGTGAAATTAATATATCCGAATTTGCATTATCCAATAATCACTACTTGCTTCTGTTTCAGATATTTCATGTACTTCATTTTGGTGCTATTAATGCTATTGCATATGTGCAGCAGCCAAAACAAAGTGGGTACAAAATCCACTATTCATTTCACCTCTAGCAATATCGGTGCTTAGGAAACCTGCTTTTTAAAGTAGGTCTCTTATTTTGAATGTGCTTTTCCTGTCACATCAAGTCCCCACAACCTCTGGTCCACGGAATAATACTAAAAACAAATGGATTTTTGTGTTCCTCCCCAACCACTGCTAGCTGGTAGATCAAATATGCTATAGTTCTTCAAGGTATGTACAAAAGGTTCATTTGAAGATCGTAGTGAAATTTTAACAAACTGCATGTATGGATGCCATTAAAGTTTGCAACATGTAACTGTCGTCTTAGTTTTTACTAAAAATTTAAGACTTATGCAAGTTTATTGTATAAAAAATACAAAACTTTCTGAACGATGAAGTGTAAGGACCTCGTCTTGAACCGGTGCTCTTGCGGCTCTGCTGCATCAGTACAGTCAGGTTTGGCCCTTGATTTGGTTCTGTTGACCCATTGGACAGCCTGATGGGGTTCCCACCCACCACGCCCTGATAAGCCTTTGACCGAGCATGCTCTGTATGTGACAGGAAGCTGGAGCCAGGCAGAGCAACAACCTGGTTCCTAATCTATGTCTGGTTTGCTGCCTCCGGAACTACTGCCGGTTTTCGTTCTCTGGTTTCCGTTCTCACCTATCTGAATTTGACCTTGGTCTGGATTCCGACTCTGCACTTCCCCTCTGATCTGTTTGTCTGGACCCTATTGGGACTCTGGCTCAGCCCTGGTCCTGTAGAGATGCTGCCTTGTCCAGATCGTGCACCTAACATGAAAATACCAAGAAATCAGTATGATATAGTTGGCAATACTCTTGTTTTGAAGTTGGAAGTACTTGGGTATGAGACCCGATAACTGACAGAGGCTCGGTGTTTCATATGAGACGTTTAATAGATAGTTCCTTTGGAAATTATAGATCCCTGTAATTCATTTCAGAAGAGAGATGGGGATATAGTGTAGTAAAATGTCTTGTAGTATAAAGGTTTTATTTATTTATTTATTTATTTATTGACATTTATATCCTGCCCCTCCTGCAAACAGCTTGGGGCGGCTTCCAACATAGTAAAACAATTATAAAGGCTGACCACGTTGAGTTGCTATGTTTTTCACACTGTAATAAGTGTTCATTTTTTAAAATTATTATTTTTGCTCTAAAGATACTTATTTAAAACTAAGCTTAAGAGTGATCCTCTGGCTGTTTAGTGCCATAGCAGCACTTATAGCTGACATGAACCCCACTGAAGTGAATGGCCAGAGGATTGTATCATCTATATTGTAGAGTCTAAATTTTCAGTTTGAGATGTGCAAGTTGTTTTCATAAGTCAGTCTTAAAGCTGTGGTCATTAATGGATATGTGGATGGTGCACAATGCGGTCATCCAACTTGATGGCAGTGCTGTGGTGCCTGTAATGTGATACAGGTCAAAAGCCACATCTGGCCAACCCCAAGACTTGAAGCAGTGTTCTAGATATCACTGGTCCAAACCCAAGAGCTCTTCATACACTTGCCCAGTCCCACTCATTCACTGCAACCAACAGACTTATGGGAGATTAGTCATAAGGGTAAGAGAAACCATCCAGTTTTCACTGTAGTCACTGGCTCAGCTCTCAGTAGGTGAAGATTGCATCTAATTGTTGTAATGCCCCAGCTGGGGGAAAGGAAAGAGGAAGATGGAGTAACCAGCAGTAGCGGTTTGGCCCTGGTTATTCATAAATCACAGGCTTGGTCTAGTAATACAGCGGGCAACTTTTTCATAACCTGATTTCAGGGTGTTTCCAAGCCCTTGCTGGATGTGCTAGTGGGACTTTATGTACTGGTGGACCTAGATGCGGGGGAGGCTGGAGGTGCACCTAATTGACAAGACATGGGCACCCATTAGTCCTGATTGGCCCACATGGTGGGCTCGCAATGTCCCTGGACTCCGCAATGAGTGGCAGGTCTGTGGTGGCCATGTGGCAGTCACCTAATACACAGGCATGCAGGAACGCGCCTGGTGAAGGCTAATGGGGGCTATCGGCTTGTTTGATTCCACCCTTAAGAGGTCCAACTTTCTCTCACATTAGCTGCGGAAAAGATTTAGTACTTGAAACATCCCTTATCAGCCTAGACATTAGTACCAGTAATACACTGACAATACAGAGTTATAGTCCTGTTGGAGTACTTTATTTTAGATACAACTGTTTAGTAAAGCACATACAAATTTGAAATTCTTCTAAACTGATTTTATGAATATTTGTCGAGACAGTAACTACTACTTAATCATTCTTGCTTGTGTTCACTTTAGGAATGCTACAAATCGGGCTCCACAAATTATGTTTATTGACTAGTGTTCTAGGTATGGAGATTAAAACACAGGAGTAGGAGTAACACTGAACAAGATCCATAAATGTTATAGCTGGTGGCTAGGAGGATGCCACAAATAGAGTTTGTAACCAGCATTCTTGAAATGATGAGACATTAAAAGCTTGTTCCACAAAAGAAACTACAAACAAAACATATAAAAGTGTATACTTTCCTATCCGGACCATAAAGTAGATTTGTAGTAATGCCATTAGAAATATTGATAGGATATTGACAAGTTTAAGCAGCTGTCTTGAAAATCCATCTTTTGCAGTATCTTGCTGTCCTTCACACTAGCACTTTCAGTGCATTCACTGCCAGCAGTTGATAACACAGGCCGTTTTTAAACAGACCGCGTGGGTGGGGGGGATGAGTGTGCGGCCTTTTCCCATGGGCGCACACCCACCTCCACCCATCTCCCCTCGGGTTTGCTGGATGGCTCTGTGAGTGGGTGATTGGTGTAGGTGGGTGTTGCGCGGGAGTGTACACGTACCCCTTCCCCACCGCCTGTGGTGTTCCCACGGGTGCACACCCATCCCCCCACGTTGCTGTGGCTTTATACGAATGCTCCCTCCCCACCGCACACCCAGCGTGGGGTGTCTGTGTAAAAACTGCCACAGTGGCAAAAATCACCTTAGTGTAATAAAAATTAGTAAAACATAAAGCTTTAATTAGTGTATGACTGTCCGTCTTTAATGTTTAAAAATTTAGGAGTATGGTATACCAAAGGTTCCTAAACTTTACAAATTACTGTAAACCCTTAACGTTTCTCATGGATCACCATGTACCCATGAGAGGTGGTCATGCTGCACTGTCATAGTGGATCTACCGTGACTGCACAAGGTGGGAAGCCGCAGCCAGCACATGCATACATAGCCCTGTCTCCACCCAGGAGGTGGCCACAGCACCAAAGGGGACAAATGTTGCCTGCTTTGTTGTAGTTTAGTCAATTCCTGTTCACCACCTGCCATGGCTTGACAGATTGGTGTAAGGAACCACTGGTATACATGTTTATTTCAATAACTTGAATAAAATTGTCTTCATTGCTAACTTAAAAGCACCAACTTTAGTGACACATTAAGAAAAATACAATGCTTCAACATTAAAATGATGCTATTATTTTGCCTTGGAGAATCAGAGAGCTGTAGGAAATTTCATTGATATCCTGGTCCGTGAACTTGACTTGCTTTTAGTTTCTTCCTAGCTGTGCACATCTTCTACCTGGGCTGTAGATGAGGATAAAATATTCCATGGAGAACGCCTTCAATAACTACATTTGGAAAGTCATCTGAAAAAAACAAAGAAAAACTGCTTCCTTATGTACGTCGTCAATACAATATAAATGCTTCTGTGGAACTTAAGGCAAGGTCTAGTATAATTTAGCCTATTACATCACTCTACTGTTTATCCATGTTGGGGATGTGCTATTAGTAATGCTGTTTCAGCACTAAAGCCACTTTAGTATAGCACTGGGCATTGCATGAATGCACTGCCAGATTTGTAGTTTATTGATTTAAAGGGATGTTCTAATACTTAATGCTGCTAGGCTCCAGCTCTTTATCTGAATCTTTTCTCACAAGGAAGATGGATTACTCTGGCAATTCAATTTCTAACAAAATCTCAATATACTTGAAGGAATTCCAAGATTTCTACTGGGAATACTTCACAGCAGTTTTTCCATTGTGGTTTAGAGCAATGTTTAGTCCAAGCAGATTTGAAGATGCCTATACCATCACACAAGCTTCTTTGGAGCCTGCCTATTCAATATTAAGCCTTCTCACAAAAAGTCAACCTGTCCTATCCAAAGGGGGAAAAGTCACTACAATTTCAACACCAGTTGAAAGGAAACCAGCACCAATTTTTTCATGTTAAATTTATCATAGTAGCTACAACTGGAAACAATTACCTGCTGAAAGCAAATAACACTCACAAAGAGAATTGTGCACACATTAGTTGCATGCTAAAGTACCATGTTAGACTTAAGTAGATGCCAAATCCTCCTCCTCAGTGAGTGGCATCATTGTGTGCAGCATAACCAGTCACTGGGCTGCTAGCCGTAATGGGGGAACAAGGAAGGCACCTCTGTACTTTGAATGTACTTACCAGTGGTCAGACTATGCTTCCATGCTGACTATGTGGAGGACACCACATGCATAAGTAACAGTGGACGATGCCTCTCTCTGTGAATGACGATGTGGCACCCACTTAAGTCTAGCGTGGCACTTCAGCGCAGAACATAAGTGAGGAAACCCTCCTTGGTTACCTGATTAAAGGGGGTTTGTGCTCATTGACATTTCTCTCATCTTCAGTATAGAAAACCCAAGAACTATGCGTCAAGGCCAAATGCTCCCCTCCTCCCAACAAACCCTTGGCAAAGGCCTGAAGATGTCACTGTGCTTCATGCCTCTCACTAAACTTTCAGAACTTATCCATTCTCTTTTTGATCCAGAAGCAGCCACCTTTTTGGAGTAATAGATGACTAGCTTTCAATTTAATTGAATGGCTCTGTGAACTGAGCAAAGTGAAGTTGTATTATTCTTAAAGAATACAGTTTAACTGAAGTCATGTAGCCAAACCCATGCGCAATAGTGGGCAGTAGTTATAGGAACAAAAACAGGGTAAAAAGCCAATTTGTTTTTTGTTTTTAAAGAAAAACAAAAGGATAGGAAGGCAGAATAAGATGGTGGATAAGAAACGCCTTCACTCAATGTTCTTTTGAAACACATTAGATTAGAGTCAATACAAAGTTTCCGCTATACTTAATATACACACATTTTTTTAAAAAAAGCTCTAAGAGATATAAAGATAATACATAGCAACAATCCAAGCAGAAACACAGACTTGCTCACTTATAGACTTGTATGTGTTGGGGGGCGGTTGCGGGGGGAGAATGACTTAAAAGTATAGGATCTTTTAGATCAGACCCTGTAGGCAAAATAGCTCACAAAGCCACTGAAAAAGAAAACAATCAATCATTTAAAGTCTTACAATTTGAATCTACAGTCAATATGATTAAAAATAAAATGAAAAAGATATATCTTTTATATAATTCACCTACCCTAATTAGGATTTTAAAGACCTTTAATGCAAGAACTACTGCTTTACGGGCAGATTGTTAGAATTTGGACCAGTGTCACTTGGCTAGGCCTGTATTAATAATACCGTGGTTTATGTGGTGTAGGGTCAGATCAGTAAAGCGCTGTTAGCAAATGACAGGTTTGATTACCGTTGGCTGTAGGCAAGACATATGGATCCCTTAGGAACAGCAGCACAGGCTGGTGGGACAGTTTGCTATAAAGGTCAAGAACAGGAGTGTCAGCACCAAGGGACAGTAAACAGAATACGCTACAAACTAGCTTTGATCAAGTGAAATGATCTAGCTGCTTAGAAATAAAGTATGTATATTTATAAACACCAACTCTGTAGAAATAGAGTATACTTCATTTTCTAGGACCAAAGCTCACTACTGATTAGTCACTTAAAGTTATTCCACCAATTTGAAATATGGTTCTCTTTCACTTATGAGTAAAGTAGCTTCAGCTGCTACACCTGCATCTTGGTGTCCTGGCCAATTTTTAAGGTTTTAAAATTACATTTTTTCTGTTTGTTCCCCCATACTCCCTCCCACAAATTTTTCCTCTCCAGCTGCTGGCACAAAAGACCCAAATTAATAACAGTGAAAACTGACTCCACATGCAAAGCAATGATACTGCAGAATTTTATAAAGCTTAATAATAGATCAATTTCCTCGGTTACAGTCCTTTCAATACAAAAACAGAAAAGTAAAGACTTCACAAAGATTTTTAAATTGATGGCACCTCATTTGGATTTCAAAAGAATTACAGAGTGTAAGTTTAAAGATATATAAATGCACCAGCATTTAACGCAAAGCTATTCTTATTTGCTTTATATCTATCTTATTTTGTATAGACGTTCTGTGGTTCATGTATCACAAGCTGGGCCACCTCTGTTTCTAGGACTTATGAGATATATAGGTGATATGACCTCTCTCTCTCTCTCTCACACACACACTTTTTATATTATAATAATCATCATTTATTTATGACCGCAGCCAAAACAACTTTATATATATATGTGTGTGTATATGAGAGAGAGAGGTTTATAATATATATTATATACACACACCCCTATATAAACCTCTCTCTCTCATACACACATGTATGATATATGTGTATAATGTCATATCACCTATATATCACATAGGTACTAGAAACAGGTGGCCCAGCTTGTGATACATGAACCACAGAACTTATATAAATGCACCTGCATTTAATGCAAAGCTATTCTTATTTTATTTACATGTAATGAATGTAGAAAACGCTTACTGCACCTAATTATTTCAGTATCCTTATCCAATATATTAGGAACCTGTTTCTCCAGGAAGATAACCAAATGAAGCAGGGCTTTAAAAATATCTTTACAGTAAACCATTTAAAAGGCATAGTACTATTTATTTTATACTACGTTAAATTATCGAGAAATTCTTGCTCACCTTGATTCTTCAGATTCTGTTTCTTCAAAAGAACTAAAATACAAAGAGGCACACAAATGGAGTTATACTGGCATGATATAAAATTATGAAGTTCATATGCAAAAAAGTCTGCTAAATAACAATGATGTTTTCCCTTTCCCCTCTAGCCAATGAGTATGTAATGCAGTGTAATTAGTATGGAAGAATTTTTGCAATTTTACAGTCACCAGAGCTTGTAAGTAGCAATCACCCCACGGTAAAAAAATATTAAAAATGAGAAGAAAATTCTACGATAGAATGCTGGTTACATTCACTACAAGTGAGGAGCACCAGGTGGCTTGTCCTATAGTCATTAAAGTTGGCATATTTATTAGGGGTGGGAATTTGGATTAAATCCGTAACTGCCCATACCGATCCTCAACACCCCTGTTGCAGCATGGTTTAAACTATAAATAAAAAACAAACTGCATGTGCAAAATGGCTACCGGACTGTTTTGTGAGTTCACGCCCTTTTCCAAAATGGCGGTGGCAGTGCTGCTGCCATTTTGCACATGTACACACCGGCTGCCCTCTTCCAAAATGGCGACAACGTTGCCGCCACTATTTTGGAAAAGCGAGCGTATGCTCAGAACAGTCCAGGGGCCATTTTGCGCATACAAAACAACATTAAATTTTATTTATTTATTTAGTTGAATTTTTACCCCGTCCTTCCCAAATGGCTCAGGGAGGCTTACAAAACAGATATGTTATATCTTTTAATTGATTTAAATATGGATCTGTATTACGGATCCATAACTAAATACGTAAATTACAGATACAGATCCGAGTCCATCATTTAAATCGAAAAAACACTGATAAAATGTATTATTAGGTTTAACAATACTGCTAGAACTCTTTCACATAAGTACTGGCAATGTATATGACAGATATCATGGCATAAATTGTGAGAGCAGTCTGACTGCTATTATGTGAGTATTTTTTTTAAAACCTACGCTAAAATTGTATTATGAGTAGAACAATCCCTGTAGATCTGTAAAGGGAAGGCTTAATCTATCAAACATGAGCAATGGATTTCTCAAGTTGAAATCCTGATGCACTTTGGAAAAGATTTAGTGAGGGGAAAATTATGAGTCAGATGTTAGTCCTTTTTGGAAACTCCCTGTAAGATTTCTCTGTCAGGACTGGGAGGTAGGGTTTGCTCCACTGGAGAAGCAAGCAAGGACCTGACCCTTACGTCCTGCAGGCATGCAAGATCTCTGCACCGCCAAGCCCACAGTCATTCTGGTTTGCTGCGGTTCTGGCTCTGACAACTGCCAGTCCAGCTCCACTAGAGATTTCCTGCAATGGTGCTGGGCTTTAAGAGGAGGATACTGCATTTGCCCCATCTACTCTACTGCACGTCCTCTCCTTCCACACTGATTCCCCACTCTCTTCATAAATTCTTTATACATAAACAGAAGGTGAATATTATTGTGCCTTTTACACAAGCTTGGAGCAAAAGGCGATACTCTTCTAAGCTCCACCCACAAAATTAATCACGCTCATGTGACTCACCCGCCCACAGCAACTGCACAGCAATTAAAATGTGTTCGTATAGGCTCTTTGGCTTTTCTTTTCAGGGGCTTAAGGGGCTCAATTAGATTAGTTGGGGAAATAGTGGTATTTTCTAAATGCCTCCCACATATTTATTTATTTATATAGCACCAGTAAGGAACACCACTCCAATGTAACTAGAAAATTAGATTTTGGAAAATAGGATTTTCTTTTCATGTAGACCCCTTCTACTTTACAGTGGACATACATACAGTGCATACTTTTATTATTTTCAGGTGCTGAATTTTATCATTTCCTCCCCTAACTATGGAAAAATGCAAACAAATTATCCACATAGGCTTAGTTCTCTTTTCAGCATCAATGGGTATTTTCAGACGTTACGAGATCACGCTCAACCACAGTGAACCACGGTCAATCCCGTGGTAGGGCCAAAGTGGCCTGAACATCTGTTTCGTGGCTGCCAGATGTTCACCACGGTCAATACCCATATGGGGTCAAAATCAACCATGCTTCCGGAGCTCCCCCCCGGACCATCTCCAAAAGCGTGGTCAAAGAGATTCCCGACGGGAAACAACAAAAAGTAACGTCTGGATGGCAACTACTGGCCGGAATCACAGGAAACGATTCCCAGCCGAGGACAAAGCACGCAGCTTCACTGCCTGGCAACGAGCAACAACACAGGCGAGGGATGGAGATTTAAAGGGCACACAGCAGAAGCCGGGACGAGCCGCCCCGGCGCCTTCCGGGTGCTTTGACCACGGCCTGGCCCAGGATCAGTGTAACGTCTGTTGTGCTGCCCCGGGCCGTGATCTGGCGGCCCGAATCCCTGCCGTGGTCCCGGTCCTGTCACGTCTGTTCAGGGTTTTTTTTTACCACGAGGGGTGGTTGTTCGGTTCACCCCCACCGGAAATCCACTGTGGTGAATTGGGACCGCGTAACGTCTGAAATCACCCAATGATGTACATTAGCAGTACCTTCACTCTAAATTTCATGGAGTTATTTCAGTGCGGAATCAAAGCAAACCAGAGGGGAATCAAGCTCTAAAAGCCATCCTGTTCAATAGGATCTTTTTTTTTAGTTAAAACACTCTTACCCACAACTTTCTGCATTTGGTAGAGAAGGAAAATGCCGAACATTAAGGAAGTCAAGAAATATCTTGGGGAGGTCTTCATTTTCTATAATAATAGTCTGGAATACAGAAAATACAGAATGTCACTCAGATTTGCAAATAAACCGTACTATTGTCCTAGCTGCTCAAAGACCTCTCGGTACAAATGCAAAGGCTCAGTTGGCTCCCACTCTCCTGCTATTTCGGCGTTTATGTAAGACCTGGCTGTTCCGCCAGGCTTTTGGCAAGGGGGGGGCGTAGGGTCTTGTTTCCCCCCTACATTATTGTATTTTTAACTGTTTAAAACTGTTTTATTGATTGTTGCTGTTCGCCGCCCCAGGCTGCCCTATGGGTAGGAGGGGCGGGATACAAATTTTGTATAAATAAATAAAATAAAAAAATAAAAAAATTACAAACAAATAAAAATTAACTCTTCTCATTCTTTTTATCTACAGCCTAGAATATCCTGCATCCTCTAGCAATAACATTTATTATTTATTATTATTATTATTATTATTAAGCATTTATATAGCTTCAGCAATGTACCTGGAGCTTTAAAAAAAATAAGATAGACACGGTCCCTGCCAGAGAGCTTACACTCTAAAGACAGGGGTAGGGGAGACAGGGAAGGGGGAACAGAGGGAGAGATAAGGGATGCAACATTCATGAGGATGCGAGAGCTCAGGTACACGTTCTTGGCTTGATTGCAGTAAGTTGGGGGTTTACAAATAGAAGGTGGGGGATAATCCTGGGTGGGAATAGTTAGCAGGAGTTAGGAAGGGTGGAGCGGAAGAGGCGGGTTTTGAGGAGGGACTTGAAGGTGTTGAGGGTGGGGGCCAGGCAGATGAGAGCAGGGAGGGAGTTGCAGACATGCGGGGCAGCAAGGGAGAAGGGAAGAAGGCGGTTGGGGGAGCAGGGGAGGCATGGGAGGGTCAGGGAAGGGATGAAGAAGGAGCGGGCAGGGGTTTGGAGGGAGATCAGGGCAGGGAGGTAGGGGGAGCGAGGTTGTGAAGGGCTTTGTAGGTGAATATAAGGAGCATGTGCAGAATGCGCTCAGGAAGAGGGAGCCAGTGGAGAGAGGAGAGGACAGGCTGCATGTGGTCAAAGTGACGGGCTAGGTGGATGATCCTGGCAGCAGAGTTTTGAACAGAGATAAGGGAAGAAAGGTGAGAGCGGGGAAGGGCAGAGAGGAGGAGGTTACAATAGTCGAGGCGTGAGATGACTAGGGCATGGATGAGAGTTTTGGCAGAGGAGACAGACAGAAAAGGGCGGATTTTGGCAATGTCATGGAGGGAGAAGCGGCAGGATTTGGCCACGGAGTCAATATATGGTTCGAAGGTAAGGTGCGAGTCGAAGATGAAGCCCAAGCTGCGGGCTTGGGGGACAGGGAGGATGGAGACCCCGTCAATGGTAATTGACAGGGAAGAGGGAGAGGACGGATTGGGAGGGAAGATTAGGAGTTCAGTTTTCGCCATGTTCAGTTTGAGTTGGCGTTGAGACATCCAGGCAGAGATATTAGAGAGAGAGAGTTGCTGAGACGAGCTTGCACAGAGGGGGAGAGGGAAGGAGTGGAGAGATAGAGTTGAGTGTCATCAGCGTATAGGTAGTATTGGAAGCCGTGGGAGGCAATGAGTTTGCCTACGGATTGGGTGTAAATAGAGGAGAGGGCCAAGGACAGAGCCTTGGGGAACCCCGACCGAGAGGGGTAGGGGGTAGGAGTTAGGAAAAGATACATTGAAGGAGCAGTCAGAGAGGTAGGAGGAGAACCAGTCAAGAACAGAGTCCCGGAATCCCAGGGAGTGGAGCGATTCAAGCAGGAGCGAGTGGTCAACAGTGTCGAAGGCAGCAGAGAGATCAAGGAGGACAAGAATATAGTAAAGTCTGTTGGATTTAGCCACAAGAAGATCGTTGGTGATCTTAGCAAGAGCGGTTTCAGTGGAGCGAAGGGGACGGAAGCCAGATTGGAGGGGGTCAAGGGAGGAGTTGGCGGAGAGGAGGTCGAGGCAATGGGAGTAAACAACCCGTTCAAGACAGGATGGTAATTAGAGGGTTCAGAGGATCCAGAGTGGACTTTTTGAGGATGGGGGAGACAGTGGCGTGTTTAAAGGCAGAGGGGAAGGAGCCGGTAGAGAGGGAGAGGTTGATGATGTGCAGAAGGGGAGGGGTGATGATGGAGGTCAGGAGGCGGGAAGGAATGGGGTCCAAGTGGAGGGGTTGGAGGAGGAGAGCAGGGAGGAGATTTCCTCAAGAGAGGTGGGAGGGCAGGAGAGAGGTGGGGGGAGGAGGAAGAGCGGGGGAGAGTAGTAGGGGGAGGGGTCTTGGAAGCAATATCCAGGCGGATCTTGTCAATCTTAAAGGTGAAAAAGACAGCAAGATCCTGAGCAGAGAGAGAAGAGGGAGGAGGATGACGGGGGTTTGAGAAGGGATTCAAAAGGTGGAAAAGAGGCGGCGAGGGTCCCGGGAGCAGGATTCAATGTGGGAGGCATAGTACTGCTGTCTAGCGAGGGAGACAGAAGAATTGAGTAATGAGAGGCAGAATCTGAAATGGAGGAAGTCAGCACGGTAGTGGGATTTGCGTCAGAGGCGTTCCGCAGCCCGGGTGCAGGAGCGGAGATGGCGAATGGTGGGGGTGAGCCAAGGGCGAGGGTTACGGGAGCGAACTGGGCAGGAAGAGAGGGGGGCAAGGGAGTCGAGGGTGGAGGCGAGAGAGGAGTTAAAGGTGGAGCTGGCAGAATCGGGGGAGGAGGAGGAGAGGACCGAGGGGAGAAGAGGAGAGAGGGAGGAGGCAAAGTCCTGGGGCACAATGGCCTGCAGATAACCACACAATTCAGTGAACAACTTCCAGTACCACACAGTTCCCTTTGGTAAAGCTTTTGTTTAAGGAGGATCCTGGAGAAGCAGAAGAGAAAAGTGGGTCAAGTCTCTGTGAAGTTACTTTCTGAGGAGTTCACTGAACAAGAGTCCTGACTTGGCAGACAGTTCCCTGTCTGTCCAGTAGGAGAGAGCGGCAACTGAAGGGAACCAGCCCTTCTCTGGATTGTCAGGTGAAGCTTCTGCCCTAATTACACTGTACTGGGAACAACCCATGCAACTAATATTTCAAAAAGCAGGTTCAAGGAACCTGCCCAACCCACAGCAGGATAAGGGGTTGGGTGCTCTCCAGTGAACCTCTCAGAAAGAAAGTTGATAGGTAAGTGTCCCAATTTTCTGTTTGCCTGGTAGCTTGCTGGACAGCAGTCCTGACTCTGGAAAATTCCAGAACAGAAGCAAACAACTGAGGTGGAACTTGATGGAGAAACAGCGAACAACAACTAAATCATACACCTAGCCAAGTCGTGCTCTCCCCACAAAGAAATACCCTCTGCAGCTCTCCCTAATCAGACCCAATCTCAAGGAAGATACAGAGTAGGCAGCTCCACCAGCTCTATCAGGCTGGAGAAGAGGAAGCAGACAGGTCTGACTGGGCATCCTCTTCTTCCAAGTTCCTGGGTGGAAGGCTAACTCCTATGAAAATATTCTCTCTCTGTAAACTTCCCTATGGGGTCTGTCTCCCGGCAGGCTCTGAAGCTTCCCTCAGATGGGAGCTTTGCACACTGCACTGTACCCAAGGTGTCATATGATCCAGTCCAGGACTGGGGAATTCCTCTGACTGCAGGGGAAGGAAGGGTGGGGAGGCATGCTTGCATTAAGCAGGGAGCTTGCCTCTGCTCTTCCCGAAGTCCTTCTTGCGACTCAGAGTTGAGACTCCCTCCCAACCATGGCTTGCTCTGGGCTGGGTCTCTGCATCCATATTGGAAAGGTATTATCTAAATCAGAGGTGGAGAACATTTTTCCTCCTATGGACTATTCTGAACATTAGCTAATACAAGCTCTATGGGCTGCATAGAAGTTGGGAGCTAGTGGGTGTGCTCAGGATGGGGTCCCAACGATGGATTCATGCTATGCCCCCATCTCCTATCCATGAATGCATGCCCTCATCTCTGCTCCTTTCACTGGAGTGTATTCTTTCAGTGCTTGAGGGCAGGGAATGGGCTAAATCCAGTAACTGCAAAGGAGCCAAATAATAACCAGCCATGGCCTGGGGCCTGATTTGGCCAGAGGCCCCATAGCCCTGATCTAAGTGGAAGGGAGTAGACTACCAACCCAAACCCAGGCTCACTCCCAGCAATCCTCACCTTGAGTCCCAACTACTAGAGCTATCTCCTGTCTGGCTCCTGCCAGAGCAGAAGCAAAGAGTCAACTGAGATCTAGACAGGGCCGGCCCGAGGCATGTGCCACCAGTGCCCAGGCACATGGCCCCACGATGGGGAAGGGCCTCGCAGACTGACAGACGCCGCCGGTTTTTGTTTTTTTCCCCACCAGGAGTCTCCGAGTCAGTGCTCATAGGGTGGTTGGGGGGCGGGAGCGTAAACTCCCATGGAATTCCTGGCCAGTTATACGCTGCGGAACTGAGCTGACACAGTCAAGTTGCAGGTAAGTAACCAGCCGCCCATCCCTTGAAAATCCCACCCCACCCCACCCCACAATTCTAGCGAGTGCCGGTCGGCCTTTGGGGCCCCGAAGCAAGGCTTGGCACATGGCCCCTGAAACCCTTGGGCCAGCCCTGGATCTAGAGAAGGGGGCAGTCCTCTCTCACCCTGAGCAAGGGTATTTTCCCACAAGACACTCTCCACCCATTCCCCACCCACTATACATGGGTGATTTCAGACGTGACGAGATCACGCTGAACCACAGTGAACCACGGTGAACCCCGCGGTGAGGCCAAGGCGGCGTGAACGTCTGTTCGGTGGCTGCCAGATGTTCACCACGCTGAACTCCCGCGTGGGGCCAATTCCAACCACGCTTCCCGGGCTACCCGAACCAATTCCCGTGGACGCGTGGTGAACGATATCCCCACCCGTGATCAACCAAAAGTCATGTCTGGACGCCAGCCGCCGCCCGGGATCAAAGGAAATCATCCCCAGGCGTGGGCAATGAGCGCAACGTCGCTTCCAGGCAACCGGCATCAATACTCTCATCGGAGGGAGATTTAAAGGGGAAAAAGCGGCTGGTGAACGTGGCGGGATGGAGGGAGGAGGAGGAAGAGAGCGGTGGGACATGGAGGCGGCGGGGCACACCCGCACAGTGGCTCAGTGCCGGTCTAAGGTGAAAGAGCTGCGGAGGGGGTACAAGGCCATCAGGGACAATAACAAAAGGTCCGGGCACGGAGCCCGGACAGTCCCGTACTACGATGCCCTGGACCGCTTCCTGCACATGAAGGGGTCCATAGTGGCCCCACAGCTCGTGGGAAGCGCTGTGGAGCAGGGCAGGGAACGTCTGGAGGTACCCCCTCCCCTCGCCGCCCCCCGGTAGATACCGGCCCCAGGGCCCCGGCCCCACAGGAAGACCAGCCCGGGTGCTCCGTTTCCTACAGCCCCCCCCGGACAGCAGCCCCGAGTCCAACACGGGCCAGGCTGGCCAGGGCGACTCTGAGACCGGGACCCGAACCATGCACAGCCGGGGCTCCCCGGGGGAGCGCCCCCACACCACGGGCCTGGACTCGGAGGACCCCGCAGCAGACACCGATGGTGAGTACTAGGGGCGGGGAAACCGGTAAATCCGGAATCCAATAATGCCGGTACCGGGTGTACCGGCATTATCGGATTCGACCCGGTAAATCCGGTCCGGGTACCGGATTTTTTTACATTGCAGCCATTTAAAAATGGCTGCAATGTAAAAACTTAAAGCCCCACCAAAAAAGTTAAAAAAAACAAACCCTCCCCGAGTCCAGGCTGCGCGGGTGGAAGGGGGGAC
>QEPC01001872.1:280465-358118 GCA_003113815.1 Sphenodon punctatus | reverse complement strand
CTCCCTTCCCGTTTCCCTGGTGTGGGCGTTCCCTTTCGGTGCCTTTTGGCTTCGTATGCCCTCGGGCGGCCATGTCTGTGTCCCGCCCCTGTCCGGGGGATTCTGGGTGTGCTTGCCACGGCAGGGGATCGGCGTCACGTCTGTTGTGCCGCCCCGGTCTGTGATCTGCCAGCTTCATTCCCCTCCGTGGTCCAGGCCCCGTCACGTCTGTTCGGGACTTTTTTTGACCCCGGGGGGTGGTTGCTGTCTTCACCCCCCCGGGGTCCACTGTGGTGAACCGCCAGCCCGTCACGTCTGAAATCACCCCATGTTACAGGGCACCCATAGGGCAACACTGCAGCCCTGTAACATGTATAGTGGGTGGGCGGAGAGTGTCTTATGTGAAAACGGCCCAACTCTTCAGCTGTCTCTTTCTCTCTTCTGCTGAACGGAGAGAGGAAGCAACCCCAGAGTCAGGACTCCTGTCCAGCAAGAGCTAATCTTTTGCATACAATAGTAACAATACAGACAACTCAAGCAAATGTTTAATAAAAAATTTGTTTTGAAACTGATGATTTTTGCATGCATTTGGGAACAAAATTTTGGTTTTGTTATCCTACAAAAAAACAAATAGCAGCATCATGTGCTTAACGAGCAGAACCACTGAATTTCCAGGACTTGAAAGACTCTCATCCATCACTGCAATATGGAAGAAGTAGTCTCCTGTGTGTTCTGGGGCTTAGTTGATGTTATTAAGGCAAGGTTAGGGAATGTAAGCAAGGTGAGTTGTTTGTTTGCTTTGACAGATCAGCTTATGATACACTGGTCCCATCTATAGCTGACAAAGACATGGCCAAAAACCACTATATAGACCAGCTTCCGAATACTTAATAATCAGCTCTTCTCCACATTTTTTCACTGAACAGATGATACATAAGTTTTATGGGGGAAGCTGGTATGTTAATTAACAATAGAGCTAATAAAATATACAACAGCTAAAAAGATATTTCACATTCACCGTGAGACGGACTGATATTTTGAAAACCTGTGTTTCTGTTTTTGGAGTACCCATTAGGATGCAATCAGTAATGGGGCTATGCTCTTAACACACAGCAAATAAAATAGTTTACAGATGCATGTCTTGCCTTCTCCAGACGATTAGGTCCTTGGAGATTTGTGTCTCATACTGTTGCACATCTCAACTTATTAGATATCTTGGAGGTGCAATGACAAATAAAATACACAGTCACTTCCTCAAGGAACATGGGCACAGTCCATGTGTGCACAGAAATAACTCCAAGTATACTCGTAAAGCTTGATTAAAAGGAACAATTGACATGAATCTTACTTGTCTGAAAAAGAGCTCATCATGACCTTGCCAAGCATCATATTTCTCAGGCAAACAAGCAAGGGCTAATAATGGGAGGAAGCATTATTTTGAAAAAGCAGATGAGATGCTTATTATGATTATTTGCATTATTTTAACCTTATAAAAGGTTGAGTGTTTTCTAGAAAAATTAAAATACTGCAGTAGTGTAGAAGTGAGTCAATATTGAATAACTGAGTAAGGAAATAACTCAGTTATGAATATTGGGTGAAAACAGACACACAGCTGGCGCACTGGCTACACAGCCCAGGGCCGGGGGCTGCCCCTGGTCAGGTCAGGTTAAGGTAATGACTGGATATGTGCTTGCCCGGGCTGGCTGGCAAGCCCTTCCCTGTCCTACCCCCGGTGCGGGAAGAGAACAAATGTGCGGGTGGGCAACCCTGCCCCCTGCTATGACAGGCAGCTATGGAAGCCAATCACAGGCAGCCATGGCTGTCTGTCATGGCGGCACTCGATTCCCAGCAGGGGATGGTGGCGGGAACAGATGCACGGGCCATAGGGCCTGCCTTGGTGGCCCTCTGCCCAGACTGTGGGCCTGGGATCTTCTGGGGGACCACATCCAGGCCAGCCAGCTACCTGGGCCAGGGCAGCAGCAGGCCTACATCTGGTGGCTCAGAAACTCACGTGACAGTGAGTCCTTGGCCCAGGCGAACCCGCGTTGCATCTGTTTTCAGTTACAGCAATTAAAAACATACTGATGGACTTTATTTTCACACATGGAAAACGGTTTCCTTTTTAAAAACAAACAAATTATAGCTACCCAGGATTCGTCAGAGTTTCTGTAGCAAGAGCAGATAGATGAGCAAAAAGGAGAGAAGGCAGTTTAGAACCTTTTAAAGTAGATATTTAGAGTGACAACTCTTGCAGGAGAAACACAAAACTCGGAAATCTTGGCAGGTACAAAGCCTTTCAAGTTCACCTTTAAATGAGAATTCTGCATTAAATGCTTCTTCATTTACATTCTGTAAAATCAGCACCCTGGTGCTGCAATTAAATTCATCTTGCTCTGCATTCAAGTTATGCATGGGAGGAGGGTAGAAGGGAATGCATATTGAAAAGATATGTGAACTGCATAACAATATGCGCTACTTAGTCAAATAAAACATTTGCTAATATTCATTAATTGACCCTACTAAAAAAGCATGCTTGAGAACTGCCTGCACATCTAGTAACTCCTAATTCCACTCTGGACATTTTCATTCAATATCCATGAAGGGTTCTAATTCACCTGCTAAGGCAGGCTGCTGGTAAGAGACTGAGTATGGCATTGACGAAGGGGAAGGGCATGTCACTGGAGAAGACGTGGCCTTATGTCAAACATATTTTTGAAACAAGATATGTGAACAGAAACACGTCATGTTCCATTCATTCAAAGACGATTCATGTTGTAATTATTACTCCACATCAAATTATCTGAACCTGTGTCACTAAGTTACCCAGCCTCCTCGACTTTCATTTAGCTTTGTTTCACTGTAAGGTCCACCTGAAATACTAAATGCTTTATTTTCATAAATTTATCTGTTAATCCCTTCACTTTGATTAGCAGAAACCTGAAATAACTGAACTGCAAAAATGCAACAATGGAATCCTAAATATTGGATAGTTCATAACTCCAGGTAGTTGCGGTGGAATTTGGCATCTTCAGAACTGTGAAATAATGAAACAACATGTGCATTTATTGCAGTGTCAATAAACTACATTTCTAGATAATCATCCCCCAAATGTTGCACAGGTATGTAACATACTTCCAAAGATGTTAAGAAATAAATCATGGCATTTTGGAATGATGCTGTTTGTGGTGAAATCCTCTGCTGGTATAACTAATTAACAGGGAGTAATGCCAGAAGAGTGTGGCTCTTTGCTCTGAAAGTTCCAAAAGGAAGGACCAGTGATGAGAAAAGTATCAGGACACACAGGGCTGGTGAAAGCGGATTAAAAACATGGGGGGAAAACCAAACTTTGCAGATAGTTATAACTTCTTTTATTGATTCAAATAAAATAATAAAAAATCAAATAGGGAGACGTTGCAATCAAAACTGGTTACATTTGCTGCAAACAAACAATACCCTAGTCACTCGGAAGAAAAAAAGACAAAACACAAGTGAAAATCTTTAAACAGACCAACTCTAACGCAGCACACTTTTGACAGAAAATTGCTGTAAAATCCTTGCAACACAACCACAAGATAGATACTAAAAAGAGATCCACAGAAGGTAATAAATTAGCACCTACATTTTTCAATACACCTGAACCCTTATCTGAATTGCACAAGCCCAGTCCCACAAAAGGCTTCCAGTGCCGGTATAACTACGTGATTTAAGGAACAGGAGTGACACATGGGTCATCTCCCCCAAAATGTCAAGGGAGATAAAATATCTAAGCAAGCAATATGTAGGAAGTGTCCCCAGAAATACATTTTTCAAATTGATCAATTTTAACTGAGCTAAGTGTATATGCTCCATGTTCTTCCCCTATATTTCAAAGGTGTTTATCAATTACTGCCACGTTTCTCTAAATGTTTCAAGAAAAAACATCAGTGAGCCTAGTGTTTACTTCACAAGAAATGTCCTTTCTATTGAAAGGGTGCAATTATTATTATGTAACACAAATAACTAAAATCCCAATTTTTCTCTCTTATCAGCTCCATAAAATCATGCTCCCTGAGGATGTCATTGATTAGTTGCACATGTTCTTTCAGTGACATCCCAAATACTTAATTGTCAGTTATCTTTTCTCCTTCAGTAAGTAAAATATAGTCACAAAATTGCAGCGGGACTTGTTCTGCCTTAACCTTAGCTAGATGCCATCATGCGGCAGAAAACAGAGCTAAAATATCACAGGATAATGCTCTCCAACAAGGGAGACATATAAACAGCATAATGATTTCCCATGAGCTTCCTTTTTAGAAAATTGTCACTAAAGCTAGCGTAAATGGTGACATATCTTCACAGAGGACACTGTGAAATCGAACCCTGGCATTCTAGTTAGGTCCAAACCTACTCATCAGCCAATTATAAGTGTAGCTGAACATCTTGCAGAAAACTTGGACAAGACCACTTTGCTAACCTTCTCAGGACTGCATTGTTCCCCCCAATTGATTGTTTTCAAAAACACAAAACAGTTTTAAAAATTATTTCTTGCAATCAACTATCAGTTTCTCAAGCTTCATGAAACCCCTCTTAATCAGGAGACTCGGTGAGCTAAGCTGCAATGTTTCTGGGAGTGCTTAAATCCTTTTCCTTCCAGTCTGGTTTAGTCTGAAATGCCCTATTGCTAGGGTGAAAAAGTTCATGACAGTTTTTCCTCTCCTCACAAGGAAGGATGCTTCACAATACCTAATTCAGTGGTGCAGCTAAAAATGGGAGAGAAAAAAAATCAATACATCCTAGCTACAGTAAGTAGGCTGTAGTGTCAGTCTCCACAGGGACTGAAACCCACAAGCTTTTTAGAACACTTTGCAGTCTATGTTCCTCTATTTACCTTCTTCCAAACAGCTGCTTAAACAGTCCTATGAAATGATAAAAGGTTAGCAAAATAACATATTACACGAAAAACTAACTAGACTAGATGAAAGAACGAGGCTTCTAACCACGATCTTTCCTTCCCTGACAAAAAACATAGCAGAAGCACTTCTGTAAATCAGCTCATAATTCTTTTTTTTTTTTACAGTCTTTCTGGCATACTTTATCGTACGTTATACTGGGATCACAACTGATTTGCTGAGTTACTGTGGCACACAATTAATCTGAAAAGATGAAACCCACGATACACACCAGAATATGCTTGTTTCACATTTAGACTTTTGTTGTAGAAAAGTGGGTATCACACTTAAAATGTTACTACAAAAAGCAGAAAATAAGGAAAATCTAAGGACGAAACAGAAATGAATGATGCTACATGAAGCATGGAACTAGGGGTGTGCATTTGTTTCGTTTTCTCTTATTTACAAAAACAAATGGACCCCTGCCATTCATCCATGAGATAAGCAAACAACTGTTATTTGATTCCATTCATTTTCATTTTAAAAATCAAAAATTAAAAAATCAAATCAAATCTGTGCATGCACAAAATGGCCCCCGGGACCGTTCGGTGCATGTATGTACCCTTTTACAAAGTGACACAAGCAGCATCACCCCCATTTTGGAAAAGGGGCTGCCGTTCTGCACATGTGAAGACTGGCTGCCCAGGCCACACATGCGCAGAATGCTCTGGCAGGGATTTTCCGCGCGCATGGTGACTTTTAAAAAACATTAATTTTAAAATACATGTAAATATATCACTGCGCATGCGCAATGGCTGCCAGACTGCTCTGTGCCCTTTCCCATGTGCAGTGAGTTTACATTTTTATTTTATTTTTAAATAATTTTTTAAACAAACAAAAAAAGAAAACGAATGGGTTTTTTATACCCCCCTGAAAACAAAGAGTTTTCATTGAACGAAAATGAAAACGAAAGGGGTGCCTTTTGCACATACATACATACCAAAGGAGGGGTGTAAATTAAACCTGAATGGAGGATTCTCACAAATGAAATGTTAGCTTTGGCGTCTACGGTTTGTAAAAGAAGGATACAAAAAGAACAAGAAAGGGAAGGATACAAAGTTAATGATATGAGGTTTAGCAGCAACAGACATACAACACATCAGACAAAGTTAAAAGAAATGAAAAATAAAGAAATTGACAAGGGCACCTCATTCAGATCTCCAAAACTGGAGAGTAATGGCAAATTCCTGAACCAACTAAATGGACTCACAGGCTACTATATTCTTGGAGAAATTTAACTCCTCACATATCTGATAGGTGAGAACTACAAACTGAGAGTTATACAAAAATCTCTCTCTCTCAAGTTACACAGAGAGGACAACTTCATAGACCAGAAAGAAGCAATACCAGAAAGAGACAAAGGGTGTTAACTAATGAGACAATAACCCGCTGGAGCCAGGGTTCAGTTTGTGTAACCCCCACCTACGTATTTCGTTTGTAGAGCCTAATATGTGGGAAGCTCCCTGCGAGTATTTCTTGTGTGTCCGTGCATGCCCGTGCAGGGTGACTAGCCTAATAAACGGGCAGGTGCTTTTCCCCATCGTGTTCCCTCCACCCCCATCTCTGAATCACACCCCCTGCTATGACTCTTAGCTGCTGCAGTGAGCCATGGGAAGAAGCTGCCGCTACAGCTGTTTCTTTCTTCCGGGCTATCGCTCCAGGAGGCAAACCATTTAAAACAATTTGTTGTGACATGAATAAAGGCTTTAAAAATGTTTCTCATCTGTCACTGTTTCCTTCTGGCCCATCCGCCTCCCCCTTAGCACCCAGCCGGCAGCTTTTCCATGTGCGTTCTCTATTGGCATTGCCATAGTAGCTGGCTGCAAGTCTCTGCCTGCGTCTTCCCTGTTGGCATTTGGAAATTAGCTGACTTCAGGCTCGGCATTTCCTCTCGGCATTCACAGGCTGTCTGGGAATGGCACTAGGAAGTGCAGAGGCACAGGCATGCAGGTGGCTACTTTGGGTGCCCACCATGATGGGCAGCCATGGCAGACCCAATCCAGGCCAGCAGGAACAGACATGTTAACATGCTTTGGTTTGCTTTGACCCAATTGGGCAGACTCTCCCGAGCTGTGACCCTGGAGGTCTCTGGGATCACAGTCCAGGCCAGCCACCAACATGGCCCAGGTCAATCCTGGGCCAACATTTGGTGGCGCCTGCACACAGGTGCAGGCCAGGTCCAACCAAAGCGTGACAGAGCGGGCCATCTGTTAACACCCTCTGTGGATGGCCAGCATCTGGCCTTCGCCTGTAGCTTTCCTATAGCCATCTTCTTTATACTCAGGCGGAGGTTTTTCCCTGTTGGGATACTATGGCTCTTCCCCAAGCCTTCCTGCCTTCAAGTGCAAGGCCAGCGGCCTCCTTCCCTGTTTTAGGTTTATGGAGAATGCAACAGCTGTGAAACAGCAATTGTCGGGCATGTACTGCCAATCAGGAAGAGCTGAAGGAATGCATGTTTGAAAATGGTGCATTGGGCCTTTAAAGCAGGGGTTACATATACATCAGTGAAAGCGAGAGACGACAAAAGGGTCAGAAGTGATAGCTCTATGGAGTGCTCTAGGATTTTTTGCCCATGACTTGATGGTGCTGGTAGACCTGGACATGAGGAGGCTCCATGCAGCCTAATTGATGGGACGCAGACATATGGGCATACATTAACCCGCATTCACCCACACAATGCATGGTCCAGGACCCCATCGTGAGTGGGGGCTGTGTGTTTGGTGGGTGGTGGTCATATTGCAGGTGGGGGTGAACACCCAATAAAGAAGCAGGTGGATACTCCTTGCGTAACTCACCTGGTGTGGGCTACCGTCTCATTTTTTAACACCAGAGGCAATTCCTGGATCTATATTAAGTGAAGCTCTGTGCTAGTAATCGCAAGTCACTCTATGTTCAAAGTGTTTTACAAGCCTGAATTAATCTGGACTAATGATATTAATAACTAAGTTATATGATAATGCCAGAATGAAATGTAAGAACTGCAATACCGTTTCCGACCAATAGTCCCCCTAGTCCAGGCCAGCAGTGCACAATTCAGAGGAAGTGCACAAAAACAAGGTATATACCCGGTAAGTGGAAGATTTTCCCATTTGAAAAAGCATTTGGTGGGTGGGGATCGGGGCTAGGGGCAGGTTTTGATGGGTGGTTTTAGGGTAGGGTTGTGAGGGGGGTTTGGGTGTGGGAAGTTGAGAGGTAGCACTGGTTGGGTTTGATGCGTCTTAAGGGTATTTTAAATTAGTTTTATCTATTTTTATTGTTTGTGAGCGGCATATAAATTCAAACCAACTAACAAATAAATAAATACAGAGCAATCCATTCCCAGTCTTTCACTCCTGGTTCCAGCTGTCAGAGGCTTCATCTGCTGACCATCTGGAGTAAGAGCTAGTGATGGACCTATCTTGTATGAATCTATCCCTTCCTTTAGGGAACCAAGTTATACTATTAGCTTTCACAACATCCCACGCCGAGTACCATGATTTGTGTGTTGCGTGAAAAAGTATTTCCTTTTGTTTTAAACCTGCTGCCAGTTAATTTTCTCATATGGCCCATAGTCCTTAATATTCGGGTAAGAGGTAAATAACGTCTCCCATTTACTCTCTGTGCACCATTTAGGATTCTATAGATCTTTATAATCTCTCTGTTAATCTAAAGTGTCCTAAACTTTTGAAGTCTGACTCTTCTTGTATTGTATGCAGGCTATTCCAAACCTTTGATTATTTTTATTGCCTCTTTCAGCACCTTTCTCTCGCTGTATGATAGAATAGCAGCATTTTAGGGCTGGAGGAATCTTTAAAAGATCAGCTAGTCCATCCCCATTGCCATCTATACCCTAGACCATGCCCAAGAAGTGTTTAACCAACCTACTTTTAGATTGCCAGTGATGGGGACTCCATAAGCTCCTTTTGTAGTTTCCCTGACTAGCTGTCCTTATGGCCTAAAAAAAAAATAATCTTCCTAAACTTAGTCTAATCTTTTCTCCTTCAGTTTAAGCCCATTACCTCTAGTCTATCCTCAGTGTCCAGAGGTCAACTGAATACCATTTTGATTATGTATCCACTCTCACATGCCTGATGGTTTTTTCCCCTAGGCAAAACATTTCCAGTACCTTCAATCTCTTCCCATAGGTCTTGTATTTAGCAAATTTTATTGCTCCCCTCTGAATCCTCTTCCAGTTTGTCAGTGTCTGTGAAGTTAAGGAGCCCCCGAACTGGATTGTAATGGTGTGGCCCTCAGCGTGGGCGAGTCCTTGCAAGACAAGGCACATTACCTCATCTACTACTGCAGGTCCACACTCCCAAGCCAGTTCCTCTTATTTACAGTATTTTACTATCTACAGCTCTTCAGAGTGCCTGTAGGTCCCTGCACACATAGTGTAACAACAACAGTTTTCAAGAGTGCCTGAGATGAAGGCTCCTGCATGTTCGCTCAGTCCCTATGGTGAAACCCGCCCTGCTCCTCAGGGACTTCCTGCTTAAATAACCCTAACAAGGTTCAGCTGCAATAAAAGTATGTGTACAGACTGCGGTGGGTGGAGGAATGAGTGCGTGGCCACAGTGGGTGTGCGGCCATGCGTTTCCATGGGCACACACTCACCTCCACCCACAGAGCATCAGGCACTGAAGCCCATTGCTGTGCGCAGGCGATGGGGAGAGGTGGCTGTAGCATAGGAGCGTTCACGCACCCCCCGCTGCTTTCACACAGGCGCCTCCACCCATCTCCACGTAGCACAACGTGGGGGCGTCTCATGTGAAAAGGGCCATAGACACAGTACTTCAGATGAAGCCTGTGGTCAGTTTTCACAATGGAGAGATGTAAAAAGTGGTGTGCCCCGGGGATCTGTATTGGGACCGTTGCTGTTTAATGTATTCATCAATGGTCTGGAAGAGGGCGTTAAGAGTCAGGTGATCATATTTGCAGATGACATCAAGTTAATCAAGGTAGTTAAAACATGAACAGACTGTGAAAAACTGCAACAGGATCTTACGAGACTGGGTGCAAAATCCTGCCCTGACATGCGTGACAGAAGCCACGGTAGATCCCTGTTCGCACCGGCTCTTTTCCCGTCTGCCGGCTCCTCTGTGCTGCCGTGTCTTCCCTCGCCCCTCCCGCTGCTGCCACTGCCGCCGCAGGTGGGAACTCAGCCTAAATGGCAGATGAGATTTAATGTGGACAAGTGCAAAGTGATGCACACAGGGAAAAATAACCTAAACTATGAGTACACAATGATGGGCACTAAGCTAGGCGTTACCGCTCAGGAAAAGGATCTGGGAGTGATTGTGGACAATATCATCAGCCCAATGTGCAGCAGCAGTAAAAAAAGCAAACAGAATGTTAGGAGTTATTCGCAAAGGGTTAGAGAATAAAACGGAGGATGTCATAATGTCTCTATACAAATCGATGGTGTGACCGCACCTGGAATATTGTGTGCAGTTCCGGTCGCCCCATCTCAAAAAAGGCATGGCTGAACTAGAAAAGGTACAGAGAAGGGCAACGAGAATGATAAAAGGTATGGAACGGCTTCCGTACAGAGAGGCTTGACAAGCTGGGTCTCTTCAGCTTAGAGAAGAGAAGACTGAGATGGGACATGATAGAGGTTTATAAAATCTTGAGGGGAATGGAACGAGTAGATAGGGAATGGTTATCTACCCTCTCAAATTGAACTAGGGGACACTCCATGAAACTAGCTGCCGGCAGATTTTAAAAAAATAAAAGGAAGTACTTTTTCACTCAACGCATAATTAACTTATGGAATTTGTTGTCAGGGGACAATGGGTGTTTTTACACACACATTTCTCCTGCATGCTTGCTGTTACATCCTGAACTTTGTGTGTGTTTAAATCACTCACCCAGATCTTAAACATCTGGCTCTTTGAACTTCTGCATAGAACTTCTCCCAGAACGTCTGTGTGTAAGAAGTTCTCCTGGTAAACTGCTTGGTCCAGGCAGCTGTGGTCACTTGGTTTCCATGGCGGTCTGTCACGCCTACAGCTGCGGCTACTTAGGCTGCCTCAGGGCAGTGTTTGTGTGAAGAATGCATCTGGAACTTGTGAACTTGTAAACCCAGAAGATTGGAAAATCCAGAACTTTAAGGTGTGCGTAAAAATGTCCATTGTCAAGGTCAGTAGTATAGCTGGGTTTAAAAAAGGACTGAATAAGTTCTTATAGAATAGGTCCATTAATGGCTATGAACCAAGTAGCTTACGGGATGAAGTTCTTACTGCTGGGAGTGAACAATGGGGAATTAATTGCCCATTGTGACGGTTGGTTCTTCTCCCATGTGAACGAGATTGACTACTGCCGGAGGACAGGATGCTGGACTTGATGGACCATTGGTCTGACTCAGTATGGCACTACTTATGTTCTTACGCCTGGCTAGTGCTGAATAGAGTTACTGAGTGTGTATGTTTTACGTTCTTATATCTTTATATTTTGTGAGCAGCCCTGACTCTTTGTGGGAAGGGCAGGGCAGAAATTTAAACAAACAAACAAATAAATAAATAAATAATAGTGTTTAGAAGAGTAAGTTGTCTCTTTCTCTTCTTCAAATGAATAGAGAATCCTTCAAGAATTCTGGTCAGGAATGAAGCCATGCTGACTTTTCCACAGCACAGCTTGTCTATATGTCCAACAATTTGATTTTATACTTTACTATAGTCTCTGCCAATTTAGCTAGTGAGTTTAATCTCACCAGCATGCAGTTTCCAGGGATGTGATGTAATGTAATCTGTGTTACACTGGGTGTAAACAGACATGCATCTTAACTCCAATTTAACACTGCTTTAATATTTCTTATGTACGTTGCAGGGCTGACTAGAGTGCAATACGGTGTTGCAGACATGCATAAGAAATGATAAAGCGGTGTTAAAGAAGTGCTAAAGCAGAGTTACGTGCACGTCTGTTATCACCCAAAATCTGCCTTCCAGTCATCAGGTATAGAAGCTGGTTCTAGGTATCAGTGACAGTTAGTAGTTCTTTCATTCCATATCTGAGTTCCTTCAGAGAACTTGGAAGAATATAATCTGGTCCTGGTGACTTGTTACTGTTGAATTTATCAATTTGCTCTAATTTAGTACTCTTTTTAGAATTATCACCTGAAAAAGAATAGCTCTGGTGTGTGTATCCACAGATTTTGCGTCAGAGTAAGCATCCTTTGTTGTGACCAATTTGCTGCAATAAATTCATGGCTATATTTTCCTTAAGTGTCCCCTTTATGCCTTGATTATTTAATGACCCAAATGACCCTCTGGCAGGCTACAACAAAGTTTAGCTGGTGACTGTTCAACTGCTATTTATCCCATCAACAGTGCATGCCAACATATTCCACATGTAATGATTCTAATGGTGTAGCAAGGGTGTGATGGGCTTGGGCTCATGTCCCCAAAATGGGCCACTCTAAGGGCAAAGGGTCTTCCTAAGCATCCCCACCCCAGGGGGCTCTCAGCCAGCCTCGGCCTCCCCACACAAAGGTACTGCTCGAGCTCCCAGCAAGCCTCCCGGGGGCAGCAGCAATCCCACGTAGAAGGAAGTTTCAAGAGTGGTCGGTACTTCATCCCTGCCCACTTTGAAAACTTAATTCATGGTGGGGCCCTTTGCAAATGATCTGAGTGCTGTTGTAATTTTAAGAGTGGGTGAGGATAGTGTTGGCCCTGCCCCCTCTGAAAATTTCCTAGCACACTCAGGCCACTTGTAAAGGGCTCCCTTAGAGCTCAGGGTAGGGGTGGGACTCCAGGGGAATTATCGGTGACCAGCTTTATCGGTATCGGATTAATCCAATATCAGATTTATCGGTATCGGTATTTTAACATTGTCCATTTTCTCAGATCTTTAACACTGTGGCCACTGTTAAATGGTGTTGATGTTAAAAATCTGAGAGAAACTGGAAATGCTAAAAAAACGATATACCGATCCCGACAATTAGGACTGCCTTGCCCTCCGGGACCTAGATCAGCCCCTGTGGTCGGCCAGGGGCACCCTCCTCAGGGTCCCCCGGGTTTCCCAGGTGTCTACTATGAGGAGGGCGTTCTCTGTGGCTGCGCCGTGGCTGTGGAACTCCCTCCCGTTGGAGATCTGCTTGATTACCAACCTCCCCTCTTTCCGCAGACAATGTAAGACCTGGCTGTTGCGCCAGGCCTTTATCCAGGGAGATGGGGTGGATGGGTTGGGTTAGGGTGGGTATAGGTTTTTTTTAGGCTGTTTTAATTGTAGTTTTACTATTGTGTATTTGAAATATGTTTTTTAAATGTTGTTAGCCGCCCCGAGATGCCTGAAGCAGGAGGGGGCATATAAGTTGGTTAATATAAATAAAAAAATATAAATAAAATTATTGGTATTATCAGATTAATCCGATATCAATAGTCCCACCCCTAGTTCAGGGCCTGGGTCAACTTTTCCCCCCTCATTCCATGGTAGCAGCGTCTCTGGTAATACCATAGAGAAAGCAGACATATTAAGAAAAAGACAAAATCAGCTCAGACGCTAAAAATGCTGAGAGGCTGAAGCACTATTTCAAATTCAACATTTAACAAAATAATGAAAATTAAAAGTAATTAAGAGCTTGTCAATATATAGGCCAGTGGTGGTTCCTATTAATGGGCGGGCAGACGACACCCCCAGACTCCGATTTCCCCCCACCAGTTCACAAAAGCCGCTGTGTGCTGCTGCAGTCTCTGCCAGAGGTCGGGTGCATGCAGCGCTGAGGTGCAGTCTCAGTGCTTCTGAGCAGTGTCCCTGCCTTCAGCTGGCCCTGTGTCACAAGAGGGGAGAGGGTTGGTGGGAGCGATGTCCCTCTGCCTGGGGAGTCCTTCCTCCCCCCCCTCACCAGTGGTCCCATGCAGAGCTACAGCGGGGGCTTACTGTTTCTGCGCTGTGCAAGCAAGCCGCTGCAGCCACAGTCAGTTTCAGGAGCCGGAGGTTTGGGTGCATGCACAGAGAGCAAGAACAGTCTCCTACTGTGCATGCTCTTGCTCTCTGCTGCTGTGGCTTTGCAGGGGAGGGGACTGCCAGCTGGGAGAGGAGGGACATCCCTCTCCACTCCTCCCATCCTGGGACACCAGCTGGGGGTGGGGACACTCGGCCACAACTAGACGCACAAAGAGATCATGTGTGTTTGCTTTCCCCATGAGCAGCATGCTGTGTGTTAGGATTTAAGGGGCAGGGTAGGAGGGTAGGGTAGGAGGCAGGGCTAGGTCCCCAGGCTGAGTAGAACTCAGCAACAACACGCACACTTTGGGCGGTAATTCATGTTGTCTTGGACCACATGGGAGGAGGGAGGAAGGGGGAGGGAGGACTTTGAGGAGCAGAGTGGGAGGAGGAATACTTGTGAGACTCAGAGGAAAAGTGGGGAGGGTAGATCAGAGCAGGCAGGAAGAGTCAGTGGAGGCTGCACGTAGCACTGGGAGGGGATGAATTTATTTAAAGTATGGTGCTGGCTGGAGCTTATGAGCCCTCTTTAGCTGCAGCAGTAGTCTGCCCTGTGCCTACCAGCAACCCACCTGAAGGCTGCTGTGCATTCACCATGACCAGAGAACCTTCCAGTCTTTTAGAGCTTCCTTCGAAACCCAGTATAATTGGAAATTTCCCCTCTCCCAGCCCGACTCCTATTATCTCCTTTGTAATTTTACCCCCCTCCCCCCAGACATGCAGGGGCAATTTAGTGGGCCCTTCTTTAAAATGGTCTCTGCTGCTCCTACTCTAATTGTCTGCTTTCTATGTTTTTTTGGTGGGGGGGAGGGGGAAGAAGGTAAGCTTTTGTCTTTTTTCCCTTCCTTTTTACAGGGGTCCCTTTGCTGGGTATAGGGTGGTGCAGTGTTGCTTTTCAGCAAGGCCACATGTTGGCTAATATCTACTGGGCCCTGGGCCTGGCTGCAGCCCTTTATCCTGCAGAACTGTGCGGCATGGACCCCACCCCTCTCTATAAAACCCTATGCAGCATCAAGTATGTATGGTTGTGTGACTTCACCGGATACGGTTGGTTTTTCGTCCTGCATTTTTCATGTGTTTGGGTGTGTTTTTCTTCATTGAACTTGAATTAATGAAGATGGTTTGCTTGCTGTGTGTTTACATGCAGTGCTTTTCTCCTCACCCTCCGAACATGCCAGGGCAGTTCAGTGGACTCAGCCAGGCACACTGCCTCAGTGGTGACTGGTACCTTTGCTGTTTCTTTCCTCTCATAATTGTCTACTTTCTAATTTTTAGGAGGATGGGGTGGGGGTGAGCTTGGGTGGAAGGGTTTCTTTGCTTGAATTTTCCCTGCATTTTAAATGGTCCCTTTGCACTGTTTGCAGTTTGGTGGGATGTGGCTTTTCTGCAAGAACACCACGCCACATGTTATAGTGTGCATTTTAGGACTTCACATAATAGTTGGGGTTTTCTGCAAGTTTTCCTTGTTTTGGTTGTGCCTAGTGGCTTTCTTCTTTGTTGAACAAACCTGAATTAATTAAGATGTTTTGCTTTGCTTGCTTGCTTGCTGCTGTGTGTTTGCAATGCATGCACTACTTCTCCCTTCTCCAGATTCCCAGGCATACACAGGCCATTTTGTGGGTCCAACTCGGCATGGGTGACTACTCTTATTTGCTGTTTTCCACCTGAATAATTGTCTGCTGGGAGGATGAGAACTTGCTCCTTGAGTTCTTGACTAGTTTGTGTGTGTTGTCTTTAGTTGTGGTTTAGGAGGGTGCGTTTGGTTGCAGTTTAATAAACCCTTTCTTTGAATCAAAGATCTCTATTCAGTGTGGGGTTTTTATTAATTGCATATTATTATTAAGCATTTATATAGCGCAAGCAGTATACCTGGCTGGCGCTTTACAGCTGTTGTTGGAGATGGATCCCTGGCCCAGTGGGCTTACAATCTAAGGACCAGGGGAACACAGCGACACACACACACATTCCCATTTTTAGAGATTTTCTTTTACAGATGGAGAACCGAGACTATAATTAATTTCAAAATTTGGGTTGGCTCCGCCCACTGTTGGCCCCACCCTGCACACCATCTGTCTTAGCAACCACCAGCCACCACTGGACGAGGCAGAATGAGCCCCTCTTTTCCCCAATCCCACAACTATAGTTAAGCTACAGATGTTAACAAGTGTCAGCATGTTGAAAGTTTATTTATTTATTTCTCCAATGCCCCACCCAATTCCACCCAACCCTACCCTTGCATGCCAAATGCCTGGCCAAACAGAAAGGTCTTACATTGTTTCTGGAATTTGAGCAAGCTCAGGCTTAGATGAACCTCCAAGGGAAGGGAGTTTCATAATCATGGGGTGGCCACCGAGAACACCTCTCTGTGTGCCCTTGCTGTAAAAACGTCACAGGCAGATGGTACCTGCAAGAGGGTGCGCCTGGATGACCTCAGAGGCTGCGATGAAACATGAGGCAAAATACTGTATTTCAGATAGCTGGTGTCCAAACCATTTAGGGCTTTATAGGTCAGAACCAGCACCTTGAATTGTGCCTAGAAAGCTATTAGTAGCCAGTAAAGACTCTGGAACACTGGTGTAACATGCTCCTGGTGACCTGCCCCCAGCAGAAGACGGGCTGCTGCAATCTGTACCAACTGCAGCTTCTGTTACGAAGATATGGATGGTAGTCAAATCCGAATCTGACGAAAAAAGGCTGCAGCCTTCTCACCAGATGTAACTGGTGAAAAGCGTTCATGGCCACCACTACAACCTGGTGATCCAGGCATAGCAATGGATTCAAGAGTACCCCAAGGATGTGAACCCGAGTGACCAAACCAGGTTCGATCCCATTAATAACAGGGGTCCCTATGTCTCTTAGGTCAAAAGACCGGCACCACCAACCATCATCACTTTGGTCTTTTCTAGGTTCAGCTTCAGTCAGCTCACCCACATCCAATCCCCAACAGCAGTAAGGCACTGAGCTAGCATCAAGACTGCAGGACCTGGGTCAGATGAGAGAGATAGAGTTGTGTTGTCATCAGCATACTAATGGCAGCTCATTCTAGATCTCCATATAACCTCACCCAAGGGCCTCAGATACAAGTTGAACTGGAATGGGGTTAAGATGGAACCCTGTGGGAGCTCCCGAGGGGATGACGAGCCACTGCCCATCACCATCCTTTGGCTTCTCTCTGCCAGGAATGAGTGGAAAGAAACCACTGCCCATCACCGTTCTAGGGGTTCTCTCAGCCAGGAATGAGTGAAAACTACTTCAGGTCAGTCTTGTGAGCTCACGCAGCCACGTCAACACCACCCCATGATCAAAGTTATTATAGACCGTCGAAACATCTAACAAAATCAGCAGGATACAGTTGCCCGTCGATTGCCAAATGAAGGTTATCAACCAAGGCCACAAATGCAGTCTCAGTGCCATGCTCAGGATGAAATCCTGACTGACATAGGTTCAGGAATCCAATAGCATTGAGATACACCAGAAGCTGTGAGGTAACCACCCGTTCAATAACCTTCTCTAAAAAGGGAACATTAGAGACAGGGCAATAGCTGGTAGGGAAGTCAATTTTAAGAGTTGTTTTTTTCAGCAGGGTCTGGATGACAGCAGCTTTGAGGCTCAGGCACACGAAGGGAGGCATTGACAACCCCGGCTAGCAACAGCCTCAAAGTCTCTGAACATGGATCTAATTCACAACTGGTAGCCCACAACACTCCAATCACTCCCTCTGCATTGGTGGGCCAAACTAACTGAAGCTGATCCAAGCAAACTGGACAAGACCGAATCACCCCAACCATAAACTGACTATGAACCCATACTAACAGTTCCCAAGTCGAGCCAAATATAAGTGACTATCTGCAAAGTAAGTGGCAAACTCATCACAGCAGGCAACTAATGATTAACTCCAGGTGGAGACAGCCAGGAATTAACATGCTATTCACTACCTGGAAGAATTTGCAAACACTAAAGTGTTTCCTTGCTACTGCCACTACCATGGCATAGTCCTTCAAAAACAATCTATGCCACAGTTGGTAAGCTTTGGCGCAAGTCAAGCACCACCTGTGTTCTAACTGCCTACCCTCCCATGTAGCAGCCTCAGTTCCTCCGTATACAAAGGAGACCTGCACTGCAACAGCAGAGGAAGTGGATGCCTGGATCCCATCATGTTGATGGCCCAAGTCAATATTCCGTAATACAGATCAACCAGGCTGTCGACAGAGAGGATGTCAAGGTCAGCTTGTAAGTCCCCAAGAGAGTTCTGGAATCCTATTGGATCCATTAGACTCTGGGGGAGGACCATTCTAACTAGTCCACCACACCGATGGGGGCAAAGGAGGGCAGAAATCTGGACCCTCAGAAGGTAACGGTCTGACCATGACAATGGTGTCGCAGCAGCACCCTCAATAATCAGAACCCCCGTTTCTAGGTCAGTGCAAAACATTAAATCCAACGTGTCTCCAGCCTCATGTGTCGGACCAGATATTATTTGGGATACGCCCATGGTTATCATGGTGGTCATAAAATCGTGCTCTGCCACTGAAAGTTTGCCATCAGTGTGTATGTTGAAATCACCCACCACCTCCAAGACCAGCTTAGCTAGAGCAGTCCACTGTGCTGCAAGGTGGTTGGGACATCATCAGAATCCCAAGTTTATCCCAAGCCTCGAACACAGGATGGATACACTCACCTTTGGTAGACCAGATAGCCTTTACAGACCACTGCCACTCCCTCCTCTCTCCCTTCCCTGCTCCCCATTCCTGGGCTGATGCTCCACTGAGTACTCAGCTGGCACCATGTGGGCCAACACAGGCCTAGAAGCCTCATCCGGCAAAGTCTTGGTAATTCATACGAGGTCAACAGCCCCATTCTGAATAAGATCATTGTAAAATAATATGTTAAAATAGTTGTGTTCAACACATATAGATATTTTAAACAAAAATATAAATATTTGAGGTGTAAAAAATCAACACCTGAAGCATTTTAAGCAATAGGTGTAGCTAAGATATGGCACTGAAATGGCACTTCTCTCAGATGCTATCTTACTTCAGCAGAAAAATGTTCCACAGCTTGAACTCCACAGAAGCAACTTTGCTATTGTGAGACGTCAGCAAAATAAGGTGCCATCTTAAAAACTATAAACAGCTTCAATGAAAATTTGATTATTTCACATTGCTGATAGGTTTGGGCTTGACTGCCTGACACTCACAAGCTTAAACCAGGGCTGCACAAAGTGTGGCCCGAGGGCTGCATGCAGCCCGCCATGCCTTTTCCTGCTCTGGCAATCACTCTTCCTCCAGCCCCCGCACCGGCGTGAAACCCTCCTTCCTCCGGGCAGCAAGCCTATTAAAGGCCCTGGCCGGATCCTCTCCTTCCTCCTCCCTGACTCCAGCTTCCTGCTGCCGTCGATGTCTCCACCTGAGCCCCTTGCTAACGCTACTGCCACCCAGATCTCCAGCCCCAGCTCCTTGCTGCCGTGGGGGTGGTGTTATTCAAATGTAGGGGGGGGCACATGCTGCCCAGGGTTCGACGAACTCTGCTGTGAGCTGGACCAGGGTCAGTTGACCCCGTTGATCCTGTTAGATCTCTCAGCTGCATTTGATACCGTTGACCACGAGATGCTGGTGACGCACTTGCGGGACTGAGCGGGGGTGGGCGGGACTGTTCTCAAATGGTTCCGTTACTTCCTGGCCAGGAGAACTCAATGTGTGGTGCTGGGTGATTGCTCATCATCTCCCTGGCACCCCACGTGTGGAGTCCTGGCAAAGTTCTATTCTGTCCTCTCTCCTGTTTAACGTGTAAATGCAGCCTTTGGGCGAGGTCATCAGTATGCTGATGACACTCAACTTTACCTCTCATTTTCAGCTGACCCAGGTCCGGCTGTTTTGGTGCTTACCCAGTGTCTGGCGGCTGTGGGGGACTGGACGAGGGCAAGCCGTCTGGAACTGAATCCTGACAAGACGGAGGTGATGCTGGTGGGAGGGGCTCAGGGAGCGGTGGCACCTGCCATTGACCTGCCATGGCAGGTGGTCCCTCAGGTTCATAGTCTGGGGTTGCTCCTTGATTTGCAGCTCTGCCTGGAAGTCGAGGTGGTGGCTGTGGCAAGGGGCGCATTTTGCCAATTATATCTGGTGTGTTGGCTTTGGCCATATGTCTCGGATTCTGACCTAGCCACCATCATCCATCCTTCCATCAACTCAAGGCTGGACTACTGCAACACACTCTGTGGGGCTACCCTTGGTGATGGGTGGGGCTGAATGTGGCCAAAGCAATGGGCAAGGTGGATGACTTTGGCAGAGAATGTTGAACGGAGATGAGAGGGGGCGAAGTCAGAGCAGGGGAGACCAGTAAGGAGGAAGTTATAGTAGTCAAGGTGAGAGATTACTAGAGTATGGACTAGGTTTTTGCGGTGGAAACGTAAGGAAAGGCCAGATTTTAGCAATATTATACAGAGTGAAACGACAGGATTTAGCAATAGCCTGGATCTGAAGCATAAAGGAGAGGGACAGGGTCAGAGATTAATCCCTGGCTATGTGCCTGAGGAATAGTCTGTATGGTGACACCCTCAATGGAAATTGAGAGGGTAGTAGTAGGGGAATGTTTAGAGGGGAAGATGAGTTCGGTCTTGGCCATATTAAGTTTGAGTTAGCGGTGAGGCATCCATGCAGAGATGTCAGAGAGACAGTCAGCAATATGAGACTGGATGGAGGGAGAGAACATGGGAGTGGAGAGAGCGAGCGGCGTGTCATCAGCATACAGATGTTACTGGAAGCCTTGAGAGTCAATGAGTTTATGCAGAGAAAGAGTGTAAAGGGAGAAGAGGGCCCATGAGAAAGCCTTGGGGAACTCTCACAGAGAGGGGAAGCGACGTAGAGAAGGTATCAGAAAGAGAAACATTGGAAGAGCAGTTCGAGAGATACGAAGAGAACCAGTTGAGAACAGAGTCTTGAGTGTAGCGAATCCAGGAGGCCATGGTTGACAGTGTCAAAGGCAGCGGTGAAATCAAGGTGGACAAGAATGGAGCACAGGCCCTTAGACTTAGATAAGAGAAGGTCATTGGTGATTTTGGCGAGGGCTATTATACTTATCTAGGCTGGGCTTCAGTGTGTGTTGTTTCCTCCAAGGTCCTAGTCTACCCTGGGCCCTGCATAATTTAGCCTGGATGGACGGACTAGTCTGGTTCAGGTGGCATGAGCCAGGCTGAGTCCGCTATGGGCTTGCTCACATGACAAGACAATAAATGCCAATAACATCTTAAACTACAACCTCACTTTTGTTCAGAGAAGCAAGTGTAGGTATTCCACGGATTGGAACCGTTAACTCACAGCTGTGCCATTCAGAAAGGATGCAGGGGCAGCCCTAACTTCTTCCTTCTCAATCAACCTCTTATCTGCTTGTAGCAACAAAGCCTAGGCTTCTTGGAAAGGGGTGGGCTCATCTGGAAACAGGAGGTGCCTGCTGCATCCTCAGTTACATAACAGGAAGCCAATACAGGACAATAGGCATTCCAAACTGAACAATAGGGGATGCACTCTATAATACAGATGCTAGTCAGTGTAACAGAGCCCATGTGAAAAGGACACAAAAAACTCCGTGGTACCCAGCTTAAGCTGCAAACAATTTTAATGGTATATGTAGTCAAATAATGGTAATGACTGCAACAGAAAGACAGAGAGGCATTTGGGATTTTTAAAAGAGGGGTTTATAGTATCTAAACAATTTGGTAAAAAAATGCAAGGGATATTTATGAACTAATTACTTATGGGGTTTGGGATAATATACATTCATAATAAAAAAAAAGACTCATAAGTGCATAAGAACTGCCATATAGGTCAGAGCAATGGTCTATCAAAGCAAGGATCCTGTCTCCAACAGTGCTCAAAGGACACTTAGCACTGGGACTCCAGGGACAGTTTTGTTTATACATTAGCAGCTATTACATTCAAGTAGTGAAAAATATACATAAGCAGCCGTTAAACGGTTATGTTTTGTCTAATTCTGCCAAACACAATTCTTGCATTCTCTTGCTAATATTTAATTTCAAAAATTAGTACCTTAAAGTAAAACTTTACTAATTTTCACTTTGCTGTGATGTTTAAGCACCTTCCAGTTCCCTTAAAGTCAGCACCTGGCAGAATCAAACAATGTTTTGCAGGGAGGTTTCATACTAGTAAAGAGGCACTCTCTTTCCAAAATATAGTGAATCTATTAAGGAGAATTCTATGAGGTACTATAAATAAAAAGCATAAACTACACAGATAAAAAACAACCACCCAGAGAAATAATGTCCACATTATGACGCAATCTGTTTTCTCTGAAAAACCTTCTGTTGTTTGCTTACTCATGAATATACAGATTTGGTAATCTCAAAGGCTCTCCCAGCCATTCATGTTGTCCTACTGTTCGTAGAATGCTAGAATGAGAGAAAGGAGTACTTCTGTTTAGATATACAAATCCAATTTTTCCTTTAACTACAATCAGGATATTAGTTTGTAAGTTTTGTCTTCTGTTTTGAAAAAAACAACCTGTCTTCCTTCCTCCCTCACTCTGCACTCCCCATTCTCCCCCCCCCCCCCCAAACCCCACCAAAAATGAGCATGCCTAGTTACATGCTGCTCTGTAACTATAGGAGCAAATCAATAGCAGCTGAATGCCATCTGCTTCGGGCAGCAGAACAGCACCAAAAGTGTGAGCAATGCATCTTCCCTTATTGAAAGGTTATTTTATGCAAGTAAACAATTCATCGTCTTCTTGCACGCTTGATGCTCATTTACCACTTTTGATCAATAAAATATGCAAAACAACAAAAAAATTGAATCCTAAGAGTAGTTCTGATGCCAGTGTGATAGTTAATCAATATCAGGTCTCTGCTCAGTAAGGCAAGTGGTGGGGGTACTTCTATTTCATGAACCCAGGAAATCTGAGGAAATGTATGTTACTGTTTCTAAAATAAGATTTTTTGTGAAGTAAGAAGCAAAACTTTTAGTCTACACATTAAGCCGAGGAGAAAGGGTTAGGAGCCAATGTTTTAATTGTAATTATTTTTTTTTTAATGCATAAAGGGTACCATATGTCAGCCTGTCTGGTACTTTTACTGAAAAAAAGAACCTGGTGCAGTAATATTGTTAGAGCTCTGGTGTTACTAACATGAATATTCGGTTCAGTCATAGCCTTAAAAGATACGCTTTGGACAGCAACCCATTTGGTTTCCTTCTAAACCTTATTAAGTCTTGTTTCCAATGTATTCATGTTTTAGGTGAACTCAGTTTTTCTGTTAAAAACAAACTGCTATGGGAATTTCTTTTGCAGTGTGTTTCTCTTAGTCAGACCACAAACTGCCTTATTACATTAAGCCTCCTGACAATTGATTCAAGTAGAATACTTCTCTCCCAACAAAGAAAACTACATCATTTTACAGATATTGTAGAACAAAACCCTCCAATGTAAACTGTTTCCTAAAATAATACAAAACACTCCAAATGACAGTTCTGTTACTCACACAAATTCTATTCAAGGGGACTATATATACACACTCTATTGCTGTACAAAAATCAACTTTAACATTTATATGTTTAGCACGGTTATTTTGAAAAATGTACTGCAAAGTAGTAGGAGACAAAACTTAGGCTATGTACCCTGTAGGTTCTGGTCAGCAAGACCATTAGAATGGTAATATGCTCCTGTGTGGAATATATCAGCGTACAAAAAATAATGAAAAAATGAGGGGGGGGGGGGGAAGAGGGGAGGGAAACAATCTGGATAATAAGTCTTTCTTGCATTTGGTTTATGGATTTCTATATAAAATTCTATTTTAAAATGCTATCTAGTTAAAGAAAAAAGTACAAAATAATTAGTGGAATTTTATACCCGAGAACTAAGCGCATTTGTTATTATTATTTGCAATAAAACAAGCATGTTGTCCAAATCTAGATACCACAAACCTTTCTGAGAAGATTTAATAAAAGACACTGAAAGAATGCTGCTTAAGAAGGAATTCCTTAATCAGAAACTTTTTTATGTTTTGTTAGACTCAATCACTTCTTCACCACAAAAACACAACACATATATGAAAAAGTAGTCACTTGTGGAATTCTAGCCCCCCACTAAATGAAATGTGTTCATCAGCCTATCTGGAAAAAAAAGTTAGCTGCTCAGAATGAATATAGATTTAATAAAATATTACTATTAAGTAGGCTTCAAGAGTGGGCCAAAATTAATCATATTATAGTGGAGGAACAAGCCGGTTTTCAAGCTGGCCGTTGTACAATACACCAATGTTTTGTCCTGGCTCATCTAGTCAAAAAATATGTATCAATTAAGCGAACTAAATTATATTCTGCGTTCATTGACTTAAGAGCTGCTTTTGACCTGATAGATAGGAGCCTTTCGTGGGAAAAATTTAGGAAAACAAATATGGACCGTAGACTGTTAAATCTGATTCAGATGTTGTATGATGATAGAGAAATCCGAGTACGACTCACTAACAACAGTCAACACTCAGAGCCTACTACATCTTTCAATGGAGTGAAGCAGGGGTGTGTTTTGGCTCCATTTTTGTTTAATTTTTTTATTAATGATATAGTAGGTTTTTTGTTAAATAAGCAATGTCACACACATTGGACAGAGGCATATCGCATTATTATATGCGGATGATATGGTCCTACTGTCGCTTACAAAGGTGGGCATGCATCGACTATTAGATGCACTGAGGGATTACTGTGCATTAAATCATTTAGGAATAAACTACTTGAAAACCAAGGTGTTGGTATTTGCCAACTACTTTTATCCTAGTCAATGGCAAATAGGGTCGCAGCCTATTGAACAAGTTAAGGCCTATAAATATCTTGGGGTTTTATTTTATTATCTACGTAGCTGGACAAAACATTTAGACTCGGTAAAATTGACAGCTGACCATTCCTCCAATGGAATATTGAGATTTGGAGAACTGCAGGGGCTAAGCTTGTTAAACCCGCTGTTAACTTGGTAAACCAGAAACTGATTCCGCAAGTGATATATGGGGCTGTGTTTCGGGGCCATGCCTATACCCTGAGGCTCAAATCAGCACAATTGAAAAATTGTAAAAGGGTTCTGGGTGTTCCTCTCTCTACTCCTTCTAGTATGGTGAGGGTTGAGCTTGGTATTTTTTCTGTTGAATATAAAATCAAATTAGCCATATTTAGATACTGGATATGCCTTCTCCATATGGGTGAATCTAGGCTACCCAAACTGTGCCTGATGGAACAAAAAGCATTTAAGGGGAAAGTTTCATGGGTTTACAAAAGCGAATGCCTAATTCAACCTTATGGTCTGCCTATCTCTGAGCTAGCTAGAGGCTCCCAAAGGAAATTAAGAGCCCAGCTGGAAAGTAGAACCAGCAATATTTTTATTCAGGCCGATATGGCTCAAGTCAAAGCTTGTTTAATCGCTCCGCGATTCGCTGACTTCAAAAATTTGTTTATGCTCGAAGATTACTTATCATTAATAGAGAATGCAGTGACCAGGGCTGCTTTTTCTCGTTTGAGGATGCAATTGTTTTCCTCTACAGTTTTGGAAGGGCGATATAAAGGAATCCCGCATAATTTGAGGCTCTGCAGTTGCTATCAGAACAAGACTGAAGACCTTGAACACTATATTTTTGACTGCCCATATAATGAGAGTTTGAGGTCTAAAAATATGATCCTACTACTGAAAGGGAAAGAACATTGGGATGTTAGTTGGAAATTATCTTATTTACTAGCAAACTCAAATGCGAAAACAAGAAGGGCAGTGGCAAAATTTGCTTAGATATCTGAAGTTGGTATGAAAAAAAGGCTAAGAGTAGATGAGAGTGGACTTGCAGTGTTGTTATTGGATATTACCATTGGATTGAGGGGGCTTTATTTATTGTTTGGGGTTTTGATATAATTGCTTCAGATATTTGTTACTGGCTATGTATCGTATCTTGGGACTGGAGAATTGCGGGAATGTTCACCAGATCCCATTATTAAATTGCAAGTCTGAATGGTCACCTTGTAGGTGATATTATGCGAGGATGAAAAAGCCGGTTTTTTTGGTTTTTTTTACTATTAATGTATGAATATTTTGATTTATCCCATAAGACCTCACTAGGGCTGGTTTATAAAAAGGCTGAGATTTTGATTTAACTGTTAAATTTTGTTCTATGTGTTGTATATATTTGTTCATTTTAATCTTTTGTATGGATGCCATGGGCTATGGCTAGTGAATAAATAATTTTAATAAAAATAAAAAATAAAAAATAAAATACCCCTCACATTTTCACATGTATAAATCTCTCTTTTACGTAAGTTGAAGAAACTAATGAAATTAAAAACAACACTTCTTGAAATCTGTACTAATTCTATCTCATTAATCACCAGTAGTTATAACTGTGACTTTTCTTTGTTACAATCTTACAAGAGCCCTAGCATTAGGAATTATATCTGCCAGTTCCAATTTCATTTCACCAGGCTTGAAACTAGTCTAATTCTCTTTCAAATATATGTAAACTTAAAAAAAAAAATGGACACAGGTGCAAACTAGAGTTTAACCACATTTATATAAACTCAATGATTTTGATCAAATTAATAATATAGAACATGGTCGTGGGAAGTGCAGTAGCTTTGAGTCAATGACCCAACTAGCAGCAAGAGTATAATTTAAAGGCAGAAATTTCCAGTGCATGCACCGTTAGCCACAGTGAACCTGTTACTGCTCTAAAGGGAATTGTTTGCCTCTTATTAGATTTTCTACAGCACAGCCATAAGTGATAAATGTACTGCTGTACTCACTGTCAAGTTAATCAATGCTGCCAAAGTTTTGTTGACCTAACAGTAATCCATAAAGTGAGCGGCATTTTCTCTATCCCTATGACATCTCAGTCCACAGTGGGGATAGGATTGGAATCCTACAGTAATTCTTTTTAAAAAAGAAAAGGGGGTGGAGGGGAAAAGGAAAAAGAAAAGGGAAAGAGGGCGCTTTCAAAATTCTGTTTTCAAATTAGCAGATTGAAGGATTCTTTGCCTGCTTGGGAAATTTTTTAAAAAAACCAAAGCCACACACAATGATGGTTAAAGCACTAACAAATCAATAGCTTCACAGATGATAGAATCCTGACTACAGGAGCATCAAACAAAACTAGCTGTGTTTGAGTATATGCAGCATTCATGTCTCTAGTCCAGTACACTAGCTTAAGCACAGCGGAGTGAGCAGCAACAAAAATGGTAACGTGGAAAAGAAACCCTGTCTTTTACTTCGGGTTGGTGTAATTCAGAACACATGAAGGACATGACCACTAAGAGGAAAAAATAGTCCGGAAATAAACCACAATAGGGAAAGCTGCCCTATAAACAAACTGCTGCCATGCTTTCACCAGCAATTATAGACATATGAAATATGAATTGCAATTGATTTTTCTTCTAGGGGTCACTTCGCTCCATGTTTTACGCACTCTAGGCATTTATTTGGGCGGCAAAACTGACAAGTTTTTACAGAATGAACTGAGCAATGTAATCCTTGCTCAGTCACAGGTACTTCATTGTGGCTTCTATTTCTTTACACTTGTCCCTCCCAAAACTCACTATTCAAGGTTTGCTGGATAGAGACATGGAACACTGCAATTACTGATGAAAAAAGCCAATGTAACTTGACTGGAAGTGCTTATTAACCTTTTCTTTGCTGACAAATGACTAGTAGTAACCCGAAGACAACCGTTCTATAGCAGAGTCTCTCCTTTTGCAATAAGACATTCTAAACATAGATGATTTTGATCAAATCATGAATAATTCTGGTAGCAAATTACGAGTTATCGTATCCATCAAATAGTTGGCTATTTAAAAAGGGGCTTGGATACCAAGATGTCAACATCCAGAACTTGTTTATTGGTAAGAGACATGTATGTGGCCAACAGACACCAGGTTGACTATTTAGAGCAAGGAAAAGCTTTCCCAGAAGGTATCTACATATTTGGCAACCATTTAGTCCTTACTCAGTTAGGGGAAAGCAGCTGTAATCTTCCTCCGTAAATTCAAATGCGTTTAGGAAAAGGATGCACTAAATCAGAAGTGGGGAACCTTTTCTCTTCCAGGGGACCACACTGAAAATAAATACAAGCTCCATGGGCCTGAGAGGAGGCAGGGATAAAGAGGTGCATGGATTCACCCCATCAGTGAGTATGGACCCTTCATCTCTGCTCCTTTCCCCTAAAACATGCTCTTCTAGGACATGAGAGTAGGGGGCTGTATTGTATCCACAGGCAAGAGTCAAGAATTGGAAAGGGGTCAAATAAAAGACAGCCACGGCCTGGAGACATTGCAGTGATTCTTCTTGGGATAGGGATAAGGACCCGTGTTCACTGCGTTTTCCTTATTGGTGGCAATGGGGATAACACAGTGAATATGGGTCTCTAAATATAGATTCCTGGGATATGCAGATGACCCAGAAGAAAATATGCAGGAAACCAGTCAGGACTAACTATATAGATATCTACAAGATGACAATAAGGTGTCAATGTACCTCTTCAAGTCAGAAAAAATGAGTCCAACCATCATTAAGGCATGACAGAAACCTTGAAAACCTCACTGAAAGGGAGAACGGACAAAGAGAGTTAGGTTAGGTAGGTAATCGGGGTTAGTGGTGCAGTAGCAACAAGACCATATTGCACAAAACACAAAGATAGGAGGGAAAAGAAAAGATGCTGGAATATATACAGAAGGTGGGGGTGGACAGAGGATAAGACAGCAGGATTGTTACCCTCAGGCGGATTCCGGGGTAAACTGAGGTAAACCTTCTTTTAGCAAACCTGTACCACTTCATACTCCATGTATTCCTCAACAATAATGGGGCCAATTGTCCTTTGTTGATTCATTTCCCCCATTGTAATTTTTTTTATATTGTAAATTTCACTAAAACGGTATTGGGGGTAACTTTGACCCCAATTATAATGAATGGGAGAATGAGAGCACTACACGCCTAAGGTACTGGGGTCATATTCACCCTTAACATTCAATTCAACCCCCAGTCAATTCAACACCCAGTTCTGTAATGTTGGGGGACTACTGACCCCAGATACCTTTTGTTAGTAGCATTGTTTCTGTACTGCAAACAATAACTCTTGATAAAAATAAATAATTTAATGTTAAACTGGTTATTTTCAAATCAAACATGTTTATTTTCCCCAATTGTGACTTAACTGGGGTCTGTTTTACCCCAGCACAGGATTAATACAGTACCTTTTTCAATTGTCTGAGGGTCTAATGAGTATTTAAAAGTCAAAAGAAAAAATAGAATGCTGTTTTGACCCAACTACTGGCTCCAGCAGGTGTGTCTACCTCATCTACTCAATACTAAATGACTTCAATCAATGCTGTGCTAGTTCTTAAGCAGTCCCCTACTTCCTGGTTTCCCCTCAAGTATTCATGCCTCTGAAAAATCAGGGAAAGGAAAATATGTATCTCTGCATTTGTAAGAGAACATCTATATTGCCCCTGATTCTGGAGTATTTCTCTTTTTAATACTGAAGTTGACTGCAAATTAATTTTTGTAAACAAAGCCTCACTCTACTCTGTACTTCAGTAATAACATAAACCCCTCATAAGACTATCGTCACCACTTGAAAAGCCTGTAACCCAGCATTCTACCTTTATGTACTTCCTTCTCACACTGAAAAGAACTAGAAAAACGGATAGTTTAAAAAACACATAAAAAGACACCGTAGTATTCCAGCATACAATGACATTGTACAAATTACAAGTTATATTCACTGCTCCAAATTTATTTATTTATTTTTTTATTTATTTATATTTATATGCCGCCCCCCATGCCTACGGCATCTCGGGGCGGCTTCCAACATAATATAAAAACAATTTTTAAACGTAATTTTTTTTCTACAATATAATAATTAAAACAAATTTAAAACACCCCCTCAAAAATTAACCCACCCCCCACCCTCCCCTCCGAAGGCCTGGGCGAACAGCCAAGTCTTACAGATGCATCGAAAGGACAACAGGCCCGGGGCCAGGCGAGCCTCCTCCAGGAGGGAGTTCCACAACCGCGGCCCAGCCACCGAGAATGCCCTCTCCATTGTGGCCCCGTCTTGCACGGGGGACCTCCAGAAATGCAATTCCCCATCATCGGGCCGGACGTGTGTGCATAGAGCATTTCTAATTTGTGCAGCATACCAACTTTCAAGCTATGCTAACAGCCTCAGGTGCAACCACTTGACTGCCCAGTTGTGCAGAGGTTGGTGCCAGTCCGGTTGCCTCAGCACTCAACTGTCTATTGAAAACGTCACCTCTGTTTTTGCACACTCTATGTAAACCACAGCAGATATATTACTACATTCCACTGCCACCCTACTCCAGATTATTATACAGCTAATCTGTCTCCCTGCAGGTTTGTAATCAAGAGAAAAGTCATCTTGCAGGATAATAGTGGGTAACACAGCATTCACATACATAACATTCCCTCGGAGGGGGAAACTGACAGAGTGCAGCCCTTGCTGTCTTCCACTTTGGGGTTGCATGGAGGGGTTTGCAACTTGCAAGACACAATGCATTCCCGCAGCAGAAGAGGATGTTGTGTGAATGAGTCCTTGGAGTGATTTCAAATATCACAATATTCAAATGATACAACCCAGATATCACTGTGTGGAAATTTAGCTCAGATTTATTTTCATGGTTTAAACACTTCTACCACACGGTAAATCTGTGATATAATCTCTGGAAATGTGTAAAAAAAAATGTCTGGATATTATCTTTTCCACGAATCGTCAGGGATTTGCCACATGGTAAAATTTTCAGATGCCACAAATAAATCTGCAGTAAATTACCATGGGTGTTAACAGAAGTGACGGCTGAGTGCTGCTGAACCCGCTGGCAACATGGTCCTGACCAGATCTGGCCGGCAAGCAAATGTACCAGCGACCGGGTTGGCGGGGAGCTGCAAGAATATGCAGCCGCCCAGCCCTGCCCCCACTCTGCACCCAGTGGCCCCTACTCCCCATCACGATGGGCAGCCATGGCAGTCAATGATGGCTGCCATAATGGCTGGCCATGACAGACCTGATCTGGGCCAGGTCACAGCAGGCCATAATAAATGTTATAGCCCACTAGTGCCCACTTTGGCCCAGTCAGGCAGACAGCAGCCCAGGCTCACTGCTGACACGCCCATGATCAATCCTGGGTGAACATCTGGCGGGGCACTAAGAAATGTGCCGGTTGGTCACGGGTCAAAGTGGGTCTCCATGGGTCACTGTCATGTTTTTTAACACCCTATGTGGTGCTTTTTGTAACTGTCACTTGAAAATATAATATCTGAAAGTTCCTTAATATTGCCAGTATCAAGGTATGAAGACATTTTAGCTAGTGTAGTTACTGCTGCTCGCCGGAGGTTGCAACAGCAACAGAGATCTACTGGTTTACAGCCATGGCCTGCATCCCCAAGTGGCACATGGCTGTTGCATCAGGAACTTGGAACTGCTTGATTGGTCTCTGGCTTTCCACAGGTTTTGCTAGATTTTTCACTGCTTTCCTAACATAGATGCCTTTTGACTGTCCCGCACCACCAAATGCTCCAGAACAATTCTTTTTAGCTGAGCAAGAAGAAGAGCTATCCCGCTTTCATTTTGAGGAGTCTAGGAAATGGCACTAGCACCAAAGAAAAGTATGGAAGTTTGTTCTGTTCTCCACTTTACAAAATACCTGTCTAGGCATATGTCTGCCTGTATGACTCATTACCATAGTATACGAGCACCTATTACTTCAGCTTTACAAAAGGCGATCTGAGGTACAAACACACCGAGGGTGCAGTCGTCACCATTAAAGTCTACAGGAACAGAGTCATTGATTTCAACAGCAAAGAACTGCACCATAAGTGATTTGGCCAAGGTCACACAGGATATCATTGGTCGAGTAGGGAATTAAACCCAAGTCTCCCGAGTCCTACGCTAGCTGAGGAAATAAGATGGGATTGGAGAAATGTACAATGTTCTTTATCCATGAAATAATTTGCTGTAGGTCAAATTTGCATTCATTGATAATGTTGGTTTACTCTGACTTTTATACTAAGCCTTGAACTAATTGCTCTCAATTAATCTGTTCCACTCTTTGATAGCTTATTTATCAGATTGGGAAAGATAGATTTAATGGTGCTTGCTTGAAACAGGTTCTTTAATTGGAAACACCAGAGTGTTTAGCTCACTTTGTGCTCTAGCAATTAAGGACAATTTGGAAGAGCGTGTTCCCCCCTCCCCATCTATTGTCTTCTTGATTAGATTTCCAAAGAAGCAGACAAAACAAATGACAATACTACCTAGCAATATTGGTTCAAATAAAAGCCCAACAGCCAAATTACTTACTATGAGAAATGTGAACCATCCCCATCAATTGTAGAGTTGTCTTATATTTGTTTCACTGTATCCCTGCCTCCGTTGTAGGGCAACAGTAATGTTTCTTACAAAATGCATGTTCTACACATTCCTTTTTACAATTATCCTTTCCTCAAATAAGCCAAATCAACAGAAGAAATTATTTTTCTTGATTAAGCGCCCACATTTCTCTTGGGATGAAACAAAAACAATTAATCTTTCCTTATTTGTGCTCAGAAGAACCTGCATTCTTTAAGTGTACGATAGCCAGGGTACCTGTGGCAGCCAGTCGGCAGCAATTAGGCTTGAGCTGAAAATGAATGGACCAGAGTCAAAGAGCCTAATCTGCTGAGAGTTTCTACAAGAGGGCAAGGTTACGCCAGGAAAATTCCCCTGTTGTGGAAATACTGTTAAAAATTACCACTTGACTTCAGCATAATTAACAAGGTTTGGGAATTTATATGAACTAAGTAATTGAAAAGAATTAGCAAGAGATATATACATTAATCTTCACCAGTTACAATGTATTTAATGAAATTAAGGTTCTAGTTCTACTTCATGCTTGATTTAGTTTATACAAACTTTTTTTTTTTCACCTGTAGATCAAGAAGAATATGCTAAAGATGGCCATGGATGTATTTAATAGGACAGGAGGCCCATTACAAACATAGTGAAATGTTGAGGTATACATTTAGCCAAGGGCGATTGTCAATGTCACAGCAGTTCAAACTGCCTTCCCCACGCTGTGTTAAATCCACAGAGTGCTTTGAATGGCTAGTTTGGGGCTAAACGAGCTATGGGCATGTGAGGAAACTAAAATACTATTGCTACAGGTGGATTAGCAATGCTCAGACTGAGGCGCACCCTTGCTTCTTTATAGCTAAGTGGGTGTGTTTCTCCATCATCCATGCCTTCAATACCTCAAGGCTAAACTACTGCAATATTCTCTACATGGGGCTGCCCTTGAAGATTGTTTGGGGTGTGTGTGTGTGTGTGTGCGTGCAGCTTGTGCAGAATGCGGCAGATCACCGTTTGATGGGGGATAACAAGAGTCCAGAACACTGATGCTTCAGAGTCTGCACTGGCTGCCAATAGCGTTTCAGGCACAATTAATGTTTATTTATTTTATTTATTTATTAAAAGAGTTACTATCCTGCCCCCTCCTACCAAGGCAGCTCAGGGTGGCATACAATATAAAAACACAGAGTAAAATATAATATAAAGATATAAAAATTCAATAAAAACAGCAACTCCCCCAACCCAACACTATCCCTCCCCCTATCCATCTCCCTCACCAAACGCCTGGCGGAACAACCTGGTTTTACATTGACGCCTAAAGGAGGGACGGTCCTGGGCCAAATGAGCCTCCGCCGGGACGGCGTTCCACATCCGAGGTGCAGCGACCGAGAATGCCCTCTCCAATGTGACTCCCTGCCGAACAAGAGGAACCTCCAAAAGGGTGGCCCCGGCCGACCACAACGGCTATTCCAGAACCCGGTGAGTGAGGCGGTTCTGCAGGTAGGTGGGGCTCAGACCATGTAGGGCTTTATAGCTAAGTACCAACACCTTGAATCGGGCCCAGAAGGCAACAGGCAGCCAGTGCAGAGAACGGAGCACTGGTGTTATGTGCTCTCGGTGGCCCATTTCCATGGGGAGACGAGCTGCTGCATTCTGCACCAGCTGCAGCCTCCAGACTGTCACCTTGGGTAGCCCCACATAGAGTGCATTACAGTAATAAAGCCTTGAAGTGATGAAGGCATAGAAGATGGTGGCACGGTCGCAGTCTGAGATACATGGCTGCAACTGTCGTATCAGATGTAGTTTAGTAAATGCACTTCTCACCACAGCTGCCACCTGGACATCCATGCAGAGCTGCGAATCGAGGAGTACCCCCAGACTGGGAACCTGAGGAACCAAGGCAGGTCACACCCCATCAATGATGGGGGCCTCTACTCCCTCGGCCCTCCCTGCCAGCATCACCTCCGTCTTGTCGTGATTCAATTTCAGGTGGCTCGCCCTCATCCAGTCCTCCACAGCTGCCAGACATTGGGTGTTTTTAGACACACATTTCTCCTGGATGTTTGCTGTAACATCCAGAACTTTCTGTGTGTCTAAATCACTCATCTGGATCTTTGAACCTTCTGCGTGAAACTTCTCCCAGAACTTTTGTGTGTAAAAGGTTCTCCTGGTAAACTGCTTTGCTCCAGGCAGCTGTGGTCACTTGGTTTCCATGGCAGCCTGTCACGTTTACAGCTGCAGCTACTTTAGGCTGCCTCAGGGCAGTGTTTGTGTGAATCATGCATCCAGGAACTGCCTCAGGGCAGTGTGTGTGTGAGAAATGAATCTGGAACTTACTTGTGGACTTGTAAACTCAGAAGATTGAAACATCCAGAACTTTAACGTGTGTCTAAAAATGCCCAATATTGAGTAAGCAACGAGATCGCAGGGTCTGAGTCTGCTGAAGAGCTGGTTGTCATCAGCACATTGATGACAATACACTCCCAAGTCCTCTCACGACCGTGCGCAAGGGCTGCATATACACATTGAACAGGAGAGGGGACAGAATGGAACCCTGCAGGATCCCATACACAAGATCCCGGGGAGATGATTTACAGTCACCCAGAACCACATGGTGAGTTCTTCCGGCCAGGAACGAGCAGAACCATTCAAGAACAATCCCGCCCACCCCAGTACAATCCTGCAGACAAGTCACCAACATCTCGTGGTCAATGGTATCGAAAGCAGCGGATAAGTCTAACAGGACTATAAGGGTCGACTGTCCCAGATCTAAAGCACGGCGCAGGTTGTCGACTAAGGCCACAGGCGCAGTGTCAGTGCCATATCTTGGACGAAAGCCAGACTGCAAGGGATCCAAATAACCGACCTGGTCAAGATGGTCCTGGTGTTGCTGGCCCACGATCCGCTCAACAACCTTCCCAAAAAAGGGAAAATTAAGGACAGGTCGGTAGCTGGCAAGGGCGTCGGTGTCAAGTGATGGTTTTTTGAGCAAGGGTTGCACCACAGCCTCTTTAAGAGACCCTGGAACCCTGCCCTCCTCAAGGGAGAGCTGACCACCCATGCCAGCACTGACCCCAACGTCTCCCTGGCAGCCTTAACCAACCAGGATGGGAAAGAATCTAATTCAAATGTTGTGGTGCTGGTTTTGACCCATAAAGCCTTAAATGGCCTGGGCCCTACATATCTAAAAGACTGTCTTCCTCCATATGTTCCTCTGCAGCCAAGATCAGATGAGAAAGCGCCTTCTTACAGGTTCCACCATTGGCCCAGGTCTGTATGTCCCAGGTACGCAGAGAGGTATTCTTGGTAGCTGCTCCACAGCCTTGGAACTCCTTTCCCCTGGAGGTTCATCTAAGCCCTAGTTTGAATGTCATCCGGAGGCAGTGTAAGACCTATTTATTTGGCCAGGCATTTAACTCACAGGAGTAGATCGAGGGATGAGTGGGGTGTATTATTTGTTTTAATGGTTTTTAAAAATGATTGTTATTTTTCATGATGTGAGTCGCTGTGAGCCTCAGAGAGAGGGTGGGGGTAAAAACTGAAATAAACAAACTAACAAACAAATAAATGTAACAATGGTCATAGTATGGAAAAGGTTGTAAGGTAATTAATGAACAAAATTTTGCTTTCAAATAGCCTGAAAATATATAAAAAAGGAAGCAGTTCAGAAAATACCAGGAAAACTTAAGCAAGCAAAAAATATGGTAGAAACCTATTTTAAAGTACATAGAAAAAGAAATAATAATAAAAAAGAAAATTGCCAGCTGCAGAAAAAATGCCACTCCCTTTAAAAAATGAATTGGAATTTTCATGACAGAAGTTTATTAAAAGCGTTGCCAGGAAAAGCTAGGAATTCATCTGTAAAACATTTTAAAATTACCTGTCTTTTAAATTATTAGCAAATAATTTTTACTAGTTCTTTCACCTCCAAAGGTATGTAGCTACATCTGTCAGATAATGTTTTAAAGCAAACACTATAAGCTTAATTGTTGCATTCTATAACAACCACGAAAGAAACGTGTATGCACAAAAGAATCTGAAAACAGCTGGTAGCAACAATGATAGATTTAAGTTATTAACAGATCAAAAAAAGATGGATGGTGGTCTGCTTTTCCTAATCTACATCATCATCTAGATCTATTTAAAGATATGTGGTGCATTAACAAACTTAGTTAAAGTTTCGATAAAATCAGTAGAATAATCTGCCCCGTTACACTGAGTCTGTATTGATCAATAAAATCACTTGTACTAGGAAAGTACTGTTAAGTACTGACAATCCTAGCCATTAATATTATTTAACACACTGCTCACAATCTTTAATGAGGACAAAGAACATTTTGTCTCTTTACACTTATCGCGCCACTGCTTCTAGAGATCCTTACAGGTCCAGTTCAGTCCAGAATGAAATAGGGTTTGGAGAGAGGAATAATTTAAGGGGAATTTTTGATGTGATTAATGGATGTCAGGTGACATACCTCTCTTTTAGATAACAAGAAATCTCAAATAAATACAAGTTAAATATTGTGAAATACAGTTTACAACGGATTGTTTTCTCCCTTTTATAAACCTACTTCTATTTTTCAAGATAATATTAACCTAGGCTATGACCCACCTATGCAACTGTTTTTAAAATTGTAAATCTTGGCTAAACTAAAATCCTATTCCAGGAACAAAAACACTTTTTCTCCTGAGTCTGATGGGAAATGTATAGCCATTAGAACACCCAACTCGTCATTATAGACGCTGGAAATACACTGCTGAACTTCAGAGCTTCAAGTGAAAGACCTGCCTAATACATCCTTTGGTTAGTTAATAAGCAACATTCACAAGCTATAAAGGGATTTCTACTCAGTCTCTAGCTTCAAAAGTAGTGTGTGAGTGAAACACAAGGACTTGTGCAGCAGAAAAGCACAGATCTGGAGGACACTGAGAGGCAATGTAACCTTGTGGATAAGGTGTTAAGACTTCAGTCTTGGAGACCAGTCAAATTTTGTTTTATCCATTAATGAACTAGCCTCAGTTCTCTGTAATAATAATGACCTATTTTGCAGGGTTGTTGCAAGCGTGAGCTAGATAAGGATCGTAAAGCACTTTGAACACTGAAAGAACTATAATGATTGTAGCAGGAACAGCAGGAAAGGGACTGAGGGCCTTTTAAGAGAGACAGTGAACTGGCCTGAGGAAAGGCTAAAATGGCTGCAGCTGTGGAGCTGAGACGGATGGAGTTTGCTTCCATTTGTTGGGGCTGCTCACAGGAGAAGAGCCAGAAGGACTGGAGAAGCTACTGCGTGGCTGAAAGAGTTTAAGCTCAGGTAGCCTAGAGAAAGGCTTTGGTGGCCACAGTAGACATGGAGCCTAGAGGGCTCCTCATAGCTGGAACACCCAGGTGGGGACTTTATTTGTTAAGCCCAGGAAGGGCTGAGAAGAACTGAGTAAGATCTTTGGTGGTGTAGGCTGGTGGGAAGGGGAGCCTGCTTTTGGGGATACAGGCTCATCACCATGTGTGTTCGGAAGGTTTGGGCAGGGCTTGGGAAGAGGACAGTATGTGTCGGGGACAAATAACTAATTCCCCAACACAAACTGATGCTGGTTTTGGCCTTTAAAGTCCTAAATTGTCTGGGTCCCCTTCCATGGTCTCGTCGTGACCCCTGCAATCAGCCAGGAGTGTCTTCCTGTGGGTACCATCTGTTAGTCTTGTCCATTCGACAAGTGCTCGCAGAGAGGTGTTCTCAGTTGCTGCCCTACCAGTGGCGGCTCCCCCTGCAGGAAATTTGGGGCAGTGCCCCCCAAAGCATTGCGGGGGCCACCGCCGCAGCTTAAACTGTGTTTTAAAATAAAACAAAACACTGCGCCGCTTATGACAGCTACAGCAGCCTCTGAGCTGCTGCAGAGGCTGCTGTAGCTGTCACTGTGTTGTTTCTTCTCCCTTCGGGGACCCACCCACTCCGCTGGGAGTGGGTCCCCAAAGGGACAAAAAGGCTGAGCAGCTCAGCTGCCCAAACAGCGTTTTCCTATGGAAAATGCGATTTGGGCAGCTGAGCTCCTCCGTCCACAGCACGCATGGGACGCGCTATGGAGGAAGGGGCTAGCCTTTCCATTGCGCTCAATGGGCGCAATGGAAGACTATGCTTGTGGCCTTGGTCGATGACCTCCTCGTGGAGCTGGAGAGGGGTCGTATGAACCTGCTGATTCTACTAGATCTATCAGCGGCTTTTGATACCATGAATCATGAGCTGTTGGTGACTCGCCTGTGGGACCTGGCTGGGGTGAATGGTACTGTTTTACAGTGGTTCCGTTCCTACCCTGCTGATAGTTCTCAGTGGGTGGTGCTAGGTTCATCGTCCCCTGGGGGCCTCCTGTGTGGAGTCCTGCAGGGTTCCATTTTGTCCCCGCTCTTATTCAATGTGTATATGCAGGCACTTGGGGAGGTTGTGCACAGTTGGGGGATTCGTTGTCATCAATATGCTGACAACACCCAACTGTATTTTTCTTTCTCAGCTGACCCAGGCCCTGAAGTCTCATTGCTGTCCCAGTGTTTGGCTGCTGTAGGGGACTGGATGTCAAGCCAATTGAAACCCAATCCTGACAAGAGAGAGGTGATGCTAGTGGGTGGGGACGGTTAGCGATCTGGGGGAGGGGGAAGCCCCCGCTATTGGGGAGTCCCTCCATTGGTTCTGTGTGTGTGGAGCCTGGAGGTACCCCTGGATTCGCAGCTGCGCCTGGATCAGCAGGTGTCGGCTGTGGCTGGGAGTGCCTTTCGCCAATTACATCTGGTGAAGAGGCACCGCCCATATGTCTCGGACTCTGATCTCACTACTGTCATCCATGCATTAGTCACTCAAAGCTGGACTGCTGTAAAGCTCTATGTGGGGCTGCCTATGGTGAGAGTCTGGAAGCTGCAGCTGGTGCAAAATGCGGCAGCCCGTCTGCTTCCAGGAACGGTTTTCAGGGAACGTATTGAAATTGGTGCTCCAAGCATTGCACTGGCTGACAGCTGTCTTCCGGGCCCAATTCAAGGTGCTGGTTTTGACCTATAAAGCCCTACACGGCCTGGGTCCTTCTTATCTGAGGGACTACCACACTCCTTGGGACCCGGGGTGACTCCTGTGGTTGTCCGGGGGTGCCCTCCTGGAGGTCCCGCGTTTTCGGCAGGTCTGGACTGACAGGAGGACGTTCTTGGCAGTCGCCCGGTCACTGTGGAATGTGCTCCCGGTAGCAGTCCGCCTCAACCTGAATCTCCTTACTTTCTGCCGACGTCGTAAGTCCTGGCTTTTCTGCCAGGCGTTCGGTGGGGGTTGGGGGGGGAGGGGGAGATGGTTTAGCTGGGTTTTGGGGAGGGGTGCATTTTCTGTACAGACTTGTGGTTTATATATTTCTAGATTTTTATTGTATTTATTGTTTTATTGTATTCTTACTATTTGCGTCAGCTAAATCTCATTCAGCGGAGCTTTTCCAGGTGGTGAGGGGGCTGGCCGGTCTGGCCACCCTCTGCCTGGACCTGGAATTTTCCAGTGACTGCTGCGATACACTTGATTATTTTGCTGATAAAAATCAGTCGGATTCACCACGATTTCGATGCCGCACTTATTACGATGGGGAAGCCAGAGGCTGTGGAAGCCCCACCTTGTCCAATTTGTTGAGATCAATTTTAGCAGATTTCGCTCGCTGATGTGAGGGATGCCCTTGGGGTGGTTAGATCCACCTTTTGTGAATTAGATCCATGCCTGTCCTGGCTAGTTAAGGCCTGCTGGGAGACACTGGGGCGGTCAATGCCTCCCTTCAAGAGGGCGAGGTGCCGGACTGCCTCAAGGAGGCGGTGGTTTGGCCCCTGCTCAAAAAACCATCTTTGGACGTTGATGCCTGTGCCAGTTATTGGCCTATCGTTAACTTTCCCTTTTTATGAAAGGTTATTGAATGCATAGTGGCTTGGCAGCTTCAGGAGCATCTGGACCGACTCAGTTTTCTGGATCCCTCGCAGTCCAGCTTTCGTCTGGACTATGGCACTGAGACTGTTGGTGGCTCTGGTCAACGACCTTCGCCGTGAGTTAGACCAAGGCCGTCTGACCCTGTTGATTTTGTTAGATCTATCGGCTGCTTTAGATACTGCTGACCACGAGTTGTTGGTGACGCATCTGCAGGACCAAACAGGGATTAGTGGGTGGTGCTTGGGGAACATTTTTCATCTCCTTGGGACCTTTCATGTGGAGTCCCACAGGGTTCTATTCTTTCCCCTCTCCTGTTTAACATGTATATGCAGCCGTTGGGCGAGATTGTCCGGAGTACTGGAGTTCGGTGCCATCAATATGCTGATGACACCCAACTCTATCTCTCCTTTTCATCAGGCCCGGGCCCAGTCTCAGTGCTTACATGATTTCTGGCGGCTGTGGGAGACTGGATGAGGGTGAGTCGACTGAGGCTGAATCCTGACAAGATGGAGTTGATGTTAGTGGGGAAGGTGATGGATGTGGCGTTCCCCATCATTGATGGGGTCCGCCTCCCATTGGTACCTCAGGTCAAGAGACTGGGAGTGCTCCTCGACTCGCAGCTCCGCCTAGATGCCCAGGTTGGGGCTGTGGCAAGGAGCGATTTTCGCCAATTATGTCTAGCGTGTTGACTTCGGCCATATATCTCCAACTCTGATCTGGCCACTATCATTCATGCTTTCATTACCTCAAGATTGGACTATTGCAACATGCTCTATGTGGGGCTGCCCATGGTGACGATTCGGAGACTGGAGCTGGCGCAGAATGCTGCAGCCTGCTTCTTTACGGGGACGGGCTGCCGGGAGCACATTACACCGGTGCTCGGTTCTCTGCACTAGCTACCTATAGTCTTATGGGCCCGATTCAAGGTGCTGGTTCTTACCTATAAAGCCCTATAAGACTTTGGCCTTATCTATTTGCCGGGCCACCTCACTCCCTGTGACCTTGACTGGCCCCTGCGGTCATCTGGGAGCACCCTTCTTGAGGTCCCCCGAGTATTTAGGGGTGCTACTATGGAGAGGGCATTCTCAGTGGCCGCTCCACTGGTGGAGGCCCGGGTGGCCCCGGATCTTCCTTTGTTTCAGCGCCAATGTAAGACCTGGCTGTTCTGCCAGGCCTTTGACAAGGGTGGGTTGTTTAGGGGGATGGGGTGGGTATTGTTTATCTACGTGTGAGATTTTAATTATGGAGGAGGTGATGCTCCCCTTTTAGTTACTGTTTTATTTTGTTGTTTTTGTTGTCTGTAGGGCCCTATGCAAATTTTATATATGTTTTTATTCTTGTAAACAGCCCCAAGCTGCCTATGGCAGGAGGGGTGGGGATACTAAATTTGATAAATAAATAAATTTGTTAGCCGCCTTGAGTCACCATTTGGTGAGAAGGGCAGGGTATAAATGAATTTAATAAATTAAATGCTTTATTGAACAAGTATGGTTTGGTGAATCTTGCCCAGTATGTGGAAGTAACATGATACAACAGATATGAATACCAACAGTGCCCAAAACTAATAATGTAATTTCCTCAACTGCAACTTACCCAGTTTCTGCCCCCCAAAATACTGTTTTTTTAAATGGGTAATGTACATATTGATTATTTATATTTCTTTCCTGGTTCAGCATCACAGGTTTTCCACGCCATGAAATTTTGACAGCCAGGATATATTTTTTGCCAAACCAAGTTGTCTAAAATGAAGAGGGCAGAGCTGTCAAACTGATATAGTTATCAGAGGACCACTTAGGATGTTTCCGTTCCTTTTCAATTATAAACAATTAGAACAACTCCCAACAATGAGAATTGTCTTCGCTTTGTATACACTACAGGACATTCCAGTTTCTCTTCTATTTTTGCAGAATTCAGGATTAATTTTGTGAGCTACTATGAACTGACCTCACAGGTTTTTTTCTTCAAGGTGAACGCAAATAAAAGTGTACAGGTAAGAACATGCTCTGCTTTGTCCCAAATGTCTGTTCAGGACTCTTCTATTCTTCCTGAGATGCCAATGATGAAGCAATAGTTTAGACAGTGGCAATAAGCAGGGTACCCACCTTCATTCAAACAGACAAAAAAACTAGCATAGTATGGGTTCACTTGCACTGGCAGATGTGGACTAGACACATGGACCAATGTTTCTAGTTTCAGTGAAAACCCTTCCTTCTTTAGCCTTCAAATTGACCAGTATTAAAAATTATGAAATATTCAAAACATTCCAGCCTCTTCCTCTACAGAAAAACCACAGTGCTACCTTAAATGGTCATTGGCAACTAGGCCCACTAAACAATTTAGGACTGTTTAAATTCCTAACTAAATGACATGTCAGAGAGCACTTCCTCTTCACAGAACACAGTTGAAAGAAAAGGTTCAGAAAAACAACTGAAAACTATAGTTTAATTGCCCTCAGGTTTGGAAGATGAAAAGAGAGTAGACAAGTACTTCCCCACCATCCACTCACTATACATGTTGCAGGGCTGCAATGGTGTCTTATGGGAGCCCTGCAGCATGTATAATGGGTGGGAGTTGGGTGAGTAGTGGGTGGGGAAGTGCTTGTCTAAAAGCACCCTCTATCCATTTCTTCAGGGGATGACTTAGGAATTTCAAAGCCAAGATATTACTCTTAACCAAATTGTTGACCATAACCTCAGTTTGTGCTACACCTTTGTGCTACTATTGTCCCCCTGATCAGGACGGTAAAACTGACTGTGAAATGCTAATGGAGATTAGATATGCTACTAAAGTTGGAAACTCAGTAATGGGTGATTTCAATTACCTTAATATCGACTCGGTGGTGTGGAGGTAAAATTTCTAGATGCTGTAAGTGACTGCTTCTTGGAGCAGTTGGTCCTGGAGCCTACGAGAGGAGGAGCTACTTTGGATCTAGTCTTAAGTGGAGCACAGGACCTGGTGCAAGGGGTAATTAATGATGGTAGAGAAGTTTGGTAATAGTGATCATAATATAATCAAATTTGGCATAGCTATAGGCGGGAGATTGACAAAAAAAACCCTACCATAGTAACATTTAACTTTAAAAAGGGGAACTATGCAAAAATGAGGAAACTTGTTAGAGGGAAACTAAAGGGAGCAGTTGCACAATTTAAAGGCATGCAAGAGATGTGGAGATTACTTCAGATGTACATTGGAAACTAGAAGCCTGCTAGAGAGTCAGTTGGGCCATTAGATGACCAGGGGGTGAAAGGGGCGCTCAGAAGGATAAGGACATTGCAGAGAAGGTGAATTAATTCTTTGCTTTGGTCTTCACTGCTGAGGATGTTGGGGGAGATAACAACGCCAGACCAAGTCTTTGTAGGTGAAGAATCAGAAGAACTGTCACAAATAAATACGACTCTGAAGGAGGTTCTAGAGCAAATTGACAAACTAAGTAGTAACAAATCACCAGGACCAGATGGTATTCATCCCAGGAACTCAAATATGAAGTTGCAGACCTACTATTAGTAATCTGTAACCTATCGCTAAGATCTGCCACTGTACCAGAGGATTGGAGGGTAGCAAATGTAACACCAAAAAGGGTTGCAGAGATGATCCTGGAAACTACAGACTGGAGAGCCTGACGTCAGTGCCAGGCAAACTGGTGGAAATGGTTGTTGAGAACTGAATTACTGAGCATATTGATAAAAATGGTTTAATGGGGAAGAGTCAACATGGATTTAGGAAAGGGAAGTCATGCCTCACTAATGTACTGGAATTTATTGAGGGTGGAAACAAGTACGTGGATAAGGGTGAGCAAGTCAATATAGTCTATCTGGACTTTCAGAAGGCATTTGATCAAGTCCCTCATGAGACTCTTGAGGAAATTAAAGAGTCATGGGATAAGAGGTAGTGTCCTATCGTGGGTCAGCAACTGGTTAAAAGATAGGAAGCAAAGACTAGGACTAAATGGTCAGTTATCACAGCGGAGAGAAATAACTAGTGGAGTGTCTCAGGGATCTGTCCTAGGACCATTGTTGTTTATTATATTCATTAATGATTTGGAGAAGGGAGTAAAGAGTGAGGTGATCAAATTTGCAGATGACACAAAGTTATTCAAGATAGTTAATATCTGAGCGGACTGTGAAGAATTGCAGGGGGATCTTGTGAGACTAGGTGACTGGGCATCCAAATGGCAGATAAAACTGAATGTGGGCAAGTACAAAGTGAAGCACATAGGGAAAAATAACCCAAACTATATGTGTACAATACAGATAGTTCTAAATTAGAAGTTCCCACTCAGGAAAAGGATCTTGGGAGTCATTGTGGACAATACATTGAAATCCTTAGTTCAGTGTGGCAGTGGTCAAAAAAGCAATCAATGTTAGGAATCATTTGGAAAGGGATAGATAATAAAACTGAAAATATCAGAGAGAGAATACAAAAACCTTTATAAATCTATGGTATGACCACACCTGGAGGATTGTGTGCAGCTCTGGTTGCTCCATCTCAAAAAAGAGAGTAGAAACAGAAAAGGTAGAGAAGGGCAACAAAAACTATCAAGGATATGGAATGGCTCCCATATGAAGAGAGTCTTGATAGGTTGGGGTTCTCCAGCTTGGAGAAGAGACAACTGAGAAGGAATATGATAGAAGTTTATAAAATTATGACTGGTGTGAAACATGTAAATAGGAAGTGGTTATTTGCCCTATCTAACAGTACTAGATCAAGGGGACACTCCATGAAATTAACTGGCAACAGATTAAAACAAATAAGAGAAAGTATTTTTTCACTCAGAGCACAATTAGCTTGTAGAATTTATTGCCCGAGGAAGTGGTCAAGGCCGGTAGTGTAGCTAGTTTTTAAAAGGGATTAGGTAAGTTCTTGGAGGATAGGTCCGTTAATGGTTATTAGCCAAGTGGGTTTGAGGGATGTAACCTTTTACTGTTGGGGGCTGGAACAAAAGGAATGGATTGTCCATTGTGACCTGTTGGCTACTTCTCCCAAGAGACAGAGATTGGCCACTGTCGAAGATAGGATGCTTGGCTTGATGAACCATTGGCCTGATCCAGTACGGCATTACTTAAGTTTTATGTTAGACTGTGAAAAGTTATGGTCCTTCCAAAGGCTTTTAAATTTTCAAAATAAAAAGGAGAGAGTCAGTGGTTCATGTGCTAAAAGCAGTCTCAAATGGCAGCTTTCTTCAGGAAATCTTTCATTTTTATAGAAGATTTGGGCAGCTTAACATGATATGAGGAACTTTAAAGTTAAAGCTAATTATTTTTAGAAAATGTGATTCTTCAGGGCCTTTATGGACCCAGTTTCAAATAGAAAAGACAAAACAGATATAAAGAGGAAGAAACTGAAGAATGAAAAAGAATAAAATGTCCAGAAAAAAAAATAGACACAAAGTAGTTCAAGTGATATATTTTATTGGACCAACTTGTGTTGGTTGCTTTTGGGCCATACAAGGCCCTTCCTCAGGCATGTAACAAGTCATAACTATATACAGAGCAAATGCAGGACAGGTTTCTATAAGACGACAATATCTTGGAAGGGAGCTGTTAAGGAGAAAAAAATATGCGTCATACGATTAAAAACAATGATGTTTAAAAACAACAGATAACAGCAAATGCAGACAGAGAACTAAGTCAAAGCAAACATTTGAGTTGGTAGGAAATGGCTTTTCAAAAGAAGGGAACTTGCATATCAGAGAGACTGATTACTTGGGTTATAATCCTCTGCCATTAAATTCAACTGAAGTTTTGCCAATGTCTCACTGTCAACTCAAGCTTAATATGTCCAAGACTGAACTCATCTTTCCCCCCAAAACCTCTCTCTACCTCTTCCCCTTCAATTTCGGATGATGATGTTACAATTCAGCCTGTCCTTCAGGCTGGATTGCCTGGGGTTCATTGCCTGCTCACTGATGCCTCCTCTACAATCCTTTCATTGAGAGTCCCCTTCTCCTCTCTTAACTAAGCTAAGCATGAGCACCTGCGATTTCTCAATTTTGTGAATGTCTCCCTGTCTCCCCCTATATTTCCTTCTCCTTTGTCTCCCCCTTCCTTATCTCTCCTAGATTTTAACCTCCTCAGGGCAAGGACCTGTCTATAATAAATGATTGTTTTTTTAGGCAGGTACATTGGTGACACTATACAAGTGTGTGTATTATATATATAAGTGCGCGCGTGCGTATTCGCGTGCTGAATTCGATCAGCTGCAGCATCGGACCCATTTCCGGTCCTATGCTGTGGTTGTGAGGACGGTTAAGAAGGAATTCTTGGCCACCCTCATAGTTGCTGCTAAGTCGCATCCAGCGGAGCTTTTCTGGGTGGTGAAGGGGCTGGTCATCTGGCCTCCCTCCACCTAGGTGGGGAGGTTTCCCAGGCCCGCTGTGAGGAGCTTGTGAACTACTTCGCAGTTAAAATCACTGGAATCCAGCATGATTTCCAGGCTGGGATTGATGCAGAAGGAGGAGATCCGAGGGTTATGGATGCCCTGTCTGGTCCATCTTTGTGGGATCAGTTTCAGGAAGCAACACTGGCCAATGCCGATGCAGTCCTGGGGTCTGTTAGGGCCACTTTTTGTGAATTAGATCCTTGTCCATCCTGGTTGGTGAAAGCCTCCAGTGAGACACTGGGACCTGTGTTGGCGGGAGTGATCAACGCTTCCCTTCGGGAGGGCAGGGTGCCAGATTGCCTCAAGGAGGCAGTTGTGCGGCCCCTGCTTAAGGAACCATCGTTGGATGTTGAGTCGTCCACTAGCTACCGGCCTGTCTCTAACCTTCCCATTTTAGGGAAGGTTATTGAGCGGGTAGTGGCCCAGCAGCTCCAGGGCCATTTGGATAGCATTGGCTGTCTGGACTCTTTTCAACCAGGTTTTCATCCAGGATATGGCACCGAGACTGCGTTGGTGGCCTTGGTAGACAACCTCTGCCGAGAGATGGACTTAGGACATTCAACTCTTCTTGTCCTGCTGGATCTCTCGGCAGCGTTTGATACGGTGGACCATGGGTTGCTTTTGAGACAGTTGCGGACCCTGGGGTGTGTGTGGATGGCACAGTCTTAGGATGGTTCCAATCGTTCTTCTCGGGAAGAAGCCAGCGGGTGGTGCTGGGGGAAGAAACAACTAGCCCCCGGGATTTCACTTGTGGGATACCACAAGGTTCGATTCTGTCTCCATTGTTATTTAACATCTATATGCAACCCCTGGGTGAGGTTGTGAGACGGTTTGTGTGTGTTGCCACCAGTATGCTGATGACACCCAACTTTACTTCTCCTTTTCAATGAACCTAGGTCCTGCAGTCTTGGTGCTTTCCCCGTGCCTGTTAGCAGTGAGTGACTGGATGAGGCTGAGCAAATTGAAGCTGAAACCTGATAAGACGGAAGTGATGTTGGTGGGTAGGGCAGCTGAGGCGATGGCCCCACCTTGTGGAGGTGATCTGGCCCTCGTTGGCCCCGTAGGTGCAGAGTTTGGGGGTCCTATTGGACCCTGGCCTCCGCCTGGATTGTCAGGTGGAGGCAGTGGCAAAGTGAGCCTTTCGCTGATTACATCTTGTGTGTAGGATCCAGCTATAAGTTTCAAACTCCGACCTGGCCACCCTCATTCATGCATTCATCGCCTCAAGGCTAGATTATTGCAACGCGCTCTACGTGGGGCTGCCCTTGGTGACGACTTGGAAGCTGCAGCTGGTGCAGAATGTGGCAGCCCGTCTCCTGACGGGAACGGGCCGTAGGGAGCACATTACACCAGCGCTCCGGGCTCTGCACTGGCTGCCTATAGCGTTCTGGGCCTGATTCAAGGTGCTGGGTTTGACCTTTAAAGCCCTACACGGTCGGTTTGGGCCCCTCCTACCTGAGAGACAGCCTCACTCCCCGGGCTCTGGAGCGACCTCTGTAATCTTCCGGGGGCGTCTTCTTGGGAGTAAGAGGAAGCTCGCCCAGCTCCCAGCCTGTTGCCCTTCCAACGGGCCTGTAAGACCTGGCTGTTTGTCCAGGCTTTGCGGAGGAGGAATGGAGTAAGGGTGGTGGTGGGGGTTACCAGTGGTTTTTTACCTCTTTTATTGTTTGTTTTTATAATATTCTTTAACCCTTGCTGTATATTGTGTATTTTAAATTATTTTTAAATGTCTTGTGAGCAGCCTCGAGCTGCTGTAAGGCTGGAGGGAGCGGGATATAAATAGTTAAATATATAAATATTATTATTAAAATAATAATTTGATTAAACATAATAATAAAATAATAATACAATATACATATAATCTAGCAAAGAATAGTCCTTTCTTGTATCAGTAAATTTAATTATAAAGAAACAAGATAGGAAGCACTCAGATTTATCCTTTATTTTCGATTCTTAATTTCTCTCTGTGGGCCTTTTATAAGTAATTTTCCAAAACTAAACAATTCTCTCAGACATAGTGAGAAATAATAATAATAATAATTAATAATAGATATTGATATTTAGAAATAAAAAGGACGGTTACCACTACATCTTTTTAAAATACAACAAAGTTTTGGAGTATATTTGGAGATATTCTTGAGCTTTATCCCAGATTTCTAGATCTTTTTCTTATGGGGAAAATTAATCTCTAGACAACAGCTGCTATTTTATTTGGAGTTCTAGATTATCAGCCTCTTGTTACATGTTGTTAATGTCATTAATTACTAAACCTTCCAAGTTCCATGGAAGTTTTGATTCCGCAAAATCATTTTGTTCAGTCACTTGTTTAGCAGGAGTTAGGATTGCCTTCTTCATGAAAGCATAGGATCAATTAGGATTAGTGGGACCTGTCAATTGCCGTATCTATTTCAATTAATCTCTCCACTCTCCTCTCTCTTTTCACATAATGCAGTTGCCTGACCCAGTGAATTATATATTTTTAAAAAAAATGAGACTCCCAGTCTTAAAATGAAAACATTCAAATTTTAACAGTGAGAGGAAAGGGTCCAAAAGTGAAATTCATCCAGGGAGAAAGGAGTGCCTTGATATTAAGACACTACATCTGGATACTACACCTGGAAAAAGGGAATGAGAAAGGAAAATTCAGTTCACTTACCTCCGTGAATTTTCCTGGGGAGGCAGGTGGTCCTTAGTTGGGTTTAGCTCCAATCAGAGACAGGATCAGCCTTTTGACTGACAATCAAAGACCAGGAGAGGAACTAACCCCAGTCCTGGACTCAAGACCTGTGACTGCTGAAAGCTATATAACTAGAAAATGAACTACTAAAAACAGAACTTTGAATAAACACTTTTAACCTTGTGTACGAAAAAACTGCCAAGGGGGCGGAGAAAAACAAGGACGACATAGGACAGAAGGAGAGAACCTGAGAAAATTTTCTCCCCTCCTCACAAAGCTATGAGTACCTTGACAAGCTGAAGAAAAAGAACATTGACAAAAGGCACCCAGCCAAGAAAATACTGCGAAGACTACATAATGAAAGGAAAGACTCACAGCAGAAACAAAAGAGTCTCACCTTGGGCAGATTCTCACCTGCCTCCCTGAGAGAGAAGAAAAATTCACAGAGGTAAGTGAACCAAATTCTCCTTCCTCTCTCACCAGGGGAGGCAGGCGGTCCTTAGTTGGGAAATACCCAAGCAGTCATACCTTCTCCCAAACGGGTGGGACGAGAGTCCGTATGCCACGCCCTAGTGGAGACTGAGTGAATTCAAGACAGGACTCTTTGCAGTACCCTCCTACCAAAAGTAACCAAAGGCAGCCCTGGCGGAGGCCCAAGTATGTAGGTTGTAATGGCGGGTGAAAGTATGAACTGAAGACCAACACGCCACCCTACAAATTTCCTCCAGCGATTCCCCTTGGAGAAGGGCAACATTAGTGGCAGCACTACGCAGAGAGTGAGCAGTGATGCCTTGGGGAACCTGGAGATCCTTAGACCTAGATGCCAAAGAAATGCAACTTCTTAGCCATCTAGCTAGGGTGGCTAAGGAAACTTTCTAGCACCCTGCCTAAAAGCTATAAATAGAGCCGAGTCGATTCTAAAATCTTGTGTCCTTTCTAAGTAAACCTTAAGGGCTCTCTGAACATCAAGCTTATGCCAAGAGACCTCTCGAGGGTGGTGAGGGTTTGGACAAAAGGAAGGTAACTCTATGACTTGATCACAGTGGAATGGAGTATTAAACTTTGTGAGGAAAGCTGGGTGAAGCCAGAGGGAAACCTTGTCCTTGTCAAACTTGCATAATTCGGGATCCACAGACATAGCCCCCAGCTCTGAGACTTGTCTGGCGGAAGTGATGGCCACCAAGAAGGTCACCTTGAAGGACTATACTCTGAGAGGAACTTGCATCAGAGGTTCGAACAGTGGCTTTTGTAAGGCATCCAGAACGATGTTCAGCCTCCTTGTGGGAAAACGATGTTTAATAGGTGGAGCGACGGGAGGCAGCGGCCTTAAGAAATGTTTCACATGCGGATGGGCCAAAAGTGGTTCGCCTCTCTGTGCATTGAGGACAGAGGAAAGGGCTGACACCTGTCGATGTATTAACCCCCAGCCCCTTGTCAAAGCCCCCTGGAGGAAGGCCAGAACATCCGGTACCTCCGCACCAGTAGGTATGACATCATGCTCATCCGCCCATCTCTGAAAGGCCAACCAAGTGGTGTTATATATACGGTTGGTAAAAGGCCTGCAAGCTGCTAGAAAAGTCTGTAGCACCTTGTTGGCATATCTGAATTTGTTTAATTGTTCCCGTTCAATAACCAAGTGCAGTTTACTTTAGCTTTTCAAGGCTGTGGTAAAGGATCAGACATTGATCCAGCAAGTCCTTGTGGAGAGGCAGCCAAATTCCTGGTGTTGTCTGAAGGATCTTGATTGTTGTGAATCATGGCCTCCTTGGTCACCCTGGGGCTAGGAGGATGACATTTACTTCCCAGATTTTGATGGCCCTGAGAACTTTCAGAAGAGAAACCAGCGGGGACACATACAGAAGACCTCGGGGCCACTGAAGGTGAAGAGAGTCGATGCCCTCCACTCCCTGGTTGTGGTGTCGAGCAAAGTACCTGTTGATCTGGTGACTGACTGCCAAGGCGAACAGGTCGATGACCGGAAGACCCCATTTTGCAGTAATGTGCGAGTTAAGTCCTCTACCTCGTGGTTCATAGTCCACTCGCCCGGCTGAATGGTTTGCCTGGGCTGAGAATGTCTTCTGGCATCCTTCTTTGAAGGGCTAACCAGAAGACCCTTCTTTTCTGGCTCACCTGTCATGACGTTAACCATGGGATCACCAAAAAGCTTTCCACCTGTTGGCATGGACACCCACTCACCTTACCAGGCCCCTTGTGTCCTGGTGCTCAGGCAGGCCTGTCCTGCAGCCAGCCAGAGATCACCTTGCTGAGCAAGCCCGTAGGAGGTAAGGCTGAGTGAAGAAATCTGCTGCCCTGGGGTGCAAGCGAAGGCTGAGAGAGAGATTCCTCCTCCCCTGGAGGTATACATTTTAAAAATAAAATAAATAAATAAATCTACCTGGAGCAATGACTAAGGAGTCTGTTTAACTCACAACTTTACTAACAGCGGGGAGAGTGGTAGAGGCTAGGTGCAGTACAGCACACATTATCAGCAAGAATAGAGCAAAAGGGCAACAGTCTCACATTCTGCTCAGTGGTTCCTCCTCTGTGGTGCTCTCCAGCTGGCCCAGAAAGAGGTGTACAGACCTAGTCGAGCCAGCTCTCCCCAAGCTGCAGCTCCAGCTCCCAGCACTTCACCTCTCCCACCTCAGCTTCCAGCTTCCTTTGTCCCAAGGTCTGACCCTGAATTTCTCCAAGTCCAGAGTATTTAAACCCCATCAACCCCACCTGGCTCGGGCATCTGGCCACCCCCTGACGGTGCTCAGAGTGGCCAACCTGAACTCCAGGTCAGGCTTGGAAACCCCATCAGGCCTACCTGCATGGCCACCCGGTGCTTTTGTTTACAGTAAACAACTGCTTCCCCTGTTTGCCTCTCCAGCCACCCTTCTGTTCAGTTCAGCATTCACCACACCTGTGAATGGGGCCGAACTGAGGACCATCTTGGCCTGTAGGTTAGCTTTCCAAGGCTGAAGCCATATTGCTCTGCGGGCAGCTACACTATTGACCATAGCCCTTGCCCCCAGCTGTGCAGAATAGAATGCCACATCTGCTGTAGAAGAGGCCACCACTGACACCTGTTTTAGCCCATCCTTTAACTCATTTGATTCAACCAGGGTGGATAGGTCTTTTTCCCATAGTACTATGGCTCTAGCAAAAGCGGAAGCTGTAGCAGCAGCTCTGCACGCCACTGAGGCTGCTTCGAAGTCTCTGTGTAAGGAAGTCTCAACCTTCCAGTCTACTGGGTCCCTAGGGGAACCTGCCCCATCGGTTGGAGAAACAGAGGCCTTGGCCAAGTTGGAGGTCCCCGCATCAACCTTAGGAAGGTCAAACCTTCCTGACTGGGACTCCGTAAGGGAATAGCATTTGTTTAGCTAGAGAATGAATGCCCTTAGTCCTGGCTGGCTGTTGCCATTCCGAGTTTAAGGGCCTCAGGTATAAAGAGGGCAAAAGGGAGGCATCTGGCGCATCCCTGGGCAATACAAGGCCAGCATCCTCAGCGAGGTTTTCCTCCACCTGAGGAAGGGGAGGAGGCAGTGGTAGAGAATGTCCTATTCTGGCTGCCACTCTAGAAACAGTAAACTCAAAGTTCGGGCTGAAAAATCCTCACCCCTGCCTTAGAGACAGGGTCAGGATCCGTGTCATGCAATTCTCACTCCTCCTTATGTCCAACATTTGATTCTCTGTGCCCTAGGGACTCCTTCCTGGATACCTCCTCCTGTTGGCCGGGGGAGCTGTATGGGTCAGGGGGCCAAGAACTCTGTGCTCCTTCAGGTAGGCAGCGGGACTAGAACCCTCCTGGCCCCATAAACGAGCAAGCCCTCGGGGTCCTCTAAGGATCAACTCTTGCCCCAGCCGCTGCAGAATCTGTGGCGTGGACTGGGGAGCATGGCCCGGAGCCGTCTGATTCCTGAAGGCTCCAATCAGCCCCAAACTGCCTCACCCTTTGAGGGCACCAACTGGTATGGGACACTGACCTTTCCCAGGAGTCTCTGTGGGGACGAGAACTAGAGTGGGAAGGGCTATGGCACCTTCTGTGCCTATGATTAGCTCATCTGCCGTGGGCTGGGGAGGAAGAGGAGGCAGAGGAAGAGGAGCTCGTCCCACGGCATCTGTACCTGCGGTGCCTCTACCGCTACCACTTGAACTAGAGCCATGGCGTGGTCTCCTAGACTGGCCCCTGTGGGAACTGCAAGCCCTGCTACTGCACCTCCCTGAATCCTCTGAAGAGGAAGAATGGGAGGGAGAATGGCTTTGGAAACAGCTGGGTGTGTGTGTGTTGTGCCGAGGTGAGGGGGCCCCTCTAAGGGGGTTACCCATGGGCCCAGCTGAGGTGTCCTCAAGATGGCAGTCGCTCTCAGGAAGTGTGGGAACAGGCTGCAGTACCAGGGGCCCAGCACCTACCACAGGGGAGATGTGGGCAGGATCCTGGCCTGTGAGCACCAGAGGAGCTAGTCTCCTCGTTCCACCACTGCTGCCTAAACTGCATCTGTGATCCTTGGGGTCTGGAAGCCCCTGTACCTTCCCCTGCTTCCATGTCCAACCTGGTTGCTCTACCTTTAAGCCCTGTGCTGTCCTCCCTCAAAAGGGGGGAGTTCTGGGGTGAGGCAGCTGCTCCTCGGGCCAAGGAAAAATCCCTCTAGGTAACAAACAGGGAGCAGGGCACTCCCCACCTATTCTAAAAACTGATGTCAAGTAAAAAGAAAAAGAACAGAAAAAGGAAGAAAGCCTAAATTCTTCTCCTCAGGGAGAAAAATCCCTATCCTGCTGCTCTGCTGAAGGCAGGAACAGATCTGGGGTCCAGGACTCGAGTTAGCTCCTTCCCTGGTCTTGGGCTGTCAGTCAAAAGCCTGATCCTGCTTCCGATTGGAGAGAAGGAGCTAAAACAACAAAGAACCGCTTGCCTCCCCTGGGGAGAGAGAAGGAGATGGCCAGGAAGCGGCCATGTCTTAATCAGCACCACAGAGATCTGTGTTCAATTCCTACCTTGGCCACGTGCTTTTTGTGTTATCCTGGATACCTAGATCTCTTTCATTGACTTAATTCTCCATATGTAAAATGAAGATGATATTACTTCCTCACTTTGTGGACTGTTGCAAGGATAAACTCCTCAGTGTTGAGAATCTCAGCTACCATGGTGATAGAGGGGCAACAGAAAACTTTCTTAAATAGATTAGTGGTACTGGTGTATCCTAGCATGAGGAGTACTTGCAGAACGTAAGGTCACCAACACCAATAATCCAAAGACCAGCAGCCAGGCCACTTCAGTGCACTTCTTTCCAGACAAATATCATCCCTTTGATTTTCTCAGAAAGTGTTACAAGTAATAGTAGTGGCTCTTTATCAGGACAAAGACAACGTAATTGTGGTTTGAATGAACACAGTCTTATTTGCTCATGTTTTGGATTGCGGTTCAGAAAGTCTTTCAGTTCTCTGTCACACTGACTCTTGTTCGTTATAAGACGACTTCTTTGCAGCAAGAAAAAATAGTTACTACCTTAAAGTTGATAAGAAGGATGCAACTTTCCAATGTTTCAAAGGACAAGCAACTCTCCTTCCATTTATTTATTGAATACATTTCTACCCCGCTCTTCCCACCACAGGCAGCTCAGAGTGGCGAACAACAATAAAAATATAAAATACAAATATAATATAAACTTTAAAAAAATTAAACACACAACAGGGGGAAAACCCCCAACTTCCACCCTCCCCACCCACCCTTTACCTCTCTCCCTTGCCAAATGCCTGGTGGAACAGCCAGGTCTTACAGCTCTTACGGAACGTCGGGAGGTCAGGGTCAGACGGGCCCCCACCTGGAGGGAGTTCCAAAGGCGCTACCACCAAGAACGCCCTGCTCTGTGTGGCCCCGGTGTGAAACCCGGTGGGACCTCTAACACGGCGCCCCCAGATGACCGTAGGGGCCGATCCAGAACCCGGGGAGTGAGGAAATCTCGCAGGTAAGCAGGGCCCAGGCCGTGTAAGGCTTTATAGGTTAAAACCAACACTTTGAATCAGGCCTGGAAGACTATTGGCAGCCAGTGCAGAGACCGGAGCACTGGTGTAATGTGCTCCCGGCGACCCAGCCCCACCAAGAGCTGAGCCGCCACGTTCTGCACAAGCTGCAGCTTCCGAGCCATCACCATAGGTAGCCCCACGTAGAGCACATTGCAGTAGTCTAACCGACCCCAATATGTAGCAGGTATGGCTAGCAGAGTTTGCTTGCAAAGATGGCTCTGCTAACCATGCCTGATATCTTACTTAGACTATATCAGCTAGTAATGAGATTTCTTTTGCCCAAAGGAGCTAGAAAATATCCATTATTATTTGTATTATTATAAATATTCATATAGCGCCAGCCATGTGCCTGGCGCTGTACAGAACATAGAAATAGACGCGGTCCCTGCCTGTGGCTTTAAAAGACGAACCTATCAAAGGGCTAGCCATAGCATTGTAATCTCTCTCTTTTTTATCTCTGTATTTTTAAATTTAATTTATGGATTGTGACTGAACCTCTTGGATAGGATGAGATAAAAATAAATAAATATCTAAACAAAGATTATGTAAAATATCAATAAGTACACACAATACACCAGCTATAGCTCTTGGAAAACATATAACCCATTCCCCATCTCCTGTGATCTCAACTTAGACAGGTATTAAAAAACCACACTAAATGTATAACTACCTTAAGCCCAGCCCTAAGGTGCCTATTGACCGTACCTTACTAATGCAGTTGTTGACAATGAACTTTTCCTAGACCTGTAGCATTTTGAAACACTCCAGCATGACAACAGTTTACAGAGAACTCCAAGACCGAGACATTTTCTCATGCACATGGTTAAGGATGCTCACCTGCAAGTAGGTTTCCAAGCCTTGCCGCCGCTGCTCCAAGACCTTGGGGACCCAGTTCCTCACATGCTTGGAAGGGATTTCTGGAGTTCTTATAAATTTCTTGAGCTACACATATCAACAATGACAAATAAATAAATAAATAAATAAATACCACTGTAGTCTCACGAGAGCGTTGGCACAAACAGAAGAGATGGACAGCAAAGGAGTTCAGGTGAACTACTTTATCTCCACCTAAAAACAAGTTTCCTCCTAGGTAAAAGCATTTCCGTTACCTTGAAGTCACGCATACCATGTTTAAAGGAAAGCTACTGCAGTTAATTTAGTTACAAAAAATTCCTAGTGGATGAATGAGATGACTTTATTTAATCTCTTCCAATATACAGGTTTTTTAAGATAGGAGTTTGAGAGTCTCACCTGACCTTTCGGCAAAGAAGAATGGAACTCACAAAACTGCTTGTTCTAAAGATTTAAAACAAAACTACAGCAGCTAGATTATCCTAGCATTCAAAAAGATAGGTAACACTCTCTCCCCTACCCCCAAACCAGAAACTAAATATTGTGAAAGGCAGTTAGCTGAATACTGCTCTGTGGATATGCCAATCTACACCTACAAGTATTCTAGCATATATTTAATTGCACCCTTAGATAATGTATTTGAGACCAGTTCTTTAAAAAAAGAAGAGCACATGTTCAAAATTCCATTGACTTCAGCATCCTTGCAGGGAAGGCTCTTAGGGCCCAATAATCTCAAAGTGCTCTCCAGTGCCAGTCCTATTCACTTCACCCAGTCTGTGCGAAAGCTGTATTTGAGAACAGAGCTACCTAGAGCAACAAAAAGGTTGCTCAACAGTGAAACTGTGGATCTAATTGGCTGACATTTTTAACTACTGTTGAATGGGTGTCGGCCATACTAAAAATGACTGTCACAAAAAAGAGTTTCCAGATTTGAGCTGGTAGGGCTCAAAGGGTGATACAGGGGAACCAAGTGACTCACTGAACAGTTAACAAGAGAGAAAGGAGAATAGAGAACCTGAATTTTAACAGACATGTAATAGCAAGGATTGCTACTCCTACAGTGCATTCCCTTACAGAAATTTCCACTGCAATTCATGTAAAGATTCATGCATTAAAAAATCATGACGACAGAAAACATCTAAAATTGTTCTCGATATGAAAATTCTTTTCTCCCCCCCCCCCCGCCCTACAAAAAACCCTCTTTTCTAATGACAACAAAAACTAATAACCTTTTTCTCAGCAAAATAATAACTAGAGTGGATTCCCCTATATTTTAATAGAAGGTGACACTAGACCTTCTTTCTTCTGGATATTGCCACTGAGTAAATGTGAGGAGAGAAACACAAGGACAGAAACTAAAAATTGACTTTGACAAGCGTGCCCACAGGGGTTTGAGAATTTACATTTCATCTTTCAGCTTGCTGAGATGTCACTACAGCAAAAGCATTGCCAACGCATCAAAGTCTTTGTAATCATAAGTTTTGAAGTTCCAGCAAAGAAACCTCAATTGTTCAAGAAACATTTTGAAGTTTGCCTATTTCTTACACACACTAAGTAACATTAAACATTTTCATGTCTTAGCACAACAAAACTCCAAACACTTCTATTTACTGGTCTTAAAATCACAGTATAAAAACCCATTTTCCCTCTAAATCTGTCAAGACTGTTGAAGAAGCTGTCATCATAGCTGTTGGGGTCCATGACAGCATTTGCAGGTGAGTAATGAATTGCTCTAGATGAAGAGAGACAAATCTCAAACAATGCAAGTTTCCAGTAGGATTTAGCTGCTTACAAGATAAATACACCTTGGCTGACATTTCAACTGATGATTAACAATGCTCCTTGCACTGTGGCCCTGTTATACAATCCATCCAATCAAAAAAGACAGGCTAAACATCCACGCATATGTTGTGTGTGTATAAATATTGGGACAGGCATGTAAAAAATAAACACACACATTTAAACATGCAGTATCTTTTCTTAAGGTAAGTAAGTTGCTATGTTATTCAAATAGCTCCACAGGTTTTTGGATAGCAGATGAAGTCAATCCTTAGCAGAAAGAAACATTTACTTGAAAGTAATTTAAATTTATTTTATAGTTGTTGACCTCTGGGCCATTTGGCATTTAAAAAAAATTAACATGCTTGTTTGTCTAAGCTAGGAAAGACAGAATTCATGTTTAAAAACGAAACTTTTCTCAAATGTGATAGGTCAAGCCAATTTTAGAACAAACTCTTTGTCATCAGTTCAAAAAATTGTAAACGTTGGAAGCAATATTGCCAGATGTAAATTTTAGCATGATTACAAGACTTCAGTTCAAGAATGATAATCACATAGACTATTAACATTTTCCACACTCAGCAATGTAACACCATAAAGAATATTTTACATATGTAATGAAGATTTTCTAAAAAACAATTTACTCCTGTAGTTACACAGATGAAAATAATTAAGATTCTGTTCTGACTCTCATGCAGAGAGCACACCATATTATTTTCTGTGCTCTGCAAACCCTATAAAAAAGAGTTTGCCATATGCACCTATTCTGAGGAAGGTGAGCTTAATGCAACAAACTGAGAATTCTGAACACCTACTCTGGGTTTTAGTCGCATGGGCCTTATGAACTAGACCAGATTTTAAGTTTTTTCTTCTTTCTACTGGATTGGAGAAGACATAGGAGTTAACTCATATGTGCAGTTGTAACATAGGAAGAGACAAAGAAAGAGGAGGGATATTAGACCACACTTTGTGAGAAACTTTGAATTTACAAACAAACCCCTATTTACTTGTGTTCTGGGTCTGGACTCTCCTGTCACAAACAGGAATTTGTATCCTTCCCCACCAGAGTAGTGGAGCATAAGATGGGACTCCTTCCTCTTAACAATTCTAGTCACCTAAAACATGCAGGAGGATCAAGAACAGATGCGCGATAGGGACATTACTTCTCCTTGTCTCACTTCTATTATGAAGACAGTCATCATCAAAAGGGTTTTGAGTCACGTGGTACTTTTAAAACCCTCACAAGCTGACAGACAGATATAAGCAATCTTTCCCTCAGTGCCATTTGTCTTGACTTGCTCGCCTCTCAGCCTATGACTTTGAGCCCCACCACCTTGACGCTTGTTCTCACAAGCATATTTTAGAGGCAAGTACCTCTCTAATTTACTTTAACAACCTCCCCTGTGTTCCCATGAGTGTCAGTGCATGAGAGTGGGTGAGCGGTGGGGGAGGAGATACTGAAGTGAGGTTAATGGGGAAGTACTCACCTCTCCAGTGAAGCAGGGTTAAACTGGGGAACAAGGCTCCTAATCTGGGGGACTTGCTTGTGTATATTGGAAGAAGGCAATTACTGCTAGTATCCCCAAGTCATCTGCTGACCCAGCATTCTTCAGAACTTCCTTCTTAGTGTGAGAGAAAGCATCATTTCTGCCTTACTCTGACTTGCTATTCCAGCTTCTCTTGCTGGAAATTCCCTGCAATTTCCCAAACAATTCCCTTTGCTTGTGAGAACAAGCCTGTGGTTGTTGGTTTCTTCAAAAAGTGTTTATTGAAGGCTATTGCAGAAACCCGCACTAATTACCCACAGCCACGGTGTAGATAATAAATATTTGACTTTTTAATTTAAAAAACTGCAGAAATGTGATCAGTTCACTGTAGTCGTGACGACAGCATTACTAACTTCCATATATTTATCCAGAATCTCCTACTCTCCCCTCCCCTAAGCAAACAAGATTCCATGGTTGCACTTGGCACCACACCTTGATCTCTACACCATTCCTGCAATTCTTCTGAAAGAGATAACACAGTGTACAACAATTTCCCTTCAAATATAGTCTGTAAGTGAATTTGCAAAGGGGGTTGAGAGCTGGGAAAGTTTTCAGAGGCAGGAAGCTCTGATAACATAGAAAATTAAAAAGGTTGGCAAGGTTAGGATTTGATACTTAAAGGATTTGAAAGAAAACTTGATTTTGGTTATGACTGGCATTTTACTGTAAGAAATGGACAAAAAATACCATTTCACAGCAGAAGATAATTATAGAAATATTCTATAGTACCAAAAGCATGTTAGGCACGAGAATAGAGAAACGAGGTCAGTGCCCTGAAGAGCTCACAGTAGTATCTGAATAGAACAATGAAAAGAGAAGGATGGTATGGAACTGAACAGAGATGGAATTGAACACATAACTGAACAGTGAGGTATAGAAAGAAGCTTGCAGGGTTCTGGGTTTGTTTATTTTGTTAGTCCTTCTGGGGGGAGAAGGCAGAACATCAGGCACACTGAAGATGTGCTTTAAAGAAAAGTTTGAAGAAAAATAGGATGGAGGCTCAGCATGCAGCATGAACAAGAGGCCTCTGGGCTACTACGAGGTGCAAATGTATTAGTTTTAAAACCTCAAATAAATAACCATTTTGATTTTAGGGTTTAAATCAATTTTTCTGCATATAGCTAAACATGATTCCCCTTTTACAGAGTTCTGAATAGTCCATACTTGTTCCTAATATGAAGGAAATGCCTCCTTGTGCTGCAAGGAAGGGAGCAAGCCATTGGGTACGATGGTGAGCCTGGTAAGCTTACAAGAACGACTGAGTTTCCATTGCAATTACTTGTCTTTTCTGGAAGGCCATTATTTTCAAGCCTATTTCTGAGGAGTTCAACAGTCATTTGATACTTCGTTCATTTTACACGCTGGCAAGCTCATTTTTGACATAGGGTGTTTTTGTGACTACCTCAAAACCACCTCAGTTTTGCTTATCTGACTTAAACGCTGTATGGAAAAGAGGAGGAGCTATGTATGTATTGAGATAACATAATGGAGGTCCTGTTGGCTGGTGTGTATAACCTCAGAAGATGGTAGCTTTCACTGAGGAGTGGCTGAGGTGGTGCCTGCATCAGGTAGGGCCTGCCTCCCTGAATGTTATGAATGAGAAAGAAGCCATAATTGGGTAACTGCCTTTGCAAGACTCATCCCCAACTCCTAATTCGACCAAGCATTTGGCAAGCAGGGATAGTGTTTGGGGTTGACTGGGGTAGGGAATTTAAAATGGTGTTATGCTTTCTATATATGTTGTAACCCAACATAAGTCCCATGGGAAGAATGGAATATAAAATGTACGTACAATAAATAAATAATTTTGAAGGACATCATGGTATAATATCTGACTGTTGGGGCAGCAGACCTGCCCAGCCAGAATCATGAGCTGAAGGTGATCCCCCTAATTACTAATAGCAAAGCTGATTTCTGCTAAATATCAGAGCGGCACATCTATTTCCTCCAACTTTCTCCTAATGGTAACTGTTTTTAACTCCGGACACATCCATATTTTTCTGTGTTGTTGGTAATATTTTTATTGCTAGGCATTTCCTCTTAGCAATCTGATGCAGTCAATTCCATGCCAGTATAGCAGAAGTGTATATGTATTAGGGGGTTAAGTGTGCAGATTAACAGAAGCAGCAGCTTCCCACTTTATCCAGTGTGCAAGGTCTCATGGAAAATTATACTTAAGCTTTATAGATTAAAATATGCTGAGTTCCCAAAGGTACATTAAGTTAAAAATAACTTAATGATGTTTAATGATTAAAAATAACTTAATGATGCCAACAAGCTGGTATGTTGTATTGTTCTCCTATAAGACCAATATTATCGCATTGTCTCTTGTGCTCTCTGTTCTGTCTTGTAAACACTTGCTGTCTCTTATCTTAAAAGTAGATTGTAAACCGGGATGGGGAACCTTCCCTCCTCCAGGGACCACTATGAAAACAGGCACAAGCTCTGAAGTTGGGGAGGTGGAGTGCAAGGGGTGTGCTCAAGAAAAGGACAGTCCAGATCATGTATCTATGCCATGGGTTCATCCCCTATCCATGAGTCCACCCCCTCATCTCTGCTTCCTTATCATGAGTGCTTTGTGGTAGGAACTCGATCCGGGGGGCAGATTCAGGAACTGGAAAATAAACCACATAAAAGCTTTCTGCAAGCTGCATTTGGCTCCTGGGCCTGAGATTTCCAACCCTGTTGTAAGCCCTTTGGGGTGGGGGCTGTCTTTTTGTTACATGGCTGGGGCTCCTATGGAACAAGTAAAAAATATATATCCAGTAGCACAGAATACATTATGGAAAAACTATGCTCTAATTGGCCTTCTTCCATCTCAGGCTTCCTGTGTATAAGCAAGCCACATATTCAGATACACACATAGGACTTCAGCCATGCAACTGCCTAACATTAACAGAGACTGTATAGGGAGGGAAGGGCGCTCTACTTTAAGAAAATTCCATTTTTGAAGATTTATTATTTTATGCCTTTATGATACGTCTGCTACAGACAAAACATTTGACTTATGTCCAACTGCAGTAAACACATACTCTAGGACCAAAAAGAAAAAGATAATATGAAAACATAACTAAATGGACAAATTTAACACAAAATAATTTAACAAAACACAAAAGACAAAGCAAACTGGCATGTTTCTTTAAAAGGAGGTGCTATCGTTCATACATACGAAACAACACATTACCAGACACATCTCAAATGAAATGAAACAGACAATTTTAACCTTGTATCAACAGAGGTATATAGCCAAGGAGAAAAACACAAGACATACCTTTTTATGGAGAGCATGAAATTCACTATATCTCTTTTCAACAAAATGTTTTCTTCCATTCATTAGCACCTCTATCTTAAAGACCTGTAAAAATTGCAAACCAAATAAAAAAAGAGAGATTAATTTCATCCACTCAAAACACTCAAATTGTCTGACATGTTAGGTTTGTGACCATGATGTATTTCATTCCTTTAATTACAGTAGCAGAGCCCAAAAAACCCAGAAGACTCAGGAGACACTGAAGTACAACACTGATTAATGAGGACTCTGAGTAAATGCTCTACTAACAAGTTTGTTCAAGCAAACACATCTAAAGGCAATTAATCTTTTGATTTTGTAAAAAAAGTTATCTACTTGTATTATGCGAAAATAATTCCTTCAAGAAATTACGTCATATAACTATAACGAGAAGAAATTAAAGCAACCAAGGTAGAAAAAAATAAATAAATGCAGGAATTCTCTCTCTCACACACACATACACACTCAATACTATATGGTAACAACCTCTCATGTGTACACATTGATGAGAGTAGTATTATGTCTTCTACAACAGAAGAAATAAATGCAAAACACTACATTACAGGTTAATTTCTTCCTAACCTGCATATTCATCTCTTGTCTCAGCTGGGCTTATTCTACTGTTTATACCCAGGGAAAAAAAACGTGGCACGGACTCATTTTCTTTGCATGATATGTATGACAGCTTTTGCTCCTGCCTTGTGGAAGGTTGAAAGGCCAGACAAAGAGGCTCTCTGGATCCACTAATTAGCAGCCACTAACTTGACATTTTCCTGATTCACAGGTCACTGGGTCAGTTCCGAAGGCATGTGACAAGAAATACTTTGAAATACTCATGAAAACATTATCTAGTAAGCCAAAATCAGTAGGAAAGAACAGCAACAAAGGGTTATCTGTTGTTTCCAACAGTTTTTATCCCCGTTAAGTTTTGCTCAGAAAGTGTTTAAAGTAATTAGCCCTAAGATTAGGGGTTAGGAATGGAGGGAACAGCTAGGTGGGAGGGATATGGTTTTTGTGGGGGGAAATGGGGTTCAAATGGTTGGGTTGGGAGTGGGGGATGGCCACTACCCCTTGGTGAGGGGGGGGGTATGGGCAGGTATGTGGGGGAGGTTTGCCCTTGCCTTCCCCCCCCCCTGTGAGAGGGGGGTGTATGGGCTTGGGGGTAGAAGATGGGGGTTGGAGGAACAGGGGTGCCCCAGCCTCCTGTGAGATAAAATCATGGCATGGGGTCCAGCAACAAAGAAATACATTTGCCACATGGGAAATAATACCCTAGAGATTGTTAGAAATTATAAATATTTGGGGATTATGTTTTCAAATCTGACAAACTGGAAGGTTCATTGCTGCCAAGCAAGACAGAAATCCTCTCAACGTATTGGAGCTATTGGAAGGCTCCATGCTGCTACAGCCAGGCTCTCGATCCCATCAACCATTAGGGCATATGTGGCAAAGGTGGATGTTCAGCTTTTGTTCGGGTTTGAGATCCGAGGTCATGATCAGCATCCTGAGGTAGACATTTTATTTATTTAAATTTTTTTAAAAAAATTGCAGAACATTTTTTAAAGGTCCCTTTTGGGGGTTCCTCCCTTTATCCCTGCGGTCTTCCCAAGATTAGCCTTCAGGCAGTTCAGACTAAAATTCAAACCCGCATAATGATATATTGGTTTACTTTATTGACATACTCTCCTGTGAGGCTTCCCAAAATGTGCCTTCTAGAGGATCTCAAATCTCAAGTGAGCGTTCTTCATCGCATAGGTATTTTACTAGGTTAATTACCTTGATGGGCCTTGGAAATTTGTTTATGGATGGCATTAGGTTATTTACACTGAAGGAGCATTTTTTAGTACTCCAAAGGATAGCTGATATAGCAGCTCAAGTCGATAGGGCAGCCATTCGGGTTTCCCGGATCTGTCCACTGTATACCCCCTGTGGAGTAATGAGGGGGGGATGGCCCTCTCTAGACTCGGATTTGATCATCATTGTTAGGTCATTATTGAAGGCTGGAGGAGGGGGATTCCTTACAGGGATCGATTGTGTCCTCGTTGTCTGAACGTAATTGAAAATTCTGTTCACTATGTTCTTGAATGCCCTTTATTTAATGAAATATGTTCAAAATTTATCCTTCCTTCCATATCTCATTTGTTTGGGTTTTCAAAAAAAGAAAAGCTTCTGTGGCTTATGCAAACTCAAAATGAGGCTCTCCTCGTAAACTTGGCCCTATTTGTACACAAAGCAGAAATAATCAGAAAGGCCCTTGGGACCATTTCTGTTTAAATCCAGATCCTCCTTTTCTTGGGCTGAAGGAAATTTGATTAAGCTTATTGATTTTACTTTGTTTTTTTCAAATGTTGTTTTAATTTGGTTTATAGTTATGTACTGGTTTTTATGCATTTTTTTTTGCAAAATAGATCAAGGTGGAAGCTAAATCTAATAAAATGTATCTTATCTATTTATCTCCGGGGGGGGGGGGAGAGTTGGGGACAGGGAGGGAATGCCTTGGTTCCCTTGAGTGAGGGTGGGTACAGGCAGGGGGGAAGAGGGTGGGAAGGGAAATGGTTCATGTGTGGATTCCTCATGGGGGGGCTCTTACATGAGGGAGGTTTGGGATGGGGGGGGGGGAGAATCTCCTCCACCCTGGTGAATATGCTGCCAGGGGGTGAGGGATGGGTGGAGAGCGGTTGCCCAATAATCTCTGAGCTGGAGGGGTGCATGTGCAACAATTGAGGTTGCACTGGGTAGGGGGATTTTTGGTCCGAGAGGGGGGCAGTATTATCCAGAGAGGAGGAAAACATATTTGGTATCTGTTCCCCTTTCAGCTCCCCAGACAGGTGAGGAGGGGGTCGAGATTATGAGGACCCTAGGACTTGAGTTGGTGCTCCTGAACACGAGGTCATGGTGAATAAATCATCTACAATCTGGGAGTCTATCCTGGATTGGGTTGCTGACCTCGTGTGCATAACAGAGACTTGGCTGGACAGTGAGTTGAGGCCAATTTTGACTGACCTTGTTCTGGTTGGGTACTCCATGCAACACCAATCCAGGCCCGAGGGACGGTGTAGCCATTCTTTTTAGGCACACCCTGCTGGTCAGGTGGTTTCCAGTGCAGCCCATGCCTGGTGTTAAGGTCCTCCACCTTGTGTTTGATTTGGCTGGGAACAGACTGGGGGTGCTACCAGTATACCATGTACCCTATTGTACGGTAGCCTCCCTACCTGCTCTAGCTGAACTGGTGTCAGAGGTGGTCTTCAGATTCCCCAGACGTATTGTTTTGGGGGACTTCAGTATACATGTTGATGCGTCTTTATGAGGTGGAGCAGGAGTTCATGGCCTCCATCGCAACCATGGGCCTGTTCCAGGTTGTATATGGCCTGACACATAAGAGGGGGCACACTCTGGACTTGGTGTTTTGCACTGGCCTTGAGGCGGGTATGTGTGTGTGTCCTATGATTGAGGGTGAAGATATTTCACCTGTGTCATGGTTGGCTTCCTGAAGGCATGCATTCCGGTGCACTTTTGCCTCTGGCAGGGTGCACGGCCTATTAGATTGGTCCACCCCTGGAGACTTATGGAACCATCCAGGTTCCGGAATGCTCTGGGGGATTTACCCTCTGGCCTTGATGGCCATATAATCAAAGACCTTGTTGCCTTATGGAATACTCTTTTGGTGGAGGCCATCAATACAGTGGCTCCCAGATGTCTGCTCCCTGCGCTGAGGCAGTGTAGGTCCCCATGGTTTATGGAAAACCTGGTGTGGCTGAAGTGTGAGGGTAGGCGATTAGCACATCGGTGGCGTCAGACGCGAACTGAAGATGACCGATTGTGGCTAGAACATATTTAAGGGACTATGCTGTGGCTGTGCGGGCAGCAAAGAAGAGCTTCCTTGCTGCCATCATAACATATGCAAAATCGCATTGAGCTGAGCTTTTCTGAGTGGGGAAAAGCTTGGCCAGTCTGGTCTGTCTCCGCCTGGAACTGGAGTCATCCAGTACCCGCTGCGACATGTTTGAGTACTTTGCAGATAAATTAGCTCGCATTCATCACAACTTTGATGTTGCCTATTTAATTTATTTATTTATTTATATAACATTTGTATTCTGCCCCTCCTGCCCACAGGGCAGCTCAGGGTGGCAAACAACAACTATAAAAACAATAAAATATTTAAAACAATTAACATTTTTAGAGACAGTGGCAGAGCCAGAGGTCATGGAAGTTCTGGCTTGTGTTGCCTGCTGGTGTGTGAGTGTGAGTGAGAGAGAGAGAGAGGTTGCTTGGGGCTGTTAGAGCCACTACTTTTGAATTAGACCCGTCCTGGTTGGTGAAAACCAGCCAGGAGACATTGAGGCCATTGCTGGCTGGGGTAATCAACAACTCCCTGCAAGAGGGCAGGTTGCCGTCAGCCTCAAGGAGGGTCTGGTTTGGCCTTTGCTCAAGAAACCTTCACTTGATGTTGATTCCCCGGCCAGCTATCGACCTATCTCTAACCTCCCCGTTTTTAGGGAAGGTTATTGAGCAGGCAGTGGCTCAGCAGCACCAGGCCCTTCTGGACGGCATTGGTTTTTTAGAGTCTTCGCAGTCTGGTTTTTGTCCGGGTTATGGCACTGAGACTGCGCTTCTGGCTTTGGTTGATGACCTGTGCCTAGAACTGAACAGGGGAAATTTGACCCTGCTGATTCTGTTTGATCTTTCAGCAGCATTTGATACTGTTGACCATGTTGGTGACACGCCTGTGTGATCTCCCTGGGGTGAGTAGGACAGTTCTTAAATGGTTCCGTTCTTTCCTAACTGGGAGATCCCAGCAGGTGGTGCTGGGGGACTGTTCATTGTCTCCCCAGAATAGAACTGCAGGGTTCTATTCTGTTCCCCCTCCTGTTCAACGTGTATATGCAGCCACTGGGCGAGATCATGAGGGGGTTTGGGGTGCACTGCCATCAATATGCTGATGACATCTAATTCTATCTCTTGTTTTCATCTGACCCAGGCTTGGGAGTCTCGTGCTTTCCTGGTGTCTGGCAACTGTGTGGGACTGGATGAGGACAAAACGATTGAGGCTGAATGCTGACAAGACAAAGGTGATGCTGGTTTTTAGGTCCGGTGGTTTGGGGGAGGGAGGGATGCCCATCATAGATGGGCTTCGCCCTCCTCTGGTCTCTCAGGTTCAGAGTCTGGGGGTGGTCCTAGACATGCAGCTGCACTTAGAGGATCAGGTAGCGGCTGGGGCGCCTTCCACCAATTACATCTGGTTAGGGGGCTCCGACCCACCCTATATTTCCAATTCTGACCTTGCCACCATCACCCATGCTTTCATTACCTCAGGACTAGACTACTGTAATGCGCTCTACGTGGGGCTGCCCATGGTGACCGTCTCCTTACGGGGACGGCCTGGCGTGAGCACATAACTCCAGTTTTGCGTGCACTGCGCTGGCTGCCAATAGTCTTCCAGGCCCGATTCAAGGTGCTGGTTTTAACCTCTAAAGTTCTAGAAGGTCCCACTTATCTGCAGGACTGCCTCATTCCGTGGGCCCTATGCTGGCCTCTGCGGTCTGCCGACGGCGTTCTCCTTGAGGTCTCGCATTGTCAGCAGATGGCCACCATGAGGAGGGTGTCCTCGGTGGCCAAGCCATTGCTGTGAAACTCCCTCCCGAAGGAGGCCCACCTCTGCTCGGATCTGCTCACCTTCTGGCAGCTGCGTAAGACTTTATTGTTCCATCAGGTGTTTGGAGAGGGAGATGGGGAGGGTGTGTGGGGGAGTGAGTTTGGGGAGATTGGGTTATTTTAGTTATTTTTACTGTATTTATTCCAATGAGGAGTTTTATTTGTTTTTTGATGTGTGGTTTTATGCTGTTTTTTTATGTTTTAATATTGTTAGCCGCCTCGAGCTACCTGAAGCAGGAGCGGTAGGATATCAAGTGTTTAAATAAATAAATAAATAAATAAATAAATAAAAATAAGATGATGAGAGGATTAGCTTAGGACCCAATTTTATGCCCAGTACTCTCACTTTATAATGACTTTGAGAACTGTGTATTAAAATAGGATCTAAATAATATGGCTTCATGGTTTGGCCTGCTCTCGTCAGTAAGGCCAAACCATTTTGAAATCACTTTTGGTTGCACCATTTACACTTAAACATGTTCGTTAGCCCAACTTAAATGTAAACAAAATGATAGCTACTTCCCAAGAGAAATTCCCTCTGATTTATGACTGGACGGCAAGCAGGTACATTGCTTGTGCTCTAGTGGTGGGACCCCGGGCCCATTACCGGCTACCGGATTTACCGGTTACCGGTTTCACAAAAACCGGATTCCCGGATTAAATCCGGTATACCGGTGCCGGATTTATTGCATTGGTTTCAATGGGGCGCTGTGTCCCCATTGAAACCAATGCAATAAATTAAAATAAATTCCCTCCCCCTCCCAGGCTGCGCGGGTGGAAGGGGGGACACCCCCCACCCACCCTGCCCAGCCTGGCTTTTTGTTGTAAAAAAGATAGAACAGCAACAGAGTGAGACCCCGAGGCGAGCCCCCCCCCCAGCACCAGCGGCCGCGGCGTCCCCGCAGCCGCAGGTAAGTATGACCCGATCCCTGGGGGGGGTGGGGGTGTTTAACACCCCCACCCCCCCCAGGGATCACCCCTACAGCGCGCTTGCCGCTTACCTTGGGGAGCTCCGGCGGCGGCGGGCGGCCCGGCGGCTTCAGCGCCGGCTGTGGCTGCCGGCTTCAGGACGTTCTAGGCCTTCCGGTGAAACCCGGAAGTGCACCGGAAGGCCTAGAACGTCCTGAAGCCGGCAGCCACAGCCGGCGCTGAAGCCGCCGGGCCGCCCGCCGCCGCCGGAGCTCCCCAAGGTAAGCGGCAAGCGCGCTGTAGGGGTGATCCCTGGGGGGGGTGGGGGTGTTAAACACCCCCACCCCCCCCAGGGATCGGGTCATACTTACCTGCGGCTGCGGGGACGCCGCGGCCGCTGGTGCTGGGGGGGGGGCCCGCCTCGGGGTCTCACTCTGTTGCTGTTCTATCTTTTTTACAACAAAAAGCCAGGCTGGGCAGGGTGGGTGGGGGGTGTCCCCCCTTCCACCCGCGCAGCCTGGACTCGGGGAGGGTTTTTTTTTTTTTAAACAGTTTGGCTGGGGCTTTAATTTTTTTTACATTGCAGCCATTTAAAAATGGCTGCAATGTAAAAAAACCGGAACACTGAAATCCGGTACCGGGCCGGAATACCGGGGCCGAATCCGATAATGCCGGTACGCCCGATACCGGCATTATCGGATACCGGATTCTACCGGTTTCCCAACCCTATTGTGCTCTATAAATAATAATAATAAAAAATTCAAATTCAGAATGACCTCTTTTCAGGGTGCCCTACTTTAGCAGTCAAATCTTTTTTGAAAATTATATCCTAGGATAGTTACCTGCTTAAACAACTTAAATCCTCCACAAGGCTTTGGCCCTTAAGGCCTGTGATGATCACGAAATGGGTGATTTTAGGAAAATGGAAGAGCAGGTTTATGCTCAAAATATAGCAATGGTGTCTAGACCTACCAGAGTTGGCAGCCAAAGAAAGAATAGTTTCCCACTGTAGAGAACAGGCCACTGAATTTGAAGAGATTTGGACAACATTTTTGAACACATTTGGATAAATACCCCTCATTGCCACCACTGAGATTGCATTGAAAATGCCACACCGGTATTCTTCCTAGCCACTGTTTCTCATAATCCCTTTCCTTCCCTTCCCCAGTTTATTCTCTCTTTACCTTCCTTTTGTTATTCTCGAAATCTTTATTTTAATGAGTTGGTTTATTTAGGATTGTTGTGGATTTTTATAGTTTCAATGGAATTATTTATTTATTTATAAATATTTGTTAGCCGCGCCCTCATGCCTACGGCATCTCAGGGCGGCTTACAGCATAAAAACACACAATAAAATTCATTAAAACGATGTTTTAAAAAATGCAATCCCCCCCTAACCCACCCTCCCACTGAAGGCCTGGGCGAACAGTCAGGTCTTACAGGCTCGCCGAAACGCCAACAGACCTGGGGCCAGATGGGCTTCCTCCAGAGCCTCGGTCCGGACACCGAGAATGCCCTCTCCATTGTGGCCCCCCGATTTACACGAGGGATCTCCAAAAAGGCGCCCCCAGTGGAACGCAGGGATCGCTCTGAGGCACGGAGGGCGAGGCGGTCCCCAAGGTATGAGAGGCCCAGACCGTGTAGGGCTTTATAGATCAACACTAGCACTAGCACCTTGAATCGGGCTCGGTATGCTATAGGCAGCCAGTGCAGAGTACGGAGCACAGGTGTTATGTGCTCCTGCCTTCCCGTCCCCATAAGAAGAGGGGCCGCCGCATTCTGCACCAGCTGCAGCCTCTGAACCAGAAACAAGGGAAGCCCCACGTACAGCATATTGCAGTAATCTAGCCTTGAGGTGATGGAGGCATGAATGCGGGTGGCTAGGTTGGGCCTGGAAAAGTATGGACCCAGCCTCTGCACCAGATACAGCTGGCGGAAGGCGGCCGTAGCCACCATCTCTACCTGCCGATCCAGCCGCAGCCCCGAGTCCAACACCACCCCCAGACTCCGAAACTGCTGGGCTACAGGAGGGCGGACCCCCCCTAGCAGGGGAGCCAGTACCTCCCTTGCCCTACTCACCACCATTACCTCCATCTTATCAGGATTGCGCTTCAGTCTGTTCTGCCGCATCCAATCCGTCACAGCCTCCAAACATTGGGGAAGTAATGAGACAGCAGGATCTGGGTCAGTTGAAAACAAGAGGTACAGCTGAGTATCGTCAGCATATTGGGGACATCGCACCCCGAACCCTCTCATGATCTCCCCCAGGGGCTGCATATATACATTAAATAATAGCGGAGACAGGATCGAACCCTGCGGAACGTCACAGGTCAAGGTCCGGAGGCTTGATGATTCAGCCCCCAGCACCACCTGCTGGCGTCTCCCCGAGTGGAATGAGCAGAACCACCCTAGGACAGTCCCGCTCAGACCCCCCAGGTCTCGCAGCCGTCTCAGCAGCAGCCCATGGTCCACGGTGTCAAATGTGGCTGCGAGATCTAGCAGGATCAAGAATGTTGAACATCTTGCATCCATCTCCCGGCGGAGATCATCCACCAAGGCCACCAACACCGTCTCTGTAACATAGTCGGGGCGGAACCCAGATTGAAAAGGGTCCAGAAAACCGATGCTGTCCTAATACGCCTGGAACTGCATTGCCACTGCCCGTTCAATGACCTTCCCTAAAAAGGGAAGATTAGAGACGGGTCGGTAGCTGGCGAGAGCGTCCACATCCACATTATGTATTTTACAGATATATTTGTAATCTGAGTGTAAGATATATAGGATCATTAGCACGTATAAACTGCAAGGCCCTGATCCAAGGTCTGTGCGTGCATGTGGTGTCCTTGGCGAAGCCCCCCCTCCCCGACTGCACTAGAAAGATGGGACGTGACTGCAGTGGCAGATAGATGTATGGTCAGGAAGCAGGAGACTTAGTCGTGGGAACCATGTATGTGCACACTGGGCTAAAGCCTGACTCCACTAAAGTCAATGGGAATTTTGCCATTGATTTCAATATGCAGATCTCGGATCGAGGCCTAAGTTATTTTCTTTGATGTATTTTTTGTTGTGTTAATAACGTTTTAATGTTTTTTAATAAATAATCACAAAAAATCCACAATGTCAGTTTTGTAGACTGCAATCCATCAAAACAATTTAAGACTTAATTTGAATTCAGTATAATGCAGTTTCACAATTCAGTACAATCAGGCATTCTGGGACATACCATTTTTTCTTCAAATTGAATCGATTTTGGAAAACAATTATATGCTCCCCAAAATCATCTCCACAAAAATTATTGACTATTAGCATAACTCCAAGTCATCAGCAGGGATATTCTGCAAGCACACCTGAGACCAGAGACCAAGATGAAGTGTCTGAGAATATTGTCTATTTGAATATTAATCCAACTAAACCCAATTCAGTCACCAAAAATTATGTTTTAATTGTGTTGATATTTCTATGTAAAATGCACTAATTCTCTCTATGCAGTTACGAGTGAATTTCACCGAAGACACCCTCATCTCAATTGGCATGTTGGTTTGGAACCTGGACATAAAAGCAAAGGAAGGAATGGCTTGGGAACTGAGAATTCTCTCAGAGAGGGTACAGAGACAGTGGGGAAAGTCTAGGCTACTGTTTCCTCACCTTCATTTTCCCAGGAGTATTTACCAGGCAACCATCATGAGAACTGTAAATTTAATTAAGTGAAGTTTTGCTTTCACAATTTATTAATTATTAATTATTATAAGCATTTGTATAGCGCCAGCAGTGTACCTGGCGCTTTACAAAACAATGAGATAGACGCGGTCCCTGCCTACGGCTTACAATCTAATAGACACAGAGGAGGAAGACAGGGATAGGGGGCATAGGGAGAGACAAGGGATAAAAACATTCAAGCGGATGCGAAGTCTCAGGTGCACGTGCTTGGCTTGGCTGCAGTTAGGCAGGAGTCTGCGGGGAGGGCAGACAGTAAATATTGAGCGGAAAGTTCTAACAGGCGTCAGGAAAGGTGGCGAGGCAGAGGTGGGTTTTGAGGAGGGATTTGAATGTGCGGAGGGAGGGGGCAAGGCAAATGTGGGCAGAGAGGGAGTTCCAGGCGTGGGGGGCAGCAAGGGAGAAGGGACAAAGGCGGTTAGGTGAGCGAGGGAGGGGACAGACGAGGAGCAGAGAGTGCATGCAGGAGTGTGTAAGGAGATAAGGGCTGAGAGGTAAGGGGGAGCCAGGTTGTAAAGGGTTTTGTAAGTAAATACCAGGAGTTTGTGAAGGGTGCGTGCGGGAAGGGGGAGCCAGTGAAGCGAGGAGAGGCTGCGCGTGGTCGAAGCGACAGGCCGAGTGGATGATCCTAGTGGCAGTGTTTGGGATGGAAATAAGGGGGGACAGATGAGAGTAGGGGAGGCCAGTGAGGAGGAGGTTGCAGTAGTCAAGGTGAGAGATGACCATGGCGTGAACAAGGCTTTTGGCTGAGGAGATAGAGAGAAAGGGGTGAATCCGTGCAATGTTAGAGGGCAAAGAGACAGGACCTGGCAACACAGTCGATGTAAGGTTTGAAGGAAAGGTGAGTGTCGAAGACAAAGCCCAAGCTATGGGCTTGGGGGACAGGACGGATGGTGACCCCATCGATAAGGATGGAGAGGGAAGAGGGGGAGGAAGGGTAGGGAGGAAAGATAAGGAGTTTAGTTTTAGCCATGCTGAGCTTGAGCTGACATCGGGACATCCAGGCGGAGATATCAGAGAGACAGTTGATGAGGCGAGCTTGGACAGAATGGGAGAGAGAGGGGGTGGAGAGATAGGGCTGAGTGTCATCAGCATAAAGGTGATATTGGAAGCCATGGGAGGCAATGAGTTTGCCAAGGGACAGGGTGTAGAGAGAGAAGAGGAGAGGGCCCAGGACAGAGCCTTGAGGAACTCCCACTGAGAGGGGAGGGAGGAGGAGCTGGAGTTGGGAAGAGTCCAACTTTTGCCCTTGAAATCAAGAATGGTTGCATGTGTATACCATGAGGGAAAGTTCTAATTAACAGAGGAAACTAACAGGAAAATAAAATATTTGGTGTCTATATGAACTATGAACCGCATCTGGATTTCCACTGCTCCCCATGCAAGAAACAGCAACATTTTAATAGGTACGTAGTTGATTTCTGACAACAAGGCTGGCAACTCATAAGCTGTAGCTTACTGCACTCTATACATCTATTGCACCAATCCTTGCTGCCTTCACAATATCTCTATTGCACTAGTAGGCAAGCTTACACATTAATAATGGCAACACACACACACACACACACACACACACACACACACACAGTCTTAGAGTGAAGTACGCTGGGGTTGGTTAGGAGTGAAGTCAAAGTCTGCCAGACATCCACCCATGCATAAACGGAAATAAATTTGAAAACTGCTGTTTACAAATAATAAACAGTTCTTTTGAGCCTACTCATGTGGTCAGCTCTGTTGTTAAACAGTAAAGTAAGACCGCTTGCACACAAGATGGGGGCAGGGGATGGGGAACTTCCATGAGCCGCAATCACAGCAGGGGTAATCATGTGAAGCTCCACTTGTGTGAGTTGGGTTTTAAATGTCGCTAGCCTAGTTCTGCCGTGATTTCACTCATGGGAGACGGGGCTGGATTTTGAGCCCTGTCATCCATGAGTGAAATCACGACAGAATTGGCCAATGACGTATAAAACCTTGCACCCACAAGCAGCTCTTCATGCCATTCCCCTGCCATGATGGTGGCTCATGGGAATCCCCCGCTCCCATCTCATGTGCAAGTGCCCAAGCCATTACACTGGTTATGTAACAGTCAGATGCAACAGAGTATATGATTTTTCATCCTGCATTTATAAATCTGTTAATTTAATAACGTGGAGGGGAAAAAATTAAATCATGCCTCATCGTAGGGCTTAATTTTACCTAGCCAAATGCTTTCTAATACAGAAAATGTCTAATATAGAAATTAAGCAGAATATACATATTATGCTTACACATGTATTAAGTTAATGAAGTTTGTTCTCATTTTGTTACTACTTACTAGATCATTATTCAAAATCTTAGGCCTTTTTCACACAGACACTCTAAGACTGATAAAATGGGTATCACATTTTATTATACATGTTGCAGAGCACCCATAGAACACACCTGCAGCCCTGCAACATGTATAACAAAATGTAACCCATTTTATCAGTGTTAGCATGTCTGCGTGAAAAGGACTATAGTATAGAGTAGGGGTGAAATTAACAGTTAAATTGCTGCTTGCGAGCATTTCTCGTTATGTCGAGAACCGGGACTGAGATCATACTGGTGCAAGTTCTTGATGAAAAGCATTTTTAAAAAATCATTGTGCATGTGTAAAAGGACCATAACATGGCTAGTCTGTGCATGCGCTAGGATCACTGTCCTTAACCAAAATGGCGGCAACGCTATCACCTATAGAGATGAACTGTTGTGTTAGCATTTTTAATGAGGATGGGCAGAAGACAGACATGCACAGATGCATAGAAGGGAGAAATGTCCTAGCAGTTACAACATAGGAAAAAAGTATGAACAAATCACATACTTATTTCATTGAGAAACTGCAGGCACGGACAGAATAACAATGTGAGGAAATTGGTGCGCGTAGGTAAAAGTGCCAAAATAAAGAAAAGAGTTCTGGACAAACTTTTAATGGTATAAGGAAATTGCTTTTCTTCATAAAAATGTTCATGTTCTACTGAACAGATAACTATAAGCAGACTGCATAACTTTTAATAAGTGAAGGCCAGACAAATGTTCTTTGTATGAAAAATTCAATTCAATCATGGTGTCAGACAACTAATAGTGACTTTACAGCAGTTGGTGGAAAGGCAGAAATTATATTTGACACAATGTATTATGAACACTGAGTAATGATTAAGATAAAAGATACAATGGTTAATGATGCGACTATTCCTAAATGCACTGGATAGAAAGTGACTGCTGCAAGATTTCTATAATTAAATGAAGTTTTTCATCTCTCTCAAGTACAAAAATAAAGCCTGCCCAATCCTTATCAAAGCTGTTTGCCTGCAGCCAATACATAACAGGTGTAGCCACAATCCATTTTTATTTTTATTTTAAAAAAAAGGAAATTCCTCCAGAGTTTAAGCCATGTAAACTGAATGGGACAAACACTCTAGAACTGAACTCAGTGTAGAGATTCATATCTTCTTCTGACCAAAGTTGTCATCTGTGCCAAAGGATGACATTTTAACTCATAATCATCAAAAGGTTGGAAAGGAAGAACTCGAATCATTAAATCAAAACACTATTTTGAGAATTCTTTTGGGGAAGCCATAACAAAGTCTTTTGTGGTTTTTGGACCAATTTGTTTAACAGCTGCCTCTTTTTAATTTTTTTTTTTTTTTTTAAAAAAAACCACCACAGAAATAACTCAAAGTATATTTCAGTAAGTCAGCAATTGCTTCCCTTTTAGATTATTTTTTTTGTAAAAAAAAGAGAACAGTGGACCCAATTCTTTTCTTTGCCCCAACTGGAGTTGGATGGTTTAGCACAAAAAGGCTATAACAGGCTGCCCAACCCACCTATAGATCAGAGGTGGGGAACCTTTTCTCTCCCAGGGGCACTATCTCCAAAGGCCTCAAAGAAGTTGTGGGTGGGGATGTGCCCTACGATCATGAAAATTCCTATCATTGTGTGCATGCCCCCGTCTCGGCTCACTTAATCTGAACTCAGTTTTTATTATTATTATTAATTATTATTATTATTATAAGCATTTATATTGCGCCAGCTGTGTACCTGGCACTTTACAGAACAATAGGATGACACGGTCCCCGCCTACGACTTACAATCTAATCGACACAGAGGGGGGAAACAAGGAGAGGGGACATAGGGAGAGACAAGGGGTAAATAACATTCAAGCCGATGCGAAGTCTCAGGTGCACGTGCTTGGCTTGGTTGCAGTTAGGCAGGAGTCTACAGGGAGGGCAGACAGTAAATATTGAAGGAAAGTTCTAACAGGCGTCGGGAAAGGCGGTGAGGAAGAGGTGGGTTTTGAGGAGGGATTTGAAGGTGCGGAAGGAGGGGGCAAGGCAGATGTGGGCAGGGAGAGAGTTCCAGGCATGGGGGGCAGCAAGGGAGAAGGGACGAAGGTGGTTAGGGGAGCAGAGGGAGAGCGAGGGAGGGGGCAGAGGAGGAGCGGAGAGTCCGTGCAGGAGTGTGTAAGGTGATTAGGGCTGAGAGGTAAGGGGGAGTCAGGTTGTGAAGGGTTTTGTAAGTGAATACCAGGAGTCTGTGAAGGATGCGTTGGGGAAGGGGGAGCCAGCGAAGTGAGGAGAGGAGAGACTGCACGTGGTCGAAGCGACGGGCTGAGTAGATGACCCTAGCAGTGGAGTTTTGGATGGAGATAAGGGGGGAGAGATGAGAGCGGGGGAGGCCAGCAAGGAGGAGGTTGCAGTAGTCAAGGCGGGAG
>QEPC01001872.1:268524-279818 GCA_003113815.1 Sphenodon punctatus | reverse complement strand
TGGAGTAAAGGCGCTTAGATTTAGCGACAAGTAGATCATTGGTGATCTTGGCAAGGGCAGTTTCAGTGGAATGAAGGGGGTGGAAGCCAGATTGGAGAGGGTCCAGGGAGGAGTTGGCAGAGAGGAGATCCAGGCAGCGGGAGTAGACAACACGTTCCAGAAGCTTAGAGGCGAAGGGTAGGAGGGAGACCGGCCGGTAACTAGAGGGGTCAGAGGGTGGACCTTTTGAGGATGGGAGAGACAATAGCATGCTTGAAGGCAGAGGGGAAGGAGCCAGTGGAGAGAGAGAGGTTAATGACATGTAAAAGGGGTGGTGGTGGGGAACGGTGGGAGCAATGAAGGTCAGGAGGTGGGAGGGGATTGGGTCAAGAGGGCAGGTGGAGGGGTTGGAGGAAGAGAGCAAAAGAGGAGATTTCCTTAAGGGAGGCAGGATGGTAGGAGGAGAGGGGGGATGGGTGGTGAGGGAGCAGGGAGAGGAGAAGGATGGGAAGCAATGTCTTGGCGGATATTGTCAATTTTTGAGGTGAAGAATGACGCGAGATCCTGAGCAGAAAGGGAAGAGGGTGGAGGGGGACTGGGGTACTTGAGAAGGGAGTCAAAAGGTGGAGAAGAGGCGGCGAGGGTCATGAGAGTAGGCTTCGACCCGGGAGGCATAGTAGTAGTGCTTTGATGTAGAAACTGGATCCAGAGGCCAGATCCAGAAACTGGAAAGGGGCCACATAAAAAGATGTCAGGGATTGCATTCAGCCTCTGAGCCTGAAATTCCCCACCACTGCTATTGACAGAGCTTCTATTGACTGCAGTTTATTCAAAAGTTTATTCAAAAGGCTCTAGGATTTATAAAAAGACCTAACTGTATTATATTTTAAATAAATAAATAAATAAACTTAAATACAACAGTTTTATGAATGTTAGGGATTAGGAGCCCTGCAGCTGCAGTTAGTTAAGGCAACTAAACTCATGAGGAGCTTCAGATGACTAGTCACATTCCCTATGGAAATAAATAACAAGGTTTGACCCTCAATACCTGGGCAGGATACAGAGCAGAGGTGTGAAGCTCTAGGTCCATGGGCCAAATCTGACTTGCAGGTGTTTTTTATTTGACCCTTTACCAAATCCTTGCTCTGGTCTATGAAGCTAGCCACTTTCCTCCTTCTCCTCAAGGACTTTATGAGAAAGTTAAAGGGAAGGAGCAGAGAGATGAGGGCATGCACATGAGGAAAGAGGCTGGGATCCATACCACAGATATTCATGAAATGAGCCCTCCCTTTCCTACCCACAGCCTGAGCACACCCTTGTTCTCCCAACTCCTATCCAGCTCACAGAGCTTGTACTAATGTTCAAAGTGGTCCACCATCCTTAAAAGGGTTCCCCATCCTTAACACAGAGAGTGCACAGCCCAGAGCACAACTGACAGAAATCCCAATCTCAGAGGGAATCACTTTGGCCCTTGTGTTGCACAGACACAAAGGGACAGTTCCTAGACAGAATTTTAGAGAGGGCTGGGCATGAGCTGGCTGTCGTGGTACATGTGGGAAGTCCAGAACCTCCAGGGTAGCATTCTCAGAAATGCTCCCGGTTCAACAAGCACACAGGACCCCAGAGGCAGGCTGAGCTCCAGAGTCTCAATGTGTGGAGACAATGGTGCAGGGAGGGGGGCTTTAGATTAGTTAGGAACTGGGGAACCTTTTGGGGAAGGGGGAGCCTATTCCAACAGGATGGGCTCCACCATAACCAGAATGGAACCCAGCTGCTGGTGCTAAAAATTAACAAGGCGTTAGAGCAGCTTTTAAATTAGAATCCAGGGGAAAGCCGACAGGTGCTGAGGAGCACATGGTTCAGACCAAGGCATCTCCAAAGGATGCTGTTAATTCAGGGAAATTATAGTATCCTAATATAGAGGATAGGAAAGAAGCTGAGGGAGCACAGGTGGAAATCAGTGCAAAATAGACAAGTATAAATGATTCCAAAATACCTGATACAGTTACTTATAATGAGCAGACTAAGAATAAAAATAAAATGTCTATATGCAAATGCTAGAAGTCTAAAAAGTAACATGGGAGAATTAGAGTGTACGGCACTAAATGAAAATCTAGACGTAACAGGCCGCTCAGGGACCTGGTGGAAAGATGATAACCAATGGGACACCGTAATAGTGAGGTACAAAATATATTGAAATGACAGAGTAGATCGAGCTGGTGGTAGGGTGGCTTTATATGTTAAAGACAGCATTGAGTCAAGTAGGATTAAAATTTTACAGCAAGGGAACCATACTCTGGAATCTCTATGGAAAGGAATTCCATGCATAACAGGGAAGTGTATAGCAGTGGGGCTACACTATCGCCCCCCTGACCAGGATGGCGAGTCTGGCTATGAAATGCTAGCAGAGACTAGACAGACTACTAAAGTCAGTAACATAATAATAATGGGTAATTTCAATTATCCTTGTATTGACTGAGTTAATGCTTCCTCAAGATGTGATATGGAGGTAAAGTTTCTAGATGCCATAAGTGACTGCTTCTTGGAGCAGCTGGCCCTGGAACCAACGAGAGGAGAAGCTGTTTTGGATCTAGTCCTAAGTGGAATGCAGGATCTGGTGCAAAGGGTAACGGTGGTGGAGCCACTTGACAATACTGATCATAATATAATCAAATTTGTATCAACAAATGTGTCAACAAATTCTCAACACAACATTCTCTCTTGTGTCAACAGTGCAGGCTCCAAGCTGTTAATTGTAGAGAGGGCAAGTTCAGGTGTCACAGCTGTTCCCTGTGCTTGGCTATCAGATCTGGGTTCTCCAGTAGATCCCACCCAGGTCCCAGGAGAGCTCCCCCAGCTCTGGGTACCAATACTCTTGGCCAATCTGGAGACACAAGTAGCAGATCCCCTCCAGCTCCATAACTTCCAGAGTATTTGGGGAATCAGGGGAATGGACAGGAAGGCATATCTCAAGCCTGCTGGCCAAGCAACCACTAGGGCATCTCCCAGTAATCCCTCTCCTTCCCCTGCTCTGGACAAGAACTAAGGCACTTTTGCATTGTGCTCTAAGGCACAGAGATCTGCCACTTGCACGCCAACCCCTGAAAAAGTGAGTGCTTCAGAACCCATTCATGGGACAACACTTGGGATCTGCTGAGGCCATCTGCTTCCAAACTGTCTAAGCTGGCTATATGTTCAGCCACTGGGAATACCTCCCTGGGCAGACACCATTCCCACAGGCTGTGTGCCTCTAGCATCAGAAGGAAGGAGTGTGTTGTTCTCTACCTGTCCAGGTAAAACATGGCCACCGCGTTGTCCATGCAAACCAGGACACATTGTCCATGCACCAGTGGTTCTAAGGCCCTCAGGGCCAGCTGAATTGCCTTTAGTTCCAGAACATTTATGTGTAAAGCCAGTTCTTGGAAGACCAAGTGCCATTTATGGAGAGACCCAGATGAGCATGGAAGGATCCGTAGTAAATCGACAAATGGGGTGGTGGCTGTTGAAATAATGCCCCTCTGCACATATTGGTCTTGACCATCCATCACCTTTGGCTGTCTAGGACTCCCTGTGGCATGACTGGTCACAGTCCCAGATTTCTCAGGCCCTAAAAGAGCCACGGACCAAGCCACCACTGCAGTGGGAAGAACCTCAATGGGGCCACGGCAATCATAAATGATGTAGATGCCATGAGTAAACTGGGAAATATAATGTAAGCCTGGGACAGGTCCCACAAGAGCAAAGAGTACCGCTCCAGAATGGCCCAATACCCGCCATCTGGGGTGAAGGCTCTAACCCTTAGGGCATCCAAACAAGTTCCAATAAATTTTAATGCATGGGCTAGGATCAGGGAAGACATCTCATAATTAACAAGGATTCCCAAGTCTGAGATAAAAGTACAGGCTTCCCTCATTTGGGCACGCAGGGCTTTGAAAGACTGGGCCCTAAATAGCAGTCTAGGTACGAAGAAACCCCTCCCGTGGAGGGCTGCCTCCACCACGGCCATACACTTTATAAAGACTCTGGGGGAAGTGAACATCCCAAAAGGCAGCACCACAAACTGGTAGTGCACCCCTTCCAGAGTGAAACACAAAAAATTGTGTTATGCAAGATGAATCATAATAGGAAAGTATGCATCTTTATATCTAGAGTAGTGTATGCATTCCCCTCTCCAAGAGACAGGATAGTCTGAGACAAGGTTACCATAGGAATTAGTAATGCTGAACATATTTATTCAGTGCCCTTAAGTTAAGAATAGGCCCGAATCCCTCCAGATTCTTTCGCACAAGAAAATAGGGGGAATAAAAATTGGCCTTGCATGTCTCATGGGACTGGTTCTATGGCCCCTTTGTCCAGCAACTGCCAGATTTCCACCTGCAGGAATGCGGTTGCAATTACATCCTTCAGGGTCTTAGTGTGTACCCTCAGATCATGAAGCAAACCAGATGGAATACTCCTCCACAATAGTGGTTGAGAGCCACGTATCAAAGGTGACGGCCCACCAAGCAGCCTCATATGGTTGTAGTCTATTCACAAAGGGGAGGACATCAAGGTTGGTTCTGTGGGGCAGGAACCCAGTGCTAAAAGTGTTTCTTCATGGGAGGAGTGTTATTTTCTTCCAACGTGGAAACCAGACTTCTGTGAGATTCTTGGGTAGCTCACCTGCACATGGAGAAAACGTGGGGGAACATATGGGGGTGCATGCTCCTTGAAGGCGGGCCTGCCTGGCTGATGCTGGAGTGGGCCACCTGGGATGAGGAGTGGTCACTGCCACGTTCAACCCCATTGCTTTGACCGTATTCCGCTTTGTCTTTAGCTGTTGCAGCTCATGATTAGTGGTGGCAGAGAACAGCCCCTGCTTATTGAAAGGCAAGTTCTCCACACCATACTGAGCCTTAGGAGAGTGCCCTGAAGAAAGCAGCCCAGTGTGGCACCTAATGGTGATACCCACTGCCATTCTTCAGGCCCCCGAGACAGCCACATTATAGGACAACCTTGTTAGGTGCCTAGAGAGCTCAGTGCTGTCACCAGTAGCAGCTTCCAGTGCTCTTCGGGCACTGCACTGGCTGCCTATTGTCTTCCGGACCTAATACAGGGTGCTGGTTTTGACCTTTAAGGCTCTAAACAGTCTGGGTCCTGCTTACCTGAAAGGTTGCCTCACCCAGTGGGCGGCTCCTGTGGTCATTCGGGGGCGCCCTCCTGGAGGTCCCACACTTCCAGCAGGTCCAGATTAGCAGGTGGGCGCTCTCGGCGGCTGCACCATCACTTTGGAATGGCCTACTGGTGGAGGTTCGCCTCAGCCCGAGCCTCCTTGCCTTCCGACGCAGTTACAAGACCTTCTTCTTTCGTCAGGCATTTGCCAGGGAGCAGGGGGTGGGTGGGATGGGTTAGGGGTAATGGGTTGGGGTTTGGTGCTGGTCTTTATAAATTTTTGATCTATTTTATGTTTTTTAATTCCTGATATTTATATTGATGTGTTTATTTTGTATGTTGATTTTTTGCTGTAAGCCGCCCTAAGTCACCTGTGTGTGAGGTGCCACAGCTGTGGCAATCAATGGCTTAATCCCAAACAGCCTGCATGCGGCACAATGCCCCCATAATGGGGGTGCATGTGTGCGTACTACATGGTGCACACAGGGCATGGGATTGGCCCACCTGAGTTTGGGGCTGGATGGGTCACCAAAAACTCATGCCTACCCCGGTAACTAGGTACATTCGTAGAGTCTTTGGATCAACTGGGGGGCACTGTAGCAGGCTGACTCTAGATAGATTTATCAACTGCCTCTACGATCCTGTCAGCCAGGGGAATGGCTATGTGTTCCCATTGCCCCATGGTCCACATGTCCAAAAGGTGGTATGGCTCCTCAGTATCAGAGTTACCAGAGGGCAGCCCCTCCATGGCTGCCATTCTCAGCAAGAGGTCCTGGAAGGAGCAAAAGTCTGTTGGAGGCAAGAGCAGTTAATGCCCTACCTCCTGTGCTAGGAAAGCCCCTTCCTGGCAGGGATCCCCCGGTCTCAGCCAGTCCAGTCCTTTTTAAAGAGAGCCTTCAGTGCTCCAGCCAGGTCTGGCACGGTGCGGAGGGAGGCATGCCCGGGTCCTGTTCTAGGTCAGGAGAGGGTAGTCCAAATACGGTGCTGCATGTTGCTACTACTACTAGTCATTTATATAGCGCTACTAGTCGTATACCACCGCTTTACTGCTGCATGGACTTCCGAACCACCAGCGCCCATGCAGCTGATGGACCCAGTGCTGGTCCTCAAGGTAGGCTTGGCACCACTAGGTCTAGTGGCCAAATCTTGCCAGCACTGACAATGGTGCCGTTGCGTGCAGCAGCAGTGGCTACTGTCTTGGTACTGACGGGGTCAGTGCCAGTAGGTGCATGCTGAGCACCCATGTCATGGAGCGTTCTATGAGTGGGGTCAGGAGGTACTTCAGTGCTTCCTGTGAGTCAAAGAGTAGTTGTTCTGAGTCTGGAAAGTACTTTGGGTCATGTAGCATCTCAGTCCTGAGGACATCCTCCCGGACTGACAACTCAGCAGGCAAGAACTCTGGCATCAGAGTCCTCTTGTGTCAACATTTCCCCCCGCACTGGTCTGGATCCGGAAAGCGCTCTCCTCATGGAGGAATTTGCACCGTTGGCCTGCCTCAGCGCAGGGAGAGATCTAGCTTGGCGAGGTCTGGAGCATGGTATGGGTCGACTCCCTCTCCTTTGTCACTGCTGTATATTTAAGTTGATCTTGAAGAACTGGTGGGTCTGTTGATTTTAATGTAATTTTTAAAAAGGGCTTTCATGGAATAGCACTCAGTTTAAGCCATGATGTTATCTGTCAATGATGTACATGGACTGTCATCCACTGCATGCTGATCCATTTTAATGTGACCTCTATTTCTGTGCTTTTAGTTGGTCAGAAGCATCTTGTTTTGTGTGTAGAGTATCCCTAATCTTCCTCTCCAACAGAAGAAACTCTAATCTTAATTAACTCATCAGAATTTCACACACTATGGTACACTGCACATACATAAACCCTAGTAAACTAATGCAAAGTAGATGGAGTCTTAATTTTTGCTGAAAAACAAAGAAGCCCTTATGCCAAACAAAATATTCCATAGACAATCTAGAGAGTCTTCAAAGAGTCAAATTAGCCAGTTGGCCTGGAAGTAAGAGAGCACTGCTGACTATCCATACCCCTTACAGCTAGGAGGAAATACTGTTCTGCACCGTGGAGAAAGGCAGACACTAATTGGATGAAAGCAAGTGTTTTTCTAGAAGCCCTCGAGGCCAGGCTTTTTCTAATACTTGACTGCTGGAAATCTTGTAGCCTCTCTAAAAGTGCCCTAATGGCATAAAACCAGAAAGTCTATAAACAGCAAGGTCAAGCCACGTTTTAAAGGGCTTGTTTTTAAAAAAATATTTCATCACACCTTTAGCCTTCAAAAGCATTCTCTTTAGATACTGCTGCAATCTCCATTGGCTACCTTTGGATCCACAAGAGCAGATTTTGTGTAAATGAAACATGCACAAATAACGACAAGAGAAAGTTTTGTGTTTTGATTCTGCCATATTGTCAGTTCAGTAAGAATTTCCTGTTGGTTGTAACCAGAAGCACCTTTTTCTTCCAGCATAGGAAGTGCTTTAAACTTCTTTAAGGCTCAGGGTCTGTCTAGTGAAGGGTTCTTTTCAAAATGTTTGCACAGATTTGGAAGTTTTTTAGTATTTGAATATTACAACAACTCTAGGTTCAGTTTGAAGGACTCCAAAGCCTTCCTTTGTTTTTCCTGTAGGAGTGAGGAGCAAAGGACTATATGCCTTCAGGTACTGTCTGATCAAGCTATCCTCTACCGATCAAGCTCTCACTCCTGTATACTATGCCTGAAACGAGCAGTCACAGTGAATGCGGTTTCCATCGGAAGTAGATCATTCGCCTTCATTCACGCAATGAAGGAAACTTACTGGCTTTTTGCTATTTTTTGGTATTTATGGCACCTTGAGTCCCTTGCCCAGCAGCTACCTTGCCTAGTCTTGTTGCCTACCTTAAATTGTGCCAATTGTGCTGCAATTGCTGCCTGCCTCGAATTGTGCCAATTTATGGCACTTAGAAGAGCTGTACATTGATGGAAAGTGCCATAAATTTATTATTGTTTGTTATTTTAAAACCGAAAATATCAGAAATTGATGGAAATGCTGGGAAATTGCAGGTACCAATTTCGCAAAAGCGGAAGCATGGAATCAATGAGTAGTGAGAAAATACTGACAAACAGTCACAAGTACTCCTGAAAGGTAGACATTTTGTGATGGTATAGGAACACTTGCTCTCACCTCAGCTCTACTCTATGCCGTTGATCAGCAAATGGCTACCTTTTTAACACCACTAGACAGTCACATCGTATCCTGGGACAATATTGTTCTGGACGGAATATTCAATGACTGCTGGAGTCCTATCCTGGTTCACCCACTAGTCATTGTTGAACTGGAAGATGGCCTTGCTACTTGGTTCTTTTACACATAGTAGGTGCTTCTGGATAGCTCCAGCTGCTTCAGTTTAAGAGGCAGACATGTGCTACTATAGGAGCAAAAGCTGTTAACTAGCAGAAATTTTAATTAATTTATTTATATCTACATTTGATACCCCGCCCCATTCTGCCATCAGCAGCTCAATGTGACTTACATAATAAAAGATAAAAACACAGTAAACAAACAACAATAAAAATTCAGCATGGATAAAATCTCCCCTTCCCCGCAAACCACACCAACCCACCCCTCACCCTTCTCCCTCACCAAATGCCTGCCGAAACAGCCAGGTCTTGTATTTTCTCCGAAAGGAGGGGAGATCCAGGGACAGACGTACATCCGCCAGGAGGGAGTTCCACAGCTTTGGGGCGGCCACTGAGAACATTGTTGTCACCCGACACACATGGGGGACTTTGAGGAGAGTGCTCCCAGCCGACCGCAGGGGCCGATCCAGGACACAGGGGGTGAGGCGGTCCTGCAGGTAAGCAGGGCCCAGACCTTATAGGGCTTTATAAGGTCTGGGCCCTGACCTTTATAAGGCCTGGGTCCTGGAACCAACATCTTGAATCGGGTCTGGAAGACTATAGGCAGCCAGTGCAGCAAACAAAACACAGGTGTAATATGCTCACTGTTTTTAATGTTTAATATATAAACATAAAACACAGAGCAAGGGCTGACTGCGAGGAAACCAATATTATTTGTTAGCAAGCAAAGAGCTCGAGTGATGGGCAGTTTACCCAGGTAAATTGTGTAGGAAATCTGACATAGTTATGTAATATTTGCTCTGCATTTAAAAAATGTGAACGTTACCAAAATTATTCTTTCTGCCACCAGATGCCTGCAGTCTATGTACTGTCATTTGATTTGGCGAGAAGAATAGCCCTTTTCACACAGACACTCTAAGACTGATAAAACGGGTGTTACATTTTATTATACATGTTGCAGGGCTGCAGGTGTGCTCTATGGGCACCCTGCAACATGTATAATAAAATGTAACACCCGTTTTATCAGTCTTAGAGTGTCTGTGTGAAAAGGGCCTATCCTGTTGAAAGATTACTCACTTCAACAGAAACCCGGAGTCAAATGAAGAATGTACTTAAAGTGGGCTGCAATAGCTGTTCTGTTGTCATGTGCCAGAAAGTCAGATTACTGTGGGAAAAGTCTAAATAAATAAATAAATAAGAAATGTGAAAAGCAATACCTCCCAGGGTTTATGCAGAGTGACCTACACTGTTTAACATATTCATTAGTGACCTGGGAAAAGGGCTGAAACAATTTGCAGACAAGACAAAATAATTCCAGATAGTTAAGTCCAAAGCAGACAGTGAAGAGTTACAGAAGAATCTCTCAGAATTAAATGACTGGCCAATGAAGAGGCAGATGAAATTCAATATTGATAAAAATGCAAAGTAACACACATAGGGGGGAGGAGGAGACTGACCCTAACTACACATACGTGACATTGGGTTCTAAATTAACAGCTGCTATTCAAGCAGGGAGATCTTAGATGGGGTGAGAAAAGAGGTGGGATAATATTGAGACTTGCTAATTCAGCTGTTTTGTTGGGAACAGAAACATTGCATCCCACCCATATTCTTGGCGGAGAACATGAATTCTGAACACTTATACCTTTTAAGATAAGTTTATGAGTTAGGGTAACAAGTAAGTCAAGCTAGCATTGTGTTGATTTACAGTATTTTATCTTAAACAACTTCTGTATAAGCTCTGAACCTGTGTGACAATCTTTAGTTCTTTCATAAACACTCTCTTTCTATAAAATGGTGTTTGTCTGTCACGGGAACTGAGCCGAGAGCTATTCTTGTTTTCCACACTGAGACGAGCCTGACCCATTTATAAATTTGGATGATGAAGCACCTACAAGGTAGAGGTGAGAGTGAGTTTACACCGATGAACTAGCACACTCTGGGACTGAGTGACAGCCATTAGAGTCTACGTGTGAGTAAACAATCACAGCTAATCTGGAGGTAACTGGGGTGCCCATCAGAGAGACTGCAACAAGCTTTGTTACAGTAGCTCTGTTGTGTTGTGCCTCAGTTTCCTCAAAACGAATTTGTGCTTAGGCCTGACATGATCTGGTCTGGATATAGGGTGCTCTTTTCCAATATGTGGAAATTCAGTTTACATTATGCTAATAAGCCAGTCAGCGCAGCAAAGTATTGTAAAGACAATTTACTTATAATGAAGCTATGAGACTTAAGAATATTATAAAAATATGAAGCAATAGTTTACTTAAGTTCAAATAAAGACATAGTACAAAAGAGACGTGTCAGTTAAAATACATGACTTCAAGAGGACATTTCTGTTCAAGGAACAAGCTCTTATTACAAATTCAGAGATTTTAACATCTATAAAACATAACATATGCTCTAAGTATTATTGTTATGGTTGACTCAATGCATCGTATAGGATATACATTCATATTACCCAGTCCTTTGCCCCATTCTGCCAGATGGGTATGAGAAAAGCTCCAAAGAAGGAACTGTTTCTGAAAAATCCATTTCTCCTCTCCCTTCTTATAGAATGAAATTTGCTTGGAAGTCAGCTAAAAATGACATCATGTCAAGCCTGCTGACAAAGAAAGTTTTCTCAAAGTACATAGTAAGAAGCCTGTTAATACATACTAAACAGTAGTGGTGGGACCCCGGGCCCATTACCGGTTACCGGATTTACCGGTTCCACGAAAACCGGATTCCCGGATTAAATCCGGTATACCGGTACCGGATTTATTTCATTGGTTTCAATGGGGCGCTGTGTCCCCATTGAAACCAATGAAATAAATTAATT
>QEPC01001872.1:229753-258544 GCA_003113815.1 Sphenodon punctatus | reverse complement strand
GGGGGGGGGGGAGTCCATTTCTTGCACTTGGACCCATTTCAACCTAGCTATGCCCCTGGCAAGAGTAGGGATGGGTCAGCAGTCATCAGGGAAGGTATGAATCATGCTCTGCCCCAGAGGATAGCTGAGTAAGGCTGGGGTCAAGTAGCACCAGATCATGGTGCTGTCTTGCCAGATGGCAGGGGCAGAGCATGTCCTTTAGAAGTGGTGCTGAACCACTACCATGTCTGCCAGGGTGCACTGCCAGTGCCCAAGCTCCCGCCCCCAAAACAGAGGAGAAGGCTGTCGCAACTAGGTAGGACAGGTCCCCACTCCCCTAGAAAGCTCACATATTGCCTTGTTTTCCCCACCCCCACAACCTACCTGGTCCCCCATCCCACTCAGAGTGGCTGACAGTCAGTGGGACTGGGTGCAAGTGTTCTGAGCACTTTCATTGGGTCTGAGTCACTTGGAGGAACCTGCCACAGCCCCACCACTGCAGGGAACAGGCGCCACTTCTGCTCCATCCCGCACAGAGGGATCCAAGTTTGTGCAGGCTGCTGTACCATACTTGTGCACAAGCTCCCTTCAGACCCTGGGGTGAGACTAGGCTGTGGCTCTGCCAAACTCTGAGAAGAGTAACTAATCGATCCTTCTCTGACTTGTGACATGGCACAGAGAAGAGGCAGCAGCACTGTATCATAGGGCACGGAAGAGCGGATTGATTAGTTTCCCTTCTCAAAGTCTGGCAAAGTCACAGCCCGGGCTCAGGAGCTCTGCATCCCAGGCTCTGAAGGGAGATAGTGTTGTGTCAGTTTTCACCCAAACTCTAACTTTAACACTGCTTTAACATTTCTTATGCATCTTGCAAAGCTGTATTGGTGCCCTATGCAGCCCTGCAACATGCATAAAGTGGTGTTAAAGTGGAGTTAGCGTTATGTCTGTTTTCACCCATTGTGCCCAAGCATGCTACAGCAGCCTGCACCAGGTTCTGGGGCCAAACCAGCAGTACAACACACTTTCTCCCCAGATGTGGAACAGGAGTGTGTGTGATGTACGAGGGTATGTGCGAGGGTGATTGAGCAAGCTGCATGGTGCCATTCCCACACACATCTCCAGCTGCACTCCATCTTTAATAGGGGCTGGAGTTTGGATTCAGATTTAAGCAGTAACTCCTCACAACGGGCAGTTATGAATTAATCTGTACCAAACCACAAGAGTGAACAATATACCCATTGCAGTTCAGTTTAAATAAAAAAAACATACCTGTGAATGCACAAAATGGCCACCAGGCCATTCTGTGCATGCATGTCCTTTTCCAAAATGGCAACAGTAGCATTGCTGCCATTTTGGAAAAGGGCAGTCAGTCTTTCCATGCGCAGCAGCTATGTGCGCATGTGAAAACTGGCTGCCCTTTTCCAAGATGGTGGTGATGCTGCCACCAACATTTTGGAGAAGGGTGCACGTGAGCAGAATAGTTTGGCAGCCATTTTTCACATGCACAGTTTTTTTTATTCTAAAATTAATGTATAGTTTTTGATTGATTTAAATATGGATCCGTAATACAATTCTGTATTTAGATCCAGAAATTGCTGAACCGATACCATAATATGGAACCAAACAGCAATTTCCTCCGGCAGACCACCTCTAATCCTTAGGAGCAGGATGCCTGTCATGCAGCCATTGTGACTCCTCCAACCAGATGCAGGGGTGGCACAGATGATCCATGCAATTTCAGGCATCCAAGCTCAGAGGGTTGATGACCCCTTTGTAGTGGCATCATGGTACCCGGGGTTGCCATGGCATCCCTGTGTGGGGTTTGGCCGGGAAATTGTTTCGCTGCCTAACCTCGTGCCTCTAGGAGCAGGGGGGCAGTGGTAATGAGGGGAGGAAAGGGCTCCCTCACTGGCACAGATGATCTGACTAAACTATGCCCGTCTGCTGGCGATATGCTTACCTGGATCAGGGTCTTGGTGGTTTAGTCAGAAAGGTCTTAACTAAAGAATGGCAGGGGGTATAATCCTTAAATTTGATCTAAAGGTCTCTAGACCTAGATCTGAAGAAAAAGCAGAGCTCTGTTATTGAAAAATGAAAAATAAGCCATTTCAGCTTACTTGATATTTTTTGGGAAGAACTGGATTTCAAAAATGGGGTTAGAACTAAGAATGATGTGAGCAAGCTATGTCACACAATATTGCCAATAACACTCTGATTTTAATATTATCTATGCTACCCAAATAAAGTGAACTTCAGCTACATTTAAGCATATCTGATACACATCAATAAGTATTATAAGAATACAATGTAAGCTAAATAAATATAGTGTGGATTTCAGATTTGCATTCAACTTCATAAATAAGAAAATGTCTATATTAACCAAGGCCAATTATGCAAACATTTACATGCATACTTAACTTTAAAAAAAACCACAAATAGACCCATTGAAGCACCATATCTCTAGTTTTCAAATGCATTAAGTTCATTGCATTAAGTTTTCAAATGCATTAAGTTCATGTCTCCAACAAGACCACTTCATATCACACCTTGAAAAGGAAAGTTTTGGGTCCCAAGGATACTACAGGGACTTGTGTTTACTACTTTGCTGCCATTTGATGCCAGTGGGCAAAACGCAGTGAACAAAGGGCCTTGATTGACAATTAGGATCAGAGTTAATTCAATGACTTTAAAGTAAAAAAGAATATATGCTCTGTCAAATAATTTGTTCTAATAAAATCTCATGTTAAATAGGGTACATCCAGATTTGCACCTGAAAGGGAAACCCAGAGATAAAACTAAATTGTTGTTGCACATACCAGGACCATTTGGATTACAGATGACTGCTTTTTACCCTTTGAAGAGATTATTGGACAATTTTGCAAACAGGGACAGGAAAAAGAATTTTGCTACTTGAAATAACTAATGCAATATGGGAAGTGGGAAGAAATTCTTCCTTGGTGACAAGCTCAGCCTCTGCAGCCACATCACTAAAATCTTGGGTTCACACAGGGTAATTTCAGACATTACAGGATCACACTCAACAACCCTTAAACACAGTGGATTCAGGGTGGTGGCTGTGATTGCGTGAACGTCTGTTTGAGCCCCGCCAGATGTTCACCAAGGTGAATTCCTGGTGGGGTTCAAAGCCAACCATGGTTCTGGAGATGAGGTCGGCCTCACCTCCAGAACCATGGTTAGCTGGACCACGATCAGGAATGGGGTGAAAGTAACATCTGTTACCTCGCCCCATTCCTGACCATGGTCCAGACCATGATACGGGATCGGGCGCAGTGGCCTCATTGGCCCTTTTTAAGAAAGGCAATTTACTTTTTAAGGCAATTCACCTTTTAAGGGTGAACAAATATGGAGACTTTCAGAGAACAGAAAGCATACCTGATTTCCGCCTTATTTTAATTATTTAAATTTCTACCCTGTCCTATCCCCAAAGGTTCAGGATGGCTATCATCATAAAACACATAAAATCTGAGAAAAACCATATAATGTGCCATAAAATACTTATAACACCCCCTGCCTATGAGCGCCACTGCATAGTACCGCGGAGGCAGCGCTCCACCCGGGGTTTCCCCTACAGCCCCTACGGGCTCCATACAGCACATGTGGGTTCCCCCTAGGCCCCTACGGGGGGCCGAAACTTACCGGGCTGAGGAGGGAAAAAACAGAGGAGAGCGGAAAACCACAGCAAGCGACCCTGGACCGAGGGGAGAGGAAGAGGCACCTGGTGGCTCAGGTAAATATACCTGTCCACGCACCCGCCCCGGGTGGCCTTCCTCTCCCCCCATTGGCCTACCAGTGCCATTGCTCAAACAGGCAGGCAGGCGGGGAGGGCAAAGGAATCCTTTGCCCAACATCCTGTTCTGGGGTGAGCGGGCCCAAACTATCCCCCCCGCTTATGGCTGGGGGGTGTCCCTTATAACACCCCCTGCCCATATATTTGTATATATTAGGCTGAAAACAGACATAACGCTAACTCCACTTTATCACCACTTTAACATTTCTTATGCATGTTGCAGGGCTGCATAGGGTACCAATACAGTCCTGCAACATGCATAAGAAATGTTAGAGGTGTTAAGGTGGTGTTAAAGTGGAGTTAGCGTTATGCCTGTTTTCACCCATTAGTGATACACAAGCAAATGTTAACAGTGGCATTTTCCTGAAGAAGAAAAAAAAAATGTACATCATTAAATGTTGTAATTCAGTCATTGCAACCTTTTCACCTTGTTCTCTCTTCACAGCAGTGGTCCCAACCTTTTTATGCCTGTGAGCCACTTTCAAATTTCAAGATTTATGGTAAGCCACAACTTTGATTTGAAATTAGTTTAACAACAAATAGGTTATGTTCTAAGGTTGTAAATAAGCAGAAAATACAAATAAAATAGAAACTAATACACATTTTAAATTGTTTTTCCTTTTCTTCTTTTTTTTAAACTGTGCTGTCTCTTTAAGAAAATTAGACAATATGGCTAAAACCACAACTATTTTGTTCCTGCAGTGGCAGCTCAGAGCTTCTCCCAGAGCCTGTACCATGTTCTGCCAGGAGCCTCCCAAGTGTCAGGTGCATTTTATGATCCTTTTCCTTGCATGTTCTGATGAACGCTCTCTCCCACGCATACGCTTGTCTCTCCCTTTCAATATTTTGCATTTGTTACTGAGCTGTCACAAGCAACATTAACATTGTCTGTCTTGGGGGTATTTTCCTACCCCGGTTCCAACTCTTGCAAAAACTTGCAAATCAGTGGCTCTCCAACCTTGCCCTTTTATTACATTGTCACCTGCACAAAGGTACACAATATCCCCAAAGGAACGTTGGTTACCATTAACTGTGCGTGTGTGTGTCGGAATCTAGCCCAAGGTGTTTTACCATGGGGTAGATTCTACCCCAGCCTGGGGTAGAAATCTACCCTATCACATTTCATGTTAGTTTACACATTCAAGCAATGTAAGTACCAAAGGACTGGGGTAGAAATCTACCCCAAGACCCATTTAGTATTGTTTTTTTCATGACAGAAGATGAGGGTTAAAGGGCATCATGACCAATCTGTTGCTCACAATCCACAGATTGTAGTCTACTGCTGCGCAATAACATAAAGAACAGACTATATTTGCTTAGAGGGTTCCCCAAACTATAAAAGCCAGTGTGGTGTAGTGGATAAGGTGCTGGATTTAGACCTAGGAAGCCAGGGTTCAAATCCCACCCTATTCACGAACTCACTGGGTGGCCTTGGGCAAGTCACAACCTCTCTGCCTCAGTTCCCCGTGTGTGTGTCTCTGTCTGTGTTCTCCTCACCCGTGTCTATTTTAGATTGCAAGCCCACTGGGAAAGGACCTTTCTCTGAGAATCTGTGACTAAAGTGCTGCGTATGCCTAGCAGCGCTATAGAAATGAGGAGTACAACACACTGGGAGCCTAAATGGAGTCCCAATGGATCTGCATGTATATGAACATTTCCAAAGCTTGGGCATCATGAGGAATTCCTTTCTGTCACACCAGGGTGACAATCTGACACACTTTGGGAAACACTGCCTTAGCTGTTAAGTGTCAACGAGTAGTCAGTGTGGCTGTTTTCACATGGGCATCCCCCACAATGCGTGCGGTGGGCACCCATGCAAATGCTGCCCATGGTGTGTGGGGGAAGGGTGGGAGCACCGTGACTGGTGGTGTATGTGCAGTCCCACACTCCATCCACTTTCACCCATCACCCATGCACGGAGCAACAGGCTCCAATGCTGGCTGCTCTGTGCGTGGAGTTGTGTCCCCACTGCAGGCACGTGCCCATTCCCCCCACCCACTGCAGCTTGTCTGAAAAGGGCCTGAGTTCCAATTGAGAAACAGAGACTGGATGATCAAGTTCGATGGAAATTTGACTGTGAATGTCATTTCTATAAACTGTATTACACTAACACTACTTTGATTCTTCCATTTTAATGATAATTCATATTCTAAAAAGCCTGTTATTTGCTGACCATTCTGCATGAATAAATTATATATAGAAAAATATTTCTATTTTATTCATTTTTTGTTTTCTTTCTTTTCTGAAGCACCTACTATGAATTGACTTCAGTATATAATAATCAAAATTACTTGCTTACATTTCTGGCATTATATCAATAGCTTAATTTCATTATAAGAAAAAAAATACATTTATTTTCTTTAAAGACGACAAAAGTACTTTTGAAGCTGTTGAATGATTCACAGGAAGCTCACATCACTGCATAGGACTTCAAAAGGACGGAAACTGACTCTTTTTGACAGGGATATATGAACTGAGTAAATGCCTGGGCCACCGCTCAAAGCACGCCTGTAGCACTATCATTGCATCTTTCCAGAGAGGCATACTAGCTGAAGCAATGACTTTTCTGTTTTCCTAGTTAAACTCTATAGAGTTTAAGTCAAAGTCAAAAGAAAAACTAATACATCAATTCATTATGCATGAGTATGTTCTTGCTGTGGCATTGGAAAGACATTATGCAGTTTGTAGCAGCATGAGCAGATGTTTAGATACAAGGTTTAGTGGGTGACAATGAAAAGTCTCCTGCACTACTTTAGGCTTGTAGTTCTACAGGAATCCTGAAAGACTTTATTTATCCATGCCAATAAACAGCTGCATGAGCACAACACATCTGGAAAGGTTGTATCAATATTTTCTCTTAAGCAGGGAAAGAATTTTCTCAGTATAGAAACCATTTTGGGGGGTAAGGAGGAGAGAGAACTGTATTAAAAAAGGATAAAAGAAAGCTTTATTTGTATATGCAAGATGCTACATCATAGTGATGGCTATTTTTCAGTTTGCCTTTAAAAGATCATTCTCCAGAAAATTCTGACATGGAGTGTGAGAATATTTTTTGTAACTTTCTCACACGTCCATTTTTAGCCCCATTGTCTCAAAATTTGGTTGGCAAATAGAATCACACATTCTCCAGTGATGCCATCCCCAACATGATTGCATTTTAAATACATCTCAACTCCACTCCAAGGACCCCTCTGGCCCTTTTAAACAATTATTATTATTGACACTGTCAGTCACACACTCAGTCACAATCACACTCTCTTGCTTGATTCTCTTCACTTCCTTGGTTTCCAAGGCTCAGTTCTCGAAAGGTTCATTTCCCATCTTTCTAACTGCTCCTCAATGTCTCTCTTGCTGGTACCTCGTCCATGTCACTTCCCCTCTCACTTGGCATCACCCAAGGCTCTGTCTTCGGACTTCTTTTTTTTTTTTTTTTACAATCTATTGGGCAAACTCATTGACTCTCACAGGGTGTTAACAAATGAGATGGCAGTCCACACCAGGCCATGGCTCAGAATGACAGTCAGGCAACTATGGTAAATTATCATACTTGGGTGGGGGGGCTGCATTTAAACAGCTGCATGATAAGACTTCCATTTATTGCTATCAAATTATTGTGTGTTTTTTTCTTTTTCTTTATTGTGTTTACAGATGGCCAGGAGAGCGCTGGGGAACAGCAGGATACTTCCTGGGACACAGCAGCAATGGATGTGAATGGTATGAATGGGAATTCACCACGGTGTGCCTGCAGGTTGGGGGGCGGGGGGGAAGGGGAAAGAAACCATGGTGAGATACCGGACTTGGGGGGAGGGAGGAGAGAGACACCATGGTGGGACAGCGGGCTGAGGCACCGTTGCAGGACAGTGCAAGGTCAGTGCTGCAGTAGGCTGGCAGGGGTAGTGAAAGACAAAATGGCAACTGGGGGGAGGGCATGAATGGTGGTGCTTGATTTCTGTATGTTCTTCATGCTTCTACAGTGATTACAGGAGAACTGCGTGGTGCTGAGATCCTGCCTCAGCAATCAACCAAGCAGCAGCATAAGCCAGGTTTTCATTCCTACTTTCCTTCAGGTGGGCAGACAGCAGTTGGTATATTTGGGCGGGAAGTGTGGTTGGTAAGTTTGGGTGGGAAGAGCAGGTGGAAGTTGAAATACCAGGGCAGGAAGGTGGGAGTGGGGCGGTCTGAACTAATGGCTTTCCTTGTTACAAGACTGCCGCTGCTACAAGTGCAGACTGATCCCCCAGCAACAAGTGCCCAGCGGAATCAGGACCTGTGGGTTCGCAACTGGCAGCGCAGGGAGGATGTGTCGAGGGAGTTGCTTGGGGAAGCCATGTTGCAGGGTGACAATACCTGGGATGCCATTCAGGGTATGGTCCAGGAGTATAGGCGAGCTTGTGTGACAGAATGCTGCACAATGGAAGGCCTTGGCTGCTGAGGCCCACTGAGACACTGGTGGGAGGACAGGCACACGGCCTGCCTTTGGCAGCAGTTTAAGTAGATATAGCCGGAGCTTCTTTTTCAGTAGAAAAAAATACTTTTCAGTTTTGGGTGAGAGGGAGGTAATATGGAAACACCTGGTTTATAGGTGTCAATATTTAAACAATACTCCATAGCTGTTTTTAACTCTGAAGTAAGCATGAGACAGTACTCCTCTTTACAGTAGCCTGACAGGTTCTCTTTCGTTTTGCCTGTACAAGATGTTAACGAATCATCCTTAAACGCTATACAATATCTTCCTTCCTTTATTTTCTGAAAAAAGTGAGTGGCATATTTCCTGGCTGTCATGAAATTCTGCAGCAAACCATTTTGCCTTTTCTTTCCACTTTAGTTACAATTTTCAGAGATTTGGGAACTCTGAGCTTTTTGTAAGTGAAACACAGCTCCGTGAATTTTTTTGGCTAGATGCTTACTTTTGCATAATAATGTTTCACTACAGAGCTTATCTAAAACACGTTTAATGTGTTTTTCAGACCATGCAAATGTTTTAATTGTGTGCTGGTAAGCACAAATTAAACTATGTAGTAGATTCTCCACTAAAAGTATGATACAAGTAAAGTCCTCTGAATATCACCACGCAAAAATAATACATGGCATCTATATACTTTCACTACAATAACAGCTACAACAACAGAGTATGGAAAATAATGACATTTAAAGCCTTCACTGAAAGCATTCTTAAATAAACTGCCTTTACATTGTTTTAGTATACTTTATTGCATAGGTTTTGTGAAGTGCTCTGAGCACCATTCAGCAGATTCCAAATAATAAATATACTGTACAATATATAATAGTGCATCTTATATAATAATAATAATTATTAAAGATAAAGTTGTTTAAACAAATGCATACTTTAGGTACATAAAAACATGAAACAATGGACTAATCTCTGATAGGCTACTTCTATATGTATACATGTCACAACATAATAAAGAGAAATCACATGTCAAATGTACGATATGCGATATGAGATAACCTAATCAGAAACTACTTATAAATGATATAATGTGCCTGGAAGGAAGGTATACAGCAATAATGCATGCTTACATGTAAGGAGAAATCTAGAGAGTCTAATGATCACTGTTCTTATCACTTCACATGCGTCTCTTTTTATTTTTTAATTTAGTTTATTATGTAAACTGTATATTAATATATATATTAATATTCTACTGTACTTCCATAGCCGGTGATAAATCGACACAGATCACAGCTATTCAAAGAGTTGTGAAAACCCTAATAATTCTGGATCAGCCTCTGCGGATGGCCGAGAGAGCCCTCCTTGAGGATCCCTGGGTTTCTCGCATGTCGACCATGAGAAGGGCGTTCTCTGTGGCTGCTCCACGGCTGTGGAACTCCCTCCCATTGGAGGTCCGACTGGCCGTAGACATCCCCTCCTTTTGTAGAGAGCGTAAGACCTGGCTCTTCCGCCGGGCCTTTTCCGAGGGAGACGGGATGGGTGGGTTGGGTTAGGGTGAGGGTTTTATTGTGGGGTTATTTTAATGTGGGATAATTTTATAATGTTATGTTTTAAAATGTTGTTCGCCACCCCAAGCTGCTTGTGCAGGATGGGATGGCATATAAATGCAAAAATAAATAAATAAATAAAATAAGAAGAAGCTGGACCCTCAAGAGAGCTTGTTCTCCAGTAAATTCTGTATATTTTTTTGAAAGCTAATATTAAAACAGAAATCAGAACATGCTTGAGGGAATTCTCTTTATTATCATACTGCAGTTCTTAGCATATATTATATATTTGTTATTTGTTAATTTGAATCTCCTCCTTTTATATGAAATAAACAATTTGCTCAAATTGCTACCGCACTAAATCTCACTATGAATAAAGTACAGTGAAGTGTAGTACTTCATTGTGGCATAGAAAACTGTGGGAAAAAACTATATGTGGAATAGAAAAAGATGACAGATGATGGATACTCTGGCCTTTGCTGACATTTGTGTGAGACCTGATGTACAGAGCAAGCTGTCAAACCCATCCTCCGAGGCTGCCTATGCGCAGGGACCTGTGTTGACTGCGTTGCTACAATTTGCAGTGATTTTTGCAGAATCAGCCAATCCTCGCAGTGCCATGCTGAAACTGCAGTGAAACTGCAGTGAGGGCTGTCTGCAGAATCTTTAAATCCTGGCTCAGGCATAAACTTGTCGCCTGACCCTAAACTAAAACTGTTGCTGCAGCTGCCATCTGTCAGGGAGGTGTGACCATGACCCGAGGGTAAATAGGCCCCCGAGAGATGAATTGTGTGTGGGTGGGGTCTGAAGGCCCTGTGGGTGATTTCAGAAGTGACGTGGTGAATGTCCACCACAGTCAACCTCAGTCAAAGGCAGGGGGTGGTGAAAGCACCGTGCATGTCTGTTTGCTCGCATCCAGATGTTCACCACAGTCAAACGCGGCCCAGGGTGAAGCTAACCACGCTTCGTGANGGGGGGGGGGGAGTCCATTTCTTGCACTTGGACCCATTTCAACCTAGCTATGCCCCTGGCAAGAGTAGGGATGGGTCAGCAGTCATCAGGGAAGGTATGAATCATGCTCTGCCCCAGAGGATAGCTGAGTAAGGCTGGGGTCAAGTAGCACCAGATCATGGTGCTGTCTTGCCAGATGGCAGGGGCAGAGCATGTCCTTTAGAAGTGGTGCTGAACCACTACCATGTCTGCCAGGGTGCACTGCCAGTGCCCAAGCTCCCGCCCCCAAAACAGAGGAGAAGGCTGTCGCAACTAGGTAGGACAGGTCCCCACTCCCCTAGAAAGCTCACATATTGCCTTGTTTTCCCCACCCCCACAACCTACCTGGTCCCCCATCCCACTCAGAGTGGCTGACAGTCAGTGGGACTGGGTGCAAGTGTTCTGAGCACTTTCATTGGGTCTGAGTCACTTGGAGGAACCTGCCACAGCCCCACCACTGCAGGGAACAGGCGCCACTTCTGCTCCATCCCGCACAGAGGGATCCAAGTTTGTGCAGGCTGCTGTACCATACTTGTGCACAAGCTCCCTTCAGACCCTGGGGTGAGACTAGGCTGTGGCTCTGCCAAACTCTGAGAAGAGTAACTAATCGATCCTTCTCTGACTTGTGACATGGCACAGAGAAGAGGCAGCAGCACTGTATCATAGGGCACGGAAGAGCGGATTGATTAGTTTCCCTTCTCAAAGTCTGGCAAAGTCACAGCCCGGGCTCAGGAGCTCTGCATCCCAGGCTCTGAAGGGAGATAGTGTTGTGTCAGTTTTCACCCAAACTCTAACTTTAACACTGCTTTAACATTTCTTATGCATCTTGCAAAGCTGTATTGGTGCCCTATGCAGCCCTGCAACATGCATAAAGTGGTGTTAAAGTGGAGTTAGCGTTATGTCTGTTTTCACCCATTGTGCCCAAGCATGCTACAGCAGCCTGCACCAGGTTCTGGGGCCAAACCAGCAGTACAACACACTTTCTCCCCAGATGTGGAACAGGAGTGTGTGTGATGTACGAGGGTATGTGCGAGGGTGATTGAGCAAGCTGCATGGTGCCATTCCCACACACATCTCCAGCTGCACTCCATCTTTAATAGGGGCTGGAGTTTGGATTCAGATTTAAGCAGTAACTCCTCACAACGGGCAGTTATGAATTAATCTGTACCAAACCACAAGAGTGAACAATATACCCATTGCAGTTCAGTTTAAATAAAAAAAACATACCTGTGAATGCACAAAATGGCCACCAGGCCATTCTGTGCATGCATGTCCTTTTCCAAAATGGCAACAGTAGCATTGCTGCCATTTTGGAAAAGGGCAGTCAGTCTTTCCATGCGCAGCAGCTATGTGCGCATGTGAAAACTGGCTGCCCTTTTCCAAGATGGTGGTGATGCTGCCACCAACATTTTGGAGAAGGGTGCACGTGAGCAGAATAGTTTGGCAGCCATTTTTCACATGCACAGTTTTTTTTATTCTAAAATTAATGTATAGTTTTTGATTGATTTAAATATGGATCCGTAATACAATTCTGTATTTAGATCCAGAAATTGCTGAACCGATACCATAATATGGAACCAAACAGCAATTTCCTCCGGCAGACCACCTCTAATCCTTAGGAGCAGGATGCCTGTCATGCAGCCATTGTGACTCCTCCAACCAGATGCAGGGGTGGCACAGATGATCCATGCAATTTCAGGCATCCAAGCTCAGAGGGTTGATGACCCCTTTGTAGTGGCATCATGGTACCCGGGGTTGCCATGGCATCCCTGTGTGGGGTTTGGCCGGGAAATTGTTTCGCTGCCTAACCTCGTGCCTCTAGGAGCAGGGGGGCAGTGGTAATGAGGGGAGGAAAGGGCTCCCTCACTGGCACAGATGATCTGACTAAACTATGCCCGTCTGCTGGCGATATGCTTACCTGGATCAGGGTCTTGGTGGTTTAGTCAGAAAGGTCTTAACTAAAGAATGGCAGGGGGTATAATCCTTAAATTTGATCTAAAGGTCTCTAGACCTAGATCTGAAGAAAAAGCAGAGCTCTGTTATTGAAAAATGAAAAATAAGCCATTTCAGCTTACTTGATATTTTTTGGGAAGAACTGGATTTCAAAAATGGGGTTAGAACTAAGAATGATGTGAGCAAGCTATGTCACACAATATTGCCAATAACACTCTGATTTTAATATTATCTATGCTACCCAAATAAAGTGAACTTCAGCTACATTTAAGCATATCTGATACACATCAATAAGTATTATAAGAATACAATGTAAGCTAAATAAATATAGTGTGGATTTCAGATTTGCATTCAACTTCATAAATAAGAAAATGTCTATATTAACCAAGGCCAATTATGCAAACATTTACATGCATACTTAACTTTAAAAAAAACCACAAATAGACCCATTGAAGCACCATATCTCTAGTTTTCAAATGCATTAAGTTCATTGCATTAAGTTTTCAAATGCATTAAGTTCATGTCTCCAACAAGACCACTTCATATCACACCTTGAAAAGGAAAGTTTTGGGTCCCAAGGATACTACAGGGACTTGTGTTTACTACTTTGCTGCCATTTGATGCCAGTGGGCAAAACGCAGTGAACAAAGGGCCTTGATTGACAATTAGGATCAGAGTTAATTCAATGACTTTAAAGTAAAAAAGAATATATGCTCTGTCAAATAATTTGTTCTAATAAAATCTCATGTTAAATAGGGTACATCCAGATTTGCACCTGAAAGGGAAACCCAGAGATAAAACTAAATTGTTGTTGCACATACCAGGACCATTTGGATTACAGATGACTGCTTTTTACCCTTTGAAGAGATTATTGGACAATTTTGCAAACAGGGACAGGAAAAAGAATTTTGCTACTTGAAATAACTAATGCAATATGGGAAGTGGGAAGAAATTCTTCCTTGGTGACAAGCTCAGCCTCTGCAGCCACATCACTAAAATCTTGGGTTCACACAGGGTAATTTCAGACATTACAGGATCACACTCAACAACCCTTAAACACAGTGGATTCAGGGTGGTGGCTGTGATTGCGTGAACGTCTGTTTGAGCCCCGCCAGATGTTCACCAAGGTGAATTCCTGGTGGGGTTCAAAGCCAACCATGGTTCTGGAGATGAGGTCGGCCTCACCTCCAGAACCATGGTTAGCTGGACCACGATCAGGAATGGGGTGAAAGTAACATCTGTTACCTCGCCCCATTCCTGACCATGGTCCAGACCATGATACGGGATCGGGCGCAGTGGCCTCATTGGCCCTTTTTAAGAAAGGCAATTTACTTTTTAAGGCAATTCACCTTTTAAGGGTGAACAAATATGGAGACTTTCAGAGAACAGAAAGCATACCTGATTTCCGCCTTATTTTAATTATTTAAATTTCTACCCTGTCCTATCCCCAAAGGTTCAGGATGGCTATCATCATAAAACACATAAAATCTGAGAAAAACCATATAATGTGCCATAAAATACTTATAACACCCCCTGCCTATGAGCGCCACTGCATAGTACCGCGGAGGCAGCGCTCCACCCGGGGTTTCCCCTACAGCCCCTACGGGCTCCATACAGCACATGTGGGTTCCCCCTAGGCCCCTACGGGGGGCCGAAACTTACCGGGCTGAGGAGGGAAAAAACAGAGGAGAGCGGAAAACCACAGCAAGCGACCCTGGACCGAGGGGAGAGGAAGAGGCACCTGGTGGCTCAGGTAAATATACCTGTCCACGCACCCGCCCCGGGTGGCCTTCCTCTCCCCCCATTGGCCTACCAGTGCCATTGCTCAAACAGGCAGGCAGGCGGGGAGGGCAAAGGAATCCTTTGCCCAACATCCTGTTCTGGGGTGAGCGGGCCCAAACTATCCCCCCCGCTTATGGCTGGGGGGTGTCCCTTATAACACCCCCTGCCCATATATTTGTATATATTAGGCTGAAAACAGACATAACGCTAACTCCACTTTATCACCACTTTAACATTTCTTATGCATGTTGCAGGGCTGCATAGGTACCAATACAGTCCTGCAACATGCATAAGAAATGTTAACATGGTGGTAATGTGGAGATGTGTATAAGAGACAGGGCCCTATGTTTGCATGAGGGAGGTGCTGAAATTCCAGAGGATTTGAGTTGTGTTTGATTAGCAAAGTTGTCATTCTATGTCAAACCTGTTGCAAATTTGCTTCCCAGCATGCATAATTATGCAAATCAAGTTAATTATGCAAATATTAACGCTCACAGTGAATTTGCAGAATTTGGCTTCACTGGGTTGCAGAATTTAAGATTTTTTGGTGCAGTGAACTCTGGTCCCTGCCTATGTGTTCATAGGGTGGAAAATCCACACAATAGGGTTACATGTAAGCATGATGTAGTGTAGACACCATGCATACACGGACTGCATACATTCCAGGTTGAAATGGCATGAGATCGAGACTACAAACATACATAAAAGCCGTGCCTTGTCAGAAGCAGAGAAGTCACTGACTGAGTCTGAACCATCTCTGCCATTCCCCCTGGAAGCCTACGCTTCTAGGAATCTTTTTATGACAGTGAGAGGATATCCGCTACGCCACTGGGAGTGCCTCAGTCAGATGGTGGAGCTGCATGTCTTGGCAGAAACAAATGATTTTGGGTACAGGGAATGTGAACTCATTGATGGACAGCTTCTTGACTTGTATGAGGTTTAGACACTCTGAGAAGCTTAGGGTGCCCTGGCAAGCAGGGATGATTTCTGCCCCAACTGTACGGTAATGCAAAAGATGCTGGAGAGAAGGTACAAGAGGTGCACATTTGCCTGTAGGTTTTATGTGAGCCAAGAGGGATTTCCAACACCACATCGGACAAGACCTGTGAGCCGTGGATTGGGAGAAATGGAGGAGAGAACATGCAAAGACTGATTGTTTTTTATTTCAATTTTTACTTTAGCTTTCCATTTTTACTATAGGCACGCAATTAAGTATGCGATTCGCTCAATCTCAGCATTTTGTGCACAGCAAAAGTTTATTCCCATCCACCAAGTGCTGGCAGGTATAAAAGCAAGTATGAAATCCTATGCTCTTGTCATCTCTTGCAGGCATTAGTCTTACCTTGACTATTGTAACCTACTTCTTATTCGTCTTCTCAGCTCTGACCTGGACCCCCTCATTCCAGTTCAACGTTTTACTACCAAGGTCATCCACCTCATCTGCAGCTTTGACCATGTTCAAATTCTCCTCTCTACACTGGCTCCCTCTCCTCCTTTACATCCAGCAAAAGCTCCTCATCTTCATCTTCAAGGCTCTTCATGACCTTGCTCCTCCCTATCTTTCTGCCCTCATTTCCTGCTACATTCCCACCTGGGAGGTTTGCTTCTCCTCTGCCAACAACATGCTCACCCATGCCAGTGTCTCATGAAGTCTAGGTGAGGTGTGCTCTCTCCCTGAGCTCACAGAACTGAGTTCTGCAGCCAGGTGCCGATCCAGCCCTTACAGAATGTATGGTACTCCATAAGGAACAGGACAACCTGACCAGTTTGGTTCAGCCTGGGAAGAACCCACCTCTATAAAGCTTGGATCAGGCCCAGGACAGAATTTACAATCTGAGCAGAGTCCTAACAATGCCTGAGCACAAAAGATTTTAAGTCTGAAACCACTCCACTGTCAGTGACTCCTATACATATCATACCTTGTTCCTGTAAACCAAGGTCCTGCTTTACAGAGTAAGAAACTAAGACAACTTCTCTCCCTTACACTCCGCTGAAAGGGAGAAAAGTTGTTGACTGCGTTACATGTAATGACTATGGAAACACTAACTGCATTTCCATTATTGCGGGGGTTTGGATTGAGGGGTTTGTGTTGCAAATTTAACTCCTATTTTATGATGTTTTGATTGAGTACTCTTACACACACACACACAACCAAAATGATCTAGGAATATAAAGGAGGAGCTTGATTACAAATACTTAACGTTTATTGAGTTTATTTGTAGAAATTGGAAGAATTAAATGAAATTCATCCTTTAGTATTTGAAGAATGTAATCTTTCCTATGCAAAAGTCTTGAGTTATTAGTACAGTCTGGAGTCTCTTGGCAGTGAAAGACAGCCACTTTAAATACTTTTGCATTTATCTTAAGTGGGGGTCCCTGTCCACCTTAATTATAACTATTATTTTTTTCCACTAAAAAATTAATGCATTTAAAATAGCTGGAAAAGGAGTCTAGAAAAATATCTGCCAAAATCTGGTAATATATGAATAGATCATAAGAACTATTAAAGCTACTGACTACAAGATAATGTTAGCATTGTCTAACTACCGGCAGGTTGAGCAGGGATATGTTTAGAAACTATCTATCCCCACTGCTGTACTGTTAAAAAAGCCAGGCCCATTCCTGGTACTTATTAGGAGTCTTAATCAGAACTCCGCAGTTTGACAAACCACTCCAGCAGTTATCTTAGCAATCTATTTAAAAACCCGCAGACATGAAACTTGATATTACTGAAAGCTAAACATATACCACACTAAATTTTAAGCAAAACTCGTTCTTTCAAAAAGCACTAGACATCGATATTTCCCATTATAAGCAGCATCATTAACCTAATAATCAGCACACAACAGTTATTTAGTTCTAACTTAAAGTGGATAAAACAAACAAACAAACATCACTGCAATAACTTTTCAATTATCCAAAGAAATGGGAGAGGGAAGTAGTTTGGGTAATCCAAAAGTCCTAAGGTTATACAGAACAACATACAATTGGACCACAAGCATGCTAATTAGACATCCAGTGCAAAAATATATTTAATTTATACTTTGCTAAATGCAAAAATTACTTACTTTTCTTATTAACTATAGAATTACAGGGTAGAAGGTACTGCAAGAGTTATCTAGTTCAGTCCTCTGGTCCAAGACATACCCTATGCCTACAGCATCACAGACAAATTGTCTTACATACTCCCACCCATTTCATGCTGCCTCATATAATTCTGTAAGGGCTGCCCCGACATTTGCTCATTTTATATATTTGTGACCGGCTATGCTACATGCCCGAGGAAGGGCCCAAAGTGTGCTCATTTTCACCAACAGCAGTTGGTCCAACAAAAGGTATCATTCGAACCACTTTGTCTCCTTCTCTGTCCTACCTGGGAGCAGAGAAATAATAAAATGATACCAGTACTGTGCAGTCACTCCCAGCAGCAATTTGGGGACAACTCTCTAGGCACAGGCAATAAGCATTTTAGCAAGAATGGTTTATCTGCAAACTGGATAACCAACAAATGACTATTAACTATACATATGAATTCTCTCTTTATATTCTTCTAGCACGGCAACATCAAACAATCAGCATGGGACACAGGAATATCCTGCAAATACTGCTATTGGAACAACATTTATTATTTACAAATTAAAAGTAATTTCCCCATCATTTCTGCATATAACATGGCATGTGAATAGTGTTTGACTTCAAGACTGTTCAAATCTTCATTTAGTTAATCTAGCTCATTATGAAGAACAATGCCAAAGGAGATTAATGTAGCAATGTCAAGAAATGGGTAGATTTACATTTTTCAAAAGACAGCTAGCAAACCCTAAGGAAAAAAGAAAAAATATGATTCAGCTCAGACATGGAGACCCACAAGAAGGTGCAAACGCGTAGGCCATTTTTATATGAGCCACAGAAGCGTGGGGGGAGCGTGCTGCAGCATGGGTGGCACATGGGTGCTGGTGCACATGGGCGCACCCCCACCTGCCACACATCCCCACTCACGGAGCAACCTCCGTTTTTGCTGGATGCTCCATGAGTGGGGATGCGTAGGGAGCGAGTGGGGGTGAGTAGGTCGCAGGAGCACGCATTAACCCCCAATCACTGGCCGCAACATGCACACAGGCAGCACCTACTAATGCCCCCACAGCAGATCTGCGTGGGCATGAGTGGGACCGTCTTGTGTAAAAACAGCCTTAGCTGCAGGTGAAGGGAAAAAAAATCCCATCACAGTACTGCAAGGGACACGTAAGCTACAACTAAAATTGTTTGTAGAAATATAGAGGCCCTTTTTACATAGGCCAAGGTGGGTGGGAAGATGGGTGTGCGCCCGCAGTGGGTGGAGGTGGGCCTGTGCATGTTCCCATAGGCGCACACCCATCTCCACGCACAAAGCAACCAGCATTTGGTGATGGGTGCACCCCCGCACACCGCGGACGCCGTTCCCATGGATGCCCCCCCACTACGGATGGGGTTCGCACAGCCGCCCATGTGAAAAGGGCCTTATATGAAACAAATACCGCACAGCCACTCAGAACATCTGATTATACACGTTGGAGTAACAATTATGTTTCTGTCAAAATCTGCCATTTACACCTGCTTGTAAAAATTACCACGCAAACTTAAAATGCACAACTGAAAAAATTAAAATAAACATAAAAATGCAGGCCCAGTTTTACACTAGGCAGCCAATGCATGCCATAATTTTTTTTGAGGTTTATTGAAGGGAAAAGTAGTTTATTTTTTCCATTTAAATGGGATTTTGCCTCTAAATCCAATCAAGAACTCCCTCTCCCTACATTCATCTCTCTGCATATAAATTATTTTCATTTATTATACACTTTAAATTTCCACAGTTATTAATACCAACATCTGTGTTTGCTCTTTTAAAAGCTATTTCTTATTCTAATGCACAGATTAGCCATACTTCTGAAAGGAAAGCAAATTCATGTCAGAATTAAGAAGATCAGAGAATGCCTCTGTTTTTTCCTGGCTTCTGAAACACATGCATCTCCCTATCTCCCACCCTTCGCCCATTATTAAGTTTGGATCTTTTTTGCCAGCTTATCAAAATTTAATCCCAATATTTTCATGCAATTTTTCTTGAAGTTGAATGTGTAAACTGTTTAAATTAATTTTTTCAAAATTACATGACTTAAATTCAGTGTGCACAGTGACCCCTACTGTTCTATTAGTTATATAGCTAAGTAAAGGCAACCGTTGCCCATGGTTAGAGTTAAATTTAAGCTGTAGCAAATTTCTGTCACTTTTATTCTGAATCTTTCTTGATGTCCCTAGATACCAATCATAAAACTCCCCTGTATTACTTTTTATTCATGCATGCTTTATTTCAGTGCTTACAAATAAATTATCAGGCATACATTACCATCCAGGTGTAATACTAAATCCTTTCGGAATGTAAAATAAAATGTAAATACTACCCAATACAAACATATGTACTGAAGCAGTCTATTTAATGAAAGCAACATTTTAAATGAATTTCACTTGCAATTAATATATTTATCATGTTAAATGGAGACTGCAGATGAGGTGCTGCCAACTACTAACAGGTGAGGGCACAGTTGTTTGTAAACACGAATTTTAATTGTCACATTCTTCCCCAGTGAAGCAGATTTGCCTTTATTTCCGTACTATACAAAACGTTGTGTGTTACTATAGGGTGTTTTCAACCGTGACGCTACCACAGGTGGCCACACTTTACCCTGGCGTGGCCACACATGGTGGTGTCACGTTTGTTCCCACCCACCAGATATTTGCTGCGGGCGAGTACAAATAGGTCCCGAACCGTGGCAGGATTAACTTCGGGTTATGCGCTGGGCTCCCTGCCAATGCACAACCCGGAGTTAGCCCTGCCACGGTCCAGGGAAGTCATTCCTGAACCCTGACAGAGCAGACTGTCACGTATGGCGGCCCACTCTACCTAGCTCTGGTCCGTGGCTGGAGCTTTTCCAGGTGGGCGCAGCGGCCTCATAGGCCGCCACACTCGCCCATCAGGAAGGGGGCCAGTCTGTGCTGAGTAGCGTGGTGGGCAGCGCTATGCGGACCATGTTTACATGTCCCCTGCCCTTTCCCCAGCCCCGACTGCCGGCACGTTTGTTCGGCAATGGGGCCAGATCCTGCCCAGGATGCGGGCTCTCACCCAAAGCAGAAGCATAGCGTGGCGGTGCCCAGCACTGTCGTGTATGAAAATATCCATAGTCTCTAACTCTAAGCAGATTTAGTATATCATTTTAATAATTCAAATGAAAAATAAGTAGGGCTGAAACCATTAATCAGTTAATCAAACCAATTGTTTAATCTGTTAAACCGATTATGATTTGTTCCCCGAATAATCGATTAGCTGCCAGAACCTTCTGACAGTCCATAGTTCTGAGTCTGTAGCTCAAGAGGATGCATTCCAGCGCAAGGCAAGTTTACCCAATACATGCAAATCATGCAAATTTATGTACATTTATGTAAATCTATGCAAATTTAATGGATTAATTAATTGATTAATCAACAAAAAGCTTAATCGATTAATCAACTAAAATTTCTAATCGGGTTGCAGCCCTAAAAATAAGATGTTCTGTCACACATTTACCTTGCAAACCATTACGGTCTCTTACTATCTTAAAAAACTCCAAGTATTCTGAAGTGTTTTAAACCTCTTAAATTTATGGTCTACTACCACATCATCATAAACTATTAATAACTGTGACCCCCACAATGATTACTGTTTCTGTAAATCACATAGTATTAATGGGTAAAAGCAAATGAGACAGTGGCCAGATGGATTTCCGACTTGTCCTGTGGAGGGCCAATGCAGCTACCACTTGTTGAGTAGGTGGGGAGAGTTGAACAAAAGGGCAGCCTCCAATGCAGCTGCCACAAACCTTCCCCTGCCTTGGGGTTGGGCTGGGCTGAGAAACTGAACACAAAGGCAGGACTCCAGCCCAGGAGAATCAGCTGCCAGAAGCAGGATCGGCTTCTCCTCCTGGATCTGATCCCTGCTGCCATCGTGACCCTTGTCCACAGCGGTAGGGGACCTCGCCATGTGGTGGAGCTGGGTGGGGGCTGATAGATGGGGGGTGGATGTTAGCCTGGATAAGCCCGGTTGGGCAAGCGTTAGTTGTCTGCAGAAAACATGGTGAGTAGCAGCCATCTGCCTGCCTTGTGGTGAGAGTGGGCAAACATCTGGCAGCCACTGAACTGATGGGCAGGTGACTTGCAGGTTTCTGTGGGCTACTCTCATCATTTCACCCACAGAGGAAGACTGCAGGAAATATCTAAAATAGTATATGTTATTTAGCAATACAAAAACACTTTCTCCTGTTTATAAAACCATAACTTTCTGAGCATTTAACTCTTGAAAAGATATTTGGCCTACCATCTGAATTTCTTCTTTAGCAGCGTGCTCACATGTCTCCCTAGACATAAACACAGAAGGAAGGTGGAGGCAAGCAGTCTAACAAACAGATATAAGAGTTTTTCAGTGGCAAGTAATGTTAACTTCCAGTCTGAAAAGCCATAAATATTTTTCTTACAATAAATTGTAAATTGGATGTGCAGGAAACAACATTCACAGATCCTGAAACACAGTCAGGCTTTCCTACATGGTTTGAAATGGCTTTCTTGGAAATGTGCAAAAATAAGCTCAACTTTAATAAAATAAAATAAAATAAAAAAAAACAAAAAACAATCCTGAGTGATAACTGTGTGAGGGTTATAATATCGATTTAAATAATACTGTCCTTAGCCATCAGAAGGATATTTTAATGAAAACATTAAAAATAAAAGGATAGCACAGCAGAATCTCACATTTCCGACACTTCAAGGGACATAGCTTTTGCCCAAATTAGACACATTTCCTGACATTTTGTCAGGAAAATGTAGAGAAACAATATTGATGGTAAAGAAGTGTGAGAGGAGCAGAATATAAATTTGTATATCAATAATTTATGTATTACATATATATAAAGAATAATACAAAATAAAGAAGAAGTGCATAAAAATGTATCAGGAATCAAGGAAGGTATAGCAATGAGAAGTTGTACACTATTCTAAAATGACAGAGGCTTTCATCATGTACACAGATTAACACTATTAAAGGGTCATGAGCCATATTCTGCCACTGTTATTCAGATTTCACTAAACTACTCAGTGCTACGGACGCAGAATCTGACCCTCAGTTATTTCCACAAACATTAACAAAGGCACAGTCTAACCACTAAATGGAGTTGTTGATGTGACTACACATACTCTGAATTTTTTTAAAAACGTGTAGGCAACCAATTCCAGCTGGCACAATAACTCCCTTGTGTCTTCAACAGAAGCTGAATCTTTAGAGAAGACTTTATTTTAGAAATCCCTATTTAAATATTTAGAAGGTCACAACAATACAGATAAAAGATGCTTGTTGCAGTTTGACATTTTGTCAGGAAAATTTAGAGAAACAATATTGATGGTAACAAAGTGTGAGAGGAGCACAATATAAATTTGTATTTCAATAATTTATATGTATTAAATACATGAGAAAATAATGCATGAAATTAAATTAAGATGAATAGTCTAAATTGTTCCCTGTGTGCACATTTTTGCCGCTTTAAAAGCATGAACACTTTTGCAGTTGCACTTTCCATTAAAAGATCAACATTTTATTCAGCTACTAAGTGGTTAATAATTGCGCTTTGCAAACTGTAGAAATCACACCTTCAATTGATAAATACAGCCAAAATAGAATTAAAGTCATTTTACCTTAAGCTTTATTGATGCTAGGGAAAGTGCTGTTCACTTTTCGGAATCGGTGAAGCTGTGATTTTACTGCCAATTATATATATGCTAAAATTCGCAGACTGAAAACTTTTTACACCAAGTTAAATGGCAAAGTGTTTAATAGACAGCTGTAAAATATCCTGTTTAGTATAGCTGCATCCACTGAATTTCCAAAAGGTGTTTGTATTGTGAGTTTAGAAATCATAGGAGATCAACACATAAACACAACAACATTCAGTGGACAGTTTCCTACTATCAACTGGTCACATCAAAAGAGTTTAAAGTTAATTAGCAGTACAATAAAAACTTATAGAATTTGTTAAGTACTAGTTCTTTTCTCAGTGAGAGATTACAAGCACAATACAATAGCCAATTATGTCACTGTCTTATCTTAGTGTGTTAACAAACAAGATGACAGCCCACTATATCCCACACTAGGAAGCTGTCCACCTACTAGTTTATTAGGTGTTTCCCCCCACCAGCCATATGGCAGCCACGCACCAGACATGCAGCTCCCACTCACGGTGGGATCTTGGGAGCACGTGGATCCCACCATGCTGGTGAAAGCAGGCTAATGTACACCCACGTTTCCATGTCCTGTCAATTAGGTTGCATCCAACCTCACGTATATACAGGTCCACTAGCACCATAAAGTCATGGGCGAAAAGCCTAAAGCATCTGAAGGAGTGACCACTTCCTGTCTCTCTCTTGCTCTACGTCCACCTTAAAAGGCCAATGCGTGCCAAATTCAAACATGTAATGCATTGTTTCAGCTCGCCCTGGTTTGAAGCATATATCCAATGTTCACTCTTCACGAGCCGTTACATTCTAAGGACAACTTCCACAGGCTTTCCATCACCGTAGCCATGGGTCAGAACAGTAGTCAGTCAACTATAGTAACTTAATGCACCTTGGGGATGGGGAGCAGCTGCATTTACACAGTTGCAGGATAAATGATTCCATTTATTGCTATTATGTGGTTTTTTCCTTTATTGTGTTCGCAGCCAACTACCAGCACCGCTATCTTCGCTGTTCCATCCCAAGCACTGTTCTACAAATCTGCCCACCAGAGGTGTATTCCCTGGAGCGAGGAAGAGACCAAGGCCTTCATTGGTTTATGGAGGGAGCAGAAAGTACAATATTCCCCAGTCAAGTGCTATTGGAACAAAGTTGTGTTCCAGGAGATCTCCATACAAATGGCACATCAGGGATACAACAGGAACATAATCAGTGCCAGCAGTGGGCCAAGGACATGCGCAAGGGATTCTAGATCTGGGAACTTTGCCTCTGACCGCGGGAGTCAAACAGCTCCCTACCATGAGAGGCTGAATCGGTTCCTCTGCATGGATGGAGCAATTGTGGCATCCCACCAGTATGACTGCTCCTTCACCAGGGGCCAGAAGTGGGTCGATATGGGTCCCAATTTGCCTGCTCTTGCTACAACCACTTCTGCTCCCATTGCTCCTGCTCCCCCTATGGAAGCTGTGACCACCGGTGGCGATCCCTCCATGCCTATCCCCATCCCAGAGCCAGCAACAGTCAACAAGGACATGAAAACCATGACTCTGACAGTCTACCCCCTCAATGTCAAGAGCCAGCCTCTGTTTGAAGAGCCATCTGAGGTGCTCATGGAGGGTACGGAGGACCCAAACGCCTAATTTATAGAGGCGGCAGAAAAGAATGGTAGGTTAATGCACTGGGCGGTTGGGGGGAGAGGTTGCCTTTGCAAAGTTACATGATAACGGTGTCCATTTATTGCTAATTATGTGGTGGTGTTTTTTCTTTACTGGTTCACAGGTGGCCAGGAGAGTACTCCCTTGATGCAGCTTTCGGTGGTGGGTCCAAAGTCCCAGGTGTACATGCTCCCAGAGAAGGGGAACTGGCAGAAGATGCAGGCATTATGGTTCTTCCCAAGCCACCCAGTGAACACATCCACGAATAAGGCACTGTCGTCCACTATAGCTAAGAGAACCATGGAGAAAAGCCCCTTGCGGTTCAAATAGTTGTCCTTGCTATTAGGTGGGCAGATGATGTCAATATGTCTCCCATCAGTTGGCCCTATCCAGTTTGGTAACCCTTCCCTCTGAAAGCCCACTATCATCTCCGTGGAGGTGCATGGTCAAGCAGCACTTCCACTATTGCCATCCACACCTCAATGAGAATGGTGACCACTACGGAGATCCCAACACTGAATTGCTGGGCGACGGAGGGCAGGAGTTTGGAGTAATGAACGTCCATATGGCAGTGGCCACACACGTCTCCACAGGGATGGGAGACCATATCACCATGCTCTGTTTCTTCAATCACAGCCTGAGAATCTCTAGGTATCTGCAGAACAAGGCAACGGGGCATCCTAAAGTTTCCGACCCAGTTGGTGTCTCCGCACGAGGACAGCATGTTCTCCCACCAGTCTGCGTTTTTCTCTTTGACCTACGCAAGCCTCCTGGTGGGTACAGCCATGCAGAGGGCATTGGTGACTGAAGCTGCGTCTCATGACAGGTACCTCTCAGCACGCATCAACTCCCGTACAAGGCTTCAATCCTCCCCAGTGCAATTCATTGTCACCAGAGGAAGACAAGTGCACAGTGCTGAAGCAGGAGCCATCTCTGTGATATGGTGCACCCCTTACCCCAGCCAGAAATCAAGTGAGAGCCCATCTGTGGCTTGCAATCTCATCAAGCCAATGACAGCAGACGGTTTGGATCTGCTGAGTCACTCACAGGTTCTGCTAAGCAACAGTTATGAACACCTGGAGTGCAATAACAAGCACTTGGGATCCATATCTGCATTACACGTGTCCATGAGGTCTGCAGACAATACACCATTAACAGTTTACACAGCTGGGTAGCTGCCTACCTAGGATTGGCTGCAGGCCGCACGCGAGCAAGTACTGGCCACTATTGGTCATGTGTCACCAACGGACCAGCTATGCATCCAGCTAATGGCTACTATGGTTGAAAAGGTTTTTGCACAGCTGAGAGTGTGCGCGTTGCACCGGTACTGTTAATGCATGTAACAGGCATGTTAGTGCACACGCCAAGTCATGTAAAAACGCTACAGCTGTTACCAGCCCCAACTGCATGGTGGTGCTAAAGATGCCGGAGAAGGGATACAAAATGTGCATGATTGACTGGTTGTTTTATGCAAACTGGGATTTCCAATCTCACAGTGGGCAAGACTCAAATAAAAACTGTGTGCTGCTACCTGCGAGTTGCAAATTGTGCTGTAAAAGCTGGGCTGATGTCACTACAGGCGCTCAACAACATATGTGATTTGCTCAATAAACTGCATTCTCTGCACAGCAAAAGGTTACTTCCAGCCACCAAGTCCTTGCAAGTGTAAACCCAGGTATGCACCTCCATGGGGGGGTGCGGATAGCAGGTGCTGGACCACCTCCTGGAGTCATAGTAGCCTGGAAGAAAGAAACAGCTGGGGCGGCTGCTTCTTCCCATAGTTTACCGTGGCTATGAGTCATGACAGGGGAAGGGATACAGGGAAGAGGGGGTTTGTGCAAGGAGCATGGCAGGGAAGAACACCTGCCTGTAAATTGAGTTTGTCTCGCTAAACCTGTGACTGGGGACTGAACGGGGGCTGCCCGAACGCACATGATACAGGCAGGGGCTGATTTTTTATTAGTCTTTACATGCTAAACATGTGAGCGGGGGACAGCAGGGACCAAACCCACACTCCAGCGGGCTATCAGCTCATTTGTTAACACTCTTAGACTAACTAAAGCTGAGACTTCACGTCTGCCATATCACCTACTTTCAACTAAAGTGTTAGATGCCACAGCATAGAAAACAATCTAGTTGATTTCCAAGGAACTTGTGAAACCTTGTGCTAGATTATTCACTTTTATTCATCACACTAAAAAGAATCTATACAATTACTCATTTTGAATTTCCTAGGAACACTAATACCTCCCAAAAAATTAGGTTTGCTAAAACGCTGTGGGTGAAATCCTGTCTCCACTGAAGTCAGAGACACAAATGTTAGCTTTTTCTCTCCTAGTCTTTGGTCATTTTCAAATGGGCACAGCTGGGGGATAGGTTTGCATGCACTGCGTGGAGCACTGACGCACATCCGGTGGGTGACTGGAATTTAAACAGACTGAGATGGGTGTGCCCACACACCGTCCAGTCCTGATCCCACACGGGCATCCTGTATTTTCCCCCAATGCTCCATGAGTGGGCAGTGCATGGATCATGGGAGTGAGCGCCCACCCATGCTGCCTTCAAATGGGCGCTTGGGTGGGTGGGAGATGGGTGGACCTATCCCATTTAAAAATGGCCTACAGCTCAGGTCAGCACTGGCTCATGACATTAGGACCAGATAATTAGAACATAAGAAGCACCACACTGGATTAGACCAATGGTCCATCTAGCCCAGCATCCTGTCTTTGATAGTGGCCAGCTTCAATTGCTTTAGAGAGTGCACAAGTCATAATGCAGAGCCTCACTTCCTGCTATTGACTCTCAACCCCTACCACCAGTCTTTGGTCTTATTCCCTGACCAATAGCCATTTATGGATTTAGCTTCTAAGAATTTATCTAACCCTTTAAAAAAAACCTATTAATGTTACTGGCCTTCACAACATCCTTTGGCAATGGATTTCACAGGTTAATTGTACACGGAGTGAAAAAATACTTTATTGAAGGTGGCTCTAATATGATGAGAATGCATCAATAACCAGCTTCTTATTTACTTGCTCCACACCACTCTTGATTTTGTAAAATTTTATCATATCCCTCTCTTAGTCATGCCTTCTCTAAGCCGACACATTCTTGAGCCCTTTCTGTCACGTAAGCCATTCCATGCCTTTGAGCACCTTGTTGCCCTTCTCTGCACTTTTTCCATTTCTGCTGAACTGTTTTGAGATGGGGAGACCAGAACTGCATGCAACATTCAAGGAGTGGAGGCACCATGGATTTATAAAGCAACATTAGGATATTCTCAATTTTATTTTCTATTGAGCAAGGTACAGAGAACTATGGACTGTCAATGGCATCAGTGACAGCTGAGGGTACCAACAGCCTGAAATACGAGGCCCTTGTTAACAGCCCATATTTCAACAGAGCACATTCAAGGAGAAGTTTATCCTTTCTATGAATAAGGACTTTGTAACATTCTTTGAGTGCGTTAAGGAAACATTTTAAAAGGCATCAAAGCATCTCAGAAACACATGCTGACTGCACAGTAGGGTGGAGTGGGAAAACAACAGATTTCCTAAACAAAGAGATCGTCATACACCCCAGAGAACTGTGGTAGTTTCTACAGCTTAGCCAAGAAAGCGGGAAATTGGCTGAGAAAAAACTGGGTGGAGAAGAGGACTGACCACTCCACTCATTGGATCTATTGAGCCAGCATCTGGAATTGATGAGGGAATTAGAGAAGTACGGGGAGACCAGGATACGTTCCTTGATTCCTCTTTGCAGGATTATTATTATTATTATTAAACATTTATAAAGCGCCAGTAACAACCTGGCGCTGTACAGAACATATAATCAGCTGCGGTCCCTACCTGTGGCTTACAATCTAAAAGACAAGGAGGGGGAGAC
>QEPC01001872.1:216559-228083 GCA_003113815.1 Sphenodon punctatus | reverse complement strand
GGGGGCAGGTGGAGGGGTTCGATGAAGAGAGAAGAGCGGAGATTTCCTGGAGAGAGGCAGGAGGGAAGGATGTGAGGAGGGAGGGGGGCGGAGGAGGGCGGGAGGCAATATCCCGACGGATCTTGTCAATCTTGGAGGTGAAGAACGACGCAAGATCCCTGGGGAAATCAGCAGGCAGGCAGGGCAATATCTTGGTTTAGATGAAATCTGCTTTACTTCTAATGATAAATTCTAGAACAGTTTGTTAGACTATATTATTTTGATATAAATCCCTATATGGCTGTGGGCACAAGAGACAGGAACAGTACTTTAATGGATAGGGAGTGTGGGGATGGACCATTGGCCTGTCTTTTTTTGGACACTTGGAAATGAGCATAAGTCATCCAATGCTTTTGCCACATGGGCATGCTATTCCTGAACACTAGCATCTGTGGGGGAATCTTAGAGAAGTGGAGGAGGAGCCTAATTTATGTTTGAAACCATGGATGCAGCCACACGAACTGCGGATGGCCTGATCCCCATGCAGCCATGTGGCAGGCAAGCGTAGCCACTACATTGCAGGGCCAGCACAAGGAGGAGGACAGTCAACGACCCCAGGCATGGAAGCTGGGCGGGCTGCTGCTGGACCTCCCGCCACGGTGCAGGGCAGGCTGAGGAACTGGCCACATGAGCAGGTGCCCGGCCCTGTGCTCCGAAATCTGCACTGGCTGCCTATAGCTTTCTGGGCACAATTCAAGTTGCTGGTTTTGACCTTAAAAGCCCTAAACAGCCACATATCTGAAAGAGTGCCTATCCTACCATGCCCCTTTGTGGCCCCTATGGTCAGCAGGGGGCGCCCTCCTGCGGGTTCTGCCTGTTACCCTTGTCTGTGGGGTTGCGTGGGAGACTGTTCTTGGCTGCTGCCCCCGTGTTGTGGAACTCTCTTCCTCAGGAGGTTCGTTTGAGCCTGAGCCTTCTGGAGCATTTAGCAGGCAGGGATAAAGAGGGCTTGGGTGGGTTTGGGGGTAAAATTATAGGGGAGGGTGTGTGTGTTTTAGTGCTGAATTTTATTGTTTTTTAATGGATTGTGAGCTGCCCTCAGCCTTATGGGAAGGGTGACATATAAATTCAAAAAAATAAAATAAAATAAAATAATAAATAATTTTAAAACCACTAGGGAGTGAAGCCAAGCAGGGACTGTGTGCATGCCAGTCACAAACATATACCATATCTGTTTAAGTTCTTGCCTCTGGCTTTTTGTTTAGTTCTCCAGTTTCTTTCAATGCTTTCGCCCTATCAATGATGCCGTCTTCCTGTCCTTAGCTTTTTTCACCCTCTCATCCAGCATGGAACATGGAGGAAAATGTGGGCTGGGAAATGGAGGAAGATACATGCCTTAGAGGAGGAGGAGCAAGAAGCACAAAATGGTCTCTTGATCAAGCGGGCTGGGGAAACGAAAACTGGACGATGGGGAAGTAGAGAACAGAGAGAACTAGTTGATTCAGGTAGACATTTAGAGTCAATGTTTAATGAGTGGCAGAGAGAGAATTATTAGACTGGGGAGAAGGGAAAATCAGTGTAACTAGGGGGAAATCATTGACCTTTAAGGGAGGACTGATATATCTGTTTGGGGGTTAATGAAGTATTTAGGACAGGAATGAGGAACCTTTGGGACCCAGGCAATGTCTAGTTCCATTCCCTTTTAAATTCAGCCCACCCCAGCTCCATCATGGCTGCTACTGATGTGGCTTGTTGCTATCCTGCTCCCTGCCCCACACTACTTGTTATTGCTATGAGAAGGAAAGATGTTTTGTGTGTGTGTCTGCCTTCTCTGCCGCTCTCTAGAGAGAGAGTGTGGTTGCCGTGTTGGTCCCAAATGTAAGAGATGGAGACAAAGTAGTTCAAATGATCTCTGGTGAGAACATACAAGCTTTCAAGCCACACACAAACCTTCCTCAAGTATGTAGCGTAGCCAGTCAGAAATATATAAAATAAATATATAAAATATATACAGAAAACTATCTGCTACTCTGCATACTTGCATTCAGCTTCCTGGGTCTAGGGCTGCTCCTCTCTCCATTACAATCTGGGAGCCTGGATTGGATCGAGAGCTGATGCTGCTTCCCTAGTGTTGAGACATACCTTAGTTAAACCTCCCCTCGCCATAGCCAGGGGCCCATGTTCACAGCATTTCTCCCAATTGGCAGAAATGTGGAAAACACTGCAAACACGGGTCTCTGGCGATAGGTGAGGTTGTGACGGTCTCAGGCTGGAACTGGACCCTGAGGGCAGCCTCAGGCTCTGCAGGCACTAAATGCTGAGCTGCAGGACTCCAAGTAGTTGAGGGAGAACACAAAAACAAAGCAAGGGGACAGGAGCGAGGCAAGAAGCAGTGAGAACAGCAGCGTGTGCAAGCGTATCGGAGTGTAAGAAGATGAGAGAAGGTGAGTGAAATAAGGAGAATGACAGGAGTGATATTATGTGCACCTATAGACAGGAACTAGCAGGATCTGTGTCCGTCTCTCATTCCCCTGTCCCCCCCACCCCCTTTTTGTGTGGGGGGCCAACTAGCCAATTTAAAATTATCAACAAACTCCCCAAACCAAAATGGTTCCCGTCCCTGATTTAGGGAGACTGTGTTTGATGGGCTTTCCACTCTAGCAATTGCATGCACAAAACATTATTATAAAGTGACTTATCCATAGGCTCTCCTAGAACTTTTCAAAGGATTTTTTTTAACCATTAACCCCATTTCACAGCTAGAGAAATGGAGCGACACCACCATAAAGAAATTTGCCTAATGTTAGATGTGCAAAGGCACACTTTCTTCCGATATGCAAACTGGCAGGTTGAACTAGCCAGTTACCTCTTTTCTGCTTCGCGACTACATTAACCAGTTTAGCTTAGCTTAGCTTTGATAAACCAGGATTAATAACGAATTTTGCAAGCTGTGCCTCCAGACACTAGCTAACAGCAGAACACTGCACTTTCATCTTGAATTAGGAAAGGCAGCCAAATTATTTTTAATGACCATTTTTAAAACACACGCAGTAGTAACATAACACTGAAGCCACCTTCATGTGAGTTTAGGAAAAGCATCACTCAAAAATAAGGAAATGCAACAGGCAAAACAACAAATAAAATTTAAGTTTAATTTTTAATCAGTAATATAACCTTTTTGAACTTGATACTGCAGACTTAGTTAAGATGATAATGCAGAATATTTCTTAATGGCTATGTATGCTCTATAAAAAAAGAGAGAGAAAAATCCAACCCCCCTCTTACCTATCCAAAGCAAACTGCTAAACCATGGAAGTGTGTGGAGGTGGAGGAGGGGGAAGAACCAACAAAGGATCACTCAGACTTGCTGCAAGGAAGCTCAGAGTTACTCTACTGTCAGGCATTCCCTATGGGAAAGTCAGAAGAAATGGCCTGTGTCTGAACACTTCTTGTGTGAATTCCACAGAGATAGGGTGATGAATATTAATAAACACATTTTAAAGACACTACGGACATTAAAGTGCCTGTGTGTCTTCCACACTAACGAATAACAAGCAAACAAACAAATCTGCTCTTCCTACAGGATTCATCGAAACTGATTTGCTCTCTAGAGCAGTCCTCGTTAATCAACACAAACATGGTCAAAATAACAAGAGTCAATGAACTGACTGTTTTTAGCAACAGATTCCTGACACAGTTTTAAATGTTCCGTGGATGATATTGCTAACATTAACACCTTTATGGTAATCGATTGATGTCAGCAGAATTCTGGGGAGCTATGCTGCAGGCTCTACCATCATAGAAGTAATCAATTAAGGAAGTCAGCTGGAAAAAAATGATGCAAAGATCAGAGTTGTCAATTGTAAAACAATCTCATCTCAGTAGTGTCAAAAGCTGAGCCAAAATAGGTCATTTACTTATTTCATGACGTAGCTGAATTAATGTTGTAAACAGTCAAAAGATGCAATTTCTATTGCTATGAGTACTCTATCCAGAATTTATTAAGGGTGAAACCCTAGCCATAATCAAGTCACTAGAACTTTGTTCTGATTTGGGATGAGGATTGCACTCTAAATGGTAATTCTATATTTTACATATTAAAAATAAAGTCCCAGGGCGGAGGGGGGGGAGGGGGGTGTCAAGTCCCAATAAAAGGACTGTGTCCGTGCTGCATACGACTAGTAGCGCTATGGAAATGATAAGCAATAGTAGTACTTCATGCAGTGCAATTAGGGTGTGTGCAGTATAGAAATCACATTCTCTCTCATCAGTTATAATACAAGTCCAATTTATTAAAGTTTACATGGGGTCCAAAAAACTGAACAGCTGATTATTATTGTTATTTATACAAGGCCAGCAATGTACCTGGTCCTGTACAATCACAATTAGACACAGGCCCCTAACCTGAGGGCTGTACAAGCTAGGAAGGACGGGGCAACAAGGGAGAGCCAAGGATATGTTCATGAGGTTGAAAAGTCGCAGATTCATGTGCTTAGTTACGATACTGATATTGAACAACAAAAAATGTTTTAAATTGAAGTTCCAAAGTATGCCACTTAATTCTTTGGAAAGTATTAAACATTTACTACACTTACTGCAACAATTTTATTCCTTTTTTTTTTTGGGGGGGGGGCACTAAAGCAACATCTCAGATTCAGTTTTGCGTTTTGCAATTGAAGATGACAAATCTATTAGGGAGAAAAAGGAGCTTCCTTATAACAAATGTGAACAACACTTACATAATGAACTCCTCAAACTTACTTAGGAGAGTCACCAAAGCTAAGCTGCCAATACTAGTTTTTGACAACCCTGGACAAAATAGTCTCACCATTTCTACATGCTCTTTTTACTTGGCTATCTCGAACATGAACTCTTCTACCACACTGAATGCCACAGAAAGCACATGACGCAATCTATTGTGCATTCTTTACTCCCACAAGCAAACCATCAGAATCCATTAAATTTACTTTACACTGATAGCACCAGAGACATGACAAATCACAGGCCAAGAGTCAGATACCAAAGAATGTGTCTCAGGGCTTTGGGGCCAGGCCCATTTGCAAGCAAATGATATTGTGTGGAGCTGGCATACTCAGTGCATGACAAACTGATGCAATTTCAGTACTGTCGGAGAAGCTGGGGGAGATTTCTCTGATGCTGGCTATGGTTAGTTTACAGAATTGTGCAGAGTTCCCAGATTTGAATCGGTTGGGGCTTGAAAGGGCTTCACTTGACAAGCCACAAATAATTACACTACACTCTTTTCATTGTACTCTATTATTTTACCCCTCTTATCTCTAGACTTTGAGCACTCATGAACAAGCAAGGTCACTTCTATTTTGACCACGATGCAACCAAACATTGCTCTTTTGCGATACGATAAATAAAACAAGGCCCTGTGGACTAAACATTTTTATCAGGTCCATTTCCTACTTTTATAAGCAAACACAACTTGGGAAGCTTGTTAGAAGAGTCAAGGCTGGAAATACCCAGGCAGGCAAGTTCTTGAGCTCTTCGCTTAAAGGTGTGATACAGTTATCTGGTTATTGTAAAAACTCATTTGAGAAATGGGGCATTAAGTTCCGAGCCCCTAAGAGATAAAGGTGATTACTTTTAGTAGGACTTTTTGCACCCTTCAAATGTGCAAATTTTGATGATTTAGTCTAGGAGTAGCAGAAAATAGTTTTGAAACTGTCAAGTCTACAGAACTTTTTCAGAAGCAAACATTCTTCATAACCAAACCCTATTTATTATGAAAGCTACAACACCTAAATTGAAGCTGCGAGGGAGGGGGTTTTGCTGCCCAGAATTTTTTACATTTAGAAAAATGTTTTAAAATGTAATTTATTTCAACTGCAAAAGAAAAAGCTGAGCAGTGAAGGTAGCTCCCTTAGCCTTTTATCCCCTAACTACTGACATGAACTTGTGGTTTTGAATTGTCCTTTCAATTCACACCAAGCTCAGGTGCAATAATAAAAATTTTCTGAATCTTGCCCCCCAAAAAGGAGTGAAAAACCTATTTAGTGACATCCTTAATAAAATAAAGACGTCCTCTAGTAACTGCTCTAATAAAATAGGTCAAATCTGTCAATTGCACCTTCTAATGAGAAATTACTCCAAATTTTATTCCAGTCTAATAGCTTGATTCTCAAAGCGCTTTGCTGGTTAGAAACTCCATTAACAGACAAGATGAAGGAGAAAAATCCTGTTCCTACCAAATTTGAAAATAAAATCTTACAAAACTCAAACACATACTTCCACAGACAGACTTACATTCCATAAGAATATCACAGCACCCAAGTAGGAAGAGGCCAGAAATGGGGTGGAGTGTACAGAACGATGATGTCTTAACACACGCAAACAAAAATTTTAACACAGTTAGTACTTTCCCCTTGGATCAGTGTAAAGGCACTCTTGTTTTCTACAAGACAATCACCACCTGGGATATGGCCACCCCAAAAAGAGAATGTATTTTTTGTTTTAAAATACTTGTCTCTCTCCTCCCACCCTCAATCCGCTATCCTTTAGAAGCTCGGTATTGTAATATTTTCATATTAAACTCTCCCACTTTACCCACCTAGTACACAGACTGATTTCTCATTGCAAGGTTGCTTGCAAATGTTGAGCCGTCGATATGAAATAATTTGGTTTATTGTGGTGGGAGAACTTGCACATATAGAAATATGTGGACTTTGTAAATGGTTAAAGTAGTAACTGATGTAACTGTAGGCACAGTGGTGTTCTGAATAAGTACTGTGAAATAAACTGAAGCAAGATTTACCATGAAATGACTATCTCTGCAACATAGCCCTTTATAAACCAAATACTTTTCTAAATGTAGTACGAGGAATCAACTGTTTCAGTGAATTTTAAAAGCTACAGAAAGCGAACCAAACTCAGAACTCATAGGGTCATAGATCGCAAAGAGATCTGAAGGGGATGCACCAATGAAGGGCAGTCAGCATACCCAAACTCTAAGAGAACAACCTACCAACAGAGGAATAGAGCCTATGATAAAATCTGCCATAAGCAGAAATCAGGAGTTACCAGAGTAAGCCAATGCCTGAAATAACAGGAAACTATTTTTTAATATGTATACAAAGGCCCAAAATATGGCAATCCGATAGCGTCTGAGCATGCACTCATAACCCAAGTCAGGCATCCAACATATAATTATAGCACCCAGGCACCAGAACACCCCATCATTCCCGCCTCCATTTGTGCCCATTTTGGTACTGCAGGAAGAAAGAAAAATACCCCAAATGTGTTAAGAGTGAGAGGGGTTGGGGGGCAGAGAAAAGCAAACTGCTCCCTGCCAGGTGCCTAACACTAACTATCCCCGACAGGTGTAGTATAGCACCAGCTGTCACTAGGGTTACCACCCACCCAAAATTTCTGAGCAATCCTGGAATTGGGAGGCATTTCCTAGTGCTTGGGTTAGGATGTCAAATGTCCAGAAATTAAAAGCCGGATCAAGAATTGCTGCGTGCTATCTCAAGGCATCCAAGTGAGCAAAGCAGTTCCAAGAGGACCTATGAGATGGGACCACTTGGGTCCAGGCTCATGGTTTCCATCAGTCCTGGTATGCTGCATGTCTGGTTTCCCAGCATCTTGTTCTGGTAGAGCAGAGTCTGCAAGAGGCTCCTGTGCCTAAGCCAAGGGAACACCAAGCCGTGGGGAACAAGAGAAACTCTGCTCACTGAGCAGGGCTAGGCCAGACCCAATGCCCAGCTTCCGTCATACCTACCCTGCATCTTTCAGATCAGTTTCTGTCCCGCACACATTCTGCGCCTCCCCCCATATCCAACCTCTATCCCCACCATTTTTAAAAAGCCTAGCATCAGTGTTAGGCAATGGGCTATTTTAAAATGTACATACATTTATGTAAGCAGTTAATTGTAGCTTCTTTTTTTGGCGCAAATTAGCACTGTCTGGGTTCCACCAGTGAGCCAGGTGGCAATCCTGGACAGTGCCACGACCAGGAAGAACACTGCATTCTGTGGCACCTCAAGAAAGAGCAGTCAGGAAGGGAGAAGACAAAAAAAAAAAAAACGAACAAAAAAACCAAAATTCCCAGGGCTCGCATGGGTGAAGCAAAATTATTCTGTAGCCAAAACTCTGCGGCAACCCTTTTTAACATTTTAACATCCCAGTAGTGTTTAAAGGATCTGCTGTGAAATTAAATTTACCACATTTTCATGCTTTTTCTTTGAGAGGTCAGGTGGGGACTAGGGAAATTAGGGTAGAATGTAACATTAATTCTTCTAAACCTGGGATCTGTAAGGGCCGACCTGAGCACTTGCATATAGCAAAGACTCAAACAGAGACAATGTATCCTCTACAGAAGGCACTGAGAAACAGAAAACTCTGTTCATGTGTGTATCATTAGGTTTTAATGTGTGTTATCATTAGGTTTTAACTTTAACTTTGATTCTCTGGATTTAAGACTTTGTTAAACAAGGTTTTTTGCAAACAAATATTGTAACAAGATAACATCAACATCTAATACTTCATGCAGATAGGAAATTGACCATTTAGAACATTTATTTATTTAAGATTTTTTTTTTTTTACCTCACCCATCCTGTCACACGCAGCTCTGGGCGGCTTACAATCAACAATAAAAACACTTTAAATTCTCAAAACAAGGAAAATTAAAACATCCCTAACCACCCACCACCCTCCGCATCCTCCGCATGAAAAGCCAGGCAGAAAAGCCGCGTTTTACAACAGCGTTGAAAAGAGGGGAGATCCGGGGCCAAACGGGCCTCCACCGGCAGGGAGTTCCACAGCCATGGAGCAGCCACCAAGAAGGCTCTCCCCATCGTGGCCCCCTGGCAGACTCGGGGGACCTCGAGGAGACCATCCCCGATGACCACAGGGACAAATCCAGGACCCGGGGGGTGAGGCGGTCCCACAAGTGGGTCGGGCCAAGGCCGTTTAGGGCTTTATAGGCAAGCACCAACACCATGAATCAGGCCCGATAGACTACAGGCAGCCAGTGCATACACCGAAGAACCAGTGTAATATGTTCCCGGTGGCCCAATCCCACCAGGAGACGGGCCACCATGTTCTGCACCAGCTACAGTCTCTGAACCGTCACCAAGGGTAGCCCCACGTAGAGCGTGTTACAGTAGTCTAGCCTAGAGGTTATGAAAGCATGGACGACAGCGGCCAGGTCAGAGTCCGAAACATACGGCCGAAGCCGACGCATCAGATGTAATTGGTGAAAGGCACTCCTTGCCACAGACTCCACCTGAGCATCCAAGCAGAGCTGCTAGTAAAGGAGCACCCCTAGACTCCATACCTGGGGAACCAAAGGAGGGCAGATCCCATCAATGATAGGGGCCGTCACCGCCACACCCACCAGCATCACCTCCATCTTATCGGGATTCAGCTTTAGTCGATTCACCCTCATCCAATCTCCCACAGCTGCCAGACACCCAGTAAGCACAGAGACTGCCGGGCCTGGGTCCTTTTACACGTGTCTTAAACATTCTCGTCACTTTTTGAAAAACATTTTTTGTTTCTTTTGCTTTAGCAGAGCTCCATCTTTACTCTGGCAAAATCTCCAAATTTATTGGCTGTGACGAGGAGAGTTTGCTAACAACTTGTAACACCACTGATATTGGTTAATTGTTGGATATTAATACTAAATGAACATTTAGGGGGTGGCACTCTATGCTGTCACAAAAAAAAAAAGAGCAGAAGAATCAGATTGCAACAGACATGCTGGCTTGGTTTTAGGAGTCCTAGTGCATGCAGTTTCCCATTTCTGTAGAAAATTCAATTTCAGAAGAGAAGAAAATCAAAATGTAAACAAATCCCTCAGAATTCTGCACAAGACCAGGAGTAAAGCAAGTCAGCTGAAATGCATCTGATCCTTTTTCATAAAAACAGCTTCTCTAATCAATAAATACTCACTGCCACCCAATTGATTGTTTCACCACATAATCGAGATTCTTAATTTGTGCTTATGTATAAGATGATGGGAATGCTTTAGTTCTCATTATTCTCCAATTTGAAAATACTGCAGTGTATGAATACTTTGTAGTCCTTGTTTAAAAACTGTATCTGCTTAAACAGCAATTCAATTACAGAATGATACAAACTAGAAAAAAGAATAATGAAATTCATTAATTTTTATCTTACAGTTTTCATGCAACATTAATGAGAGAACAAAGCTTCTGCGCTCAAGTCTTATATCATACATCTTATATTCCACTAGCATAAGCCAAAGCAAAACATGGTCAGGCCAACCTAGTTACATAGCACTATCAGTGAGAAGTAATATTAACAAGCAACTTTACTAAGCTTTAAGAGCATTAACTAGCCTCCCTTATAAGCAGGGCTGTCACTAGCAGGTCAGGATTCCTAAAGGACATTCCCATGGTGCTGTTCAACGTGTATATGCAGCCGCTCGGCAAAGTGATCAGAGAGTTCGGGGTGAGGTGTCATCAGTATGCGGATGACACCCAACTGTATCTCTCATTTTCAACTGACCCAAGCCCAGCTGTCTTGGTGCTTACCCGGTGTTTGGCAGCTGTGGAGGACTGGATGAGGGCTAACTGACTGCAACTGAATCCTGACAAGACGGAGGTGATGTTAGTGGGTAGGTTAGCGGAGTTGACAGCTCCATCGATTGGTGGGAGTTTGCCCTCCGCTGACATCCCAGATGCGGAACCTGGGGGTGCTCCTCGATGCACAGCTCCGCCTGGATCGCCAGGTGGAGGCTGTGGCGAGGAGTGCCTTCCGCCAGTTACATCCAGTGCGGTGGCTTCAGCCGCTGGTTTCGGTTCTGGACCCGGCCACGATCATCCATGCTTTTATTGCCTCTCGATTAGGACTACTGCAACGCACTCTATGTGGGGCTACCTATGGTGATGGCTCGGAAGCTGCAGCTGGTGCAGAATGCAGGATCCCAGCTCTTGGTGGGGCTGGGTGGTCGCCGGGAGCACATTACACCAGTGCTCCGATCTCTGCACTGGCTGCCAATAGTCTTCTGGGCCCAATTCAAAGTGTTGGTTTTAACCTATAAACCCTTACATGGTCTGGGCCCTACCTATCTGCAAGACCACCTCACTCCCCAGGTTCTGGATCGGCCCCTACGGTCGTCCGGGGGCGTGCTGCTGGAGGTCCCCCGGGTTTCCTGGGGGGCCACGCAGGGCAGGGCATTCTCTGTGGCTGTGCCTTTGGAACTCCCTCCTGCTAAGGGCATGTCTAGCCCCGGACCTTCTGGCCTTCCGTAAGAACTGTAAAACCTGGCTGTTCCGTCAGGCGTTTGGGGAGGGAGAGGGGTAGGGTTGGGTGAGGTTGGGGAGGGAGGAAGTGGGGGTCTTGGTGCTTATTTTTATTTATTTATTTATTTGTACCCCACCCCTCCTGAACACAGCTCGGGGTGGCTTCCAATCATAAAACCACAACAATATAATATAGTCTTAAAACACATAAAATACCGTATCAAAATTACATATTAAAACAGGGCTGGAATATAAAACCATTTAGGATAGGGGGGATAAAAATCAACCATTTCCCCCCCCCCCCCCC
>QEPC01001872.1:153616-213060 GCA_003113815.1 Sphenodon punctatus | reverse complement strand
GGTTGGAGGGGAGGGGTGAGCAGCGACAGCCACTCACCAGTCTTTACTTTCCCCCCTCCAGGTGTCGATCCAGCAGCCGGCAGGAACAGGAGCCGCAAGCCTAGAGCCCGCTCTGCAACTGCCGCCGCCGGGGATGGTAAGCGGGGCTTCTCCCCGTGGCCACCGGCGCGTTGCCTTTGAGCTGTGCTGTGTCCAGGTGGGAGGGGAGGGCGAGCAGCGACAGCTGCTCACCAGTCTTTACTTTCCCCCCTCCAGGTGTCAATCCAGCTAGGGCTAAGGAGTTTTAGGATGTTTAAATGGTTTTAAATTGTTTTAAATTTTATATTTTGTTGTTAGCTGCTCTGAGCCACTGAGGTAGGGAGAGTGGGATAAAAAAATCTTGTAAATAAATAAATAAAATAAATTATCCACCATAACTGTGGACCACTAGTCAACCACATGCAGAAGCAGCATGGCAAAGTAAACTCTAGACCCTAGGTTCTCAAACTGGGGATGGGTGTAGAAGGTCCTCTGGAAAGTGGGGGCACAGAAGGATACCAGCTAGCAACCACCTAGCCCCACACTCTTACTGCAGCTATGGGGAATCTCCAAAATAATGGGGTGGCAATGGGAAGAGAGTCAAACAAAAGGAGGAGAGAGAGTGAGGGGGGAAGCAACTGGAAGGTGTGGAGACAGAGAAGAGATGGAGCAAGAGGTATTCATGGGGGTGGGGTGGAGGGGCCTCAGCTATGATAGACAAGCGGAACGGGTAGGAGAAGTGTGTGGTTGGAAAAGATTTGGGAACCACTGCTCTAGCAGTCCAAGACCTGACCAAGAATCACTAAAGTTGATTGAAAGATTCACACTTGACCTTGACAGGCCACTACTCTCTGAATTTAGCCAATCACTTCCCCTCTCCTTAGTATAAAGTACTGCTAAATTAAAAACAGGGCCTTAATGTACATCTGCGCTAAGTTGTGCATTCCAAGACAGTCATATACGAGTTAATAAGCAACATTTACAGAACTGGATTCACTCTAGGGAAAAATTCTCTATTGGAATTCATGGCACTCAAAATATTTAGCTTATGGTACTGATTAAAAGACCCAAATATAACCTACAATTTATGAAGCAAAGCATGCCCTCAANATATTTAGCTTATGGTACTGATTAAAAGACCCAAATATAACCTACAATTTATGAAGCAAAGCATGCCCTCAACACTTTAATTGTTGCAATTTTTTTTTTTTTTTTTTTTTAAGTCCATGAGTGCAATTCTCTGGCCTGCATATGCCGTCCACAGGTGCAGTGCTGAGTCAGAATGCATGCCTTCAGGTGTGCACACGAGCAGCACGCGCAGCAAGCCACGCAGGGCAAAGGCACAACCCGGGCCAATGTGACCCCCGGACCCAAACACCCTGCAGCCTGGGGGATGGAACAGGCACGGCTCCTGCTCCACTCCCTGGGCCATGGGGTGGGTGGGCTCAGGGATGTGTGTAGGTGTCACATCGGTCCGGGTTGCGCCTTTGCCCCATATACCCTACAGTGCTCGCGGCACACGTGCATGCCTGAGTGGCCACATTCTCGCTGTGCACCATGAGTAGGGGGTAGCATACGTGGGCCAGTGGATTGCACCCACACAGCTAGAAACCTTGGCTTTTTACACTGCTGCAAGTGTTTTCAAGGATTATTTTCTTTTATTGTATCAACTGGATAATTAGAAAATAAGTAGATCTATTAACTGTGTTTCTGTAACATCATCAAATGGATGAAAACACTATTTATTGTTGAGAGAAAGGATTAAAATCCAGTGTTCAGAGTCCCATGATTATTTCAAAAGTTTAAAATCTTTTAAGTTTTTAAAAGTTACTAGCTCTCATTTAGGAAAACTTTATGCACGGTATAAATGAGCAACCAGAATAGCTGTATCTAAAATGTTCTTTAATATTCCTGTATATTGCTCATAACAAAAAGGTTAAAAAAGAGAAGCACTATATGTATTCATTTCTTTTTCCTAATACCAAGTCTGGCAAGTGACTGCTCTTATTTTATATTAATACCAAGCTATGATGTATATTCCAATCGACTCTTCTGCTCTTTTCTTTGTGGCAGTATAGAGTGCAACCCTCTAAATGTAACATTTACTATTGATATCCAAACATTAGCCAACATCAGTGGTGTTCCAAGGTATAAGCAAACTCTCCTCATCAAAGTCAACATATTTGGCGATTTACTAAAGCAAAGGAAACTATTTTTTCATATATTAATATGCTCCATATATTCATTTTACACATACACACATCTATACATGTTACATAACCGAGGAAGGATCCTGTACGGCCCAAATGTTTGCATACTCTCAGCAAGAGAAACTGGTCTGATAAGAGATACCCCTGAACTATTTTGTCTCCATATTTTACATTTGGGACCAACACAGCTACCACAAACACTCTCGCAAGCATGACACTTAATCTAAATAAAACAAGTAATCAGAAAAAGGTGTATTGAACTGCTGTGTTCATATTAGATTCTTTAAAGTAAGAGGAGCTTGAAAATCAAATTGCCAGTGGCTTCCCACAAACACGTGCGTGGGGGGTGAGGTGGAGGGGGGGAGCACTTACCAGTACTGGAGGGCAACAGGCAGCGAAACCAGGAGAAGCTGTACTCCTCCAGTCCACTCCCTGCCTGCATTTTGGTCAATTTTGTAAGTCGCCCCAAGCTGCTCTGTGAGCAGGAGGGGGCGGGGTAAAAAAAAAAAAAAGTTAAATAAATAAATATCCCTGAGTCCTGGAGAGCACCAGGCAACAGCAGCAGGAGAATTCAGCTTTTCCTTCTTTCACTGTCATGGTGGAACACACAGCTGATCTGTGATCCTGTTTACAACTCAGAAAAGATATGCGCGCACCAGAGTTGGCACGCCGGTCAACTGACTGGTCAAATATCATCAACTGACTGTGGTCAAGTATTGTTAAATACTCCATGAAGCCAACAACTTCACTATGTAGGTGGCAGCTTACCTTTTCAATTTCATTATATTCATTTTTATTTTATACAAAATGTGTACCCCGTCCCTCCTGGCACACAGCTTGGCATGGCTCACATCAACAAAACAACAATAAAATAAGCACTAATATTATCACTCTCGAAACAATATAAAAACAAATAAAAGCAACAATCCCAGGAGTCCAAAAGCATTTTACAACAACCCCGCCCCCTCCCCGGCCCCTACCTCTCCCCCTTGCCAAAAGCCTGGCATAATATCCAGGTCTTACAGTACTTCCTAGAGGAGGAGAGGGTCGGTGCCGTCCAAGTCTCCACTGGTAGGGCGTTCCATAGCCACGGCACCACCACCAAGAATGCCCTCTCCATTGTAGCCCCCTGATGTACACAGGGGACCTCGAGCACAGCGCTGATGGTGGACTGCAAAGGCTGATCCAGGGCCCGGGGAGTGAGACGGTCCTGAAGGTACGTGGGGCCCAGGCCGTTTAGGGCTTTATAGGTCAACACCTTGAATCGGGCCCGGAAGACTATAGGTAACTAGTGCAAAGAACGGAGTACTGGTGTAATATGCTCCCAGCAACCTGTCCCTGTAAGGAGACGGGCCGCCACATTCTGCACCAGCTGCAGTCTCCGAGCCAACACCAGGGGTAGTCCCACGTAGAGCGTGTTACAATAGTCCAGTCTTGAGGTGATGAAAGCATAGATGAAAGTGGCCAGGTCTGAGCCCGAGACATATGTCAGAAGCCGCCGCATCGGATGTAGCTGGTGGAAGGTGCTTCTCACCACAGTCCCAACCAGAACATCCAGGTGGCACTGCCAATCGAGGATCATCCCCAGGCTATGAACCTGTGGAACCAGTGGAGGGCAAACCCCATCAGTGATGGGGGACACCACACCCACCGCTTTACCCACTATCACCACCTCCGTCTTGTCAGGATTCAGCTTCAGTCAGCTTGCCCTCATCCAGTCCCCTATAGCCGCCAAACACTGGGTAAGCACAGAGACTGAGGGGCCTAGGTCAGATGAGAGAGAGAGGCAGAGTTGGGTGTCATCAGCATACGGTTGACACCAAACATCAAACCGTCTCACGACCTCGTCACATTGAACAGGAGAGGGGACAGAATGGAACCCTGCAGAACTCCACATGAGAGTCTCAGGAAGATGAAGAATACTCACCAAGCACCACTTGTTGGGTTCTCCTGGCCAGGAAAGAGTGGAACAATTCAAGAACAATTCCACCCACTCCGGCTCTGTCCTGCAGATGGGTCACCAACATCTCATGGTCAACAGTATCAAAAGCAGCTGACACATCTAGTAGAATCAGCAGGGTCGAGCGACCCTGATCTAATTCACGGCAAAAGTTGTCGACCAATGCTACAAGTGCAGTCAGTGTCATAACCCGGGCGAAAGCCAGACTGCGAGGGATCAAGAAAACCAACACGGTCCAGATGCCCCTGTAGCTGCCAAGCCACTACCTGCTCAATAACCTTCCCTAAAAAGGTACGATTAGAGACTGTCCGGTAGCTGGCAAGTAAATCAATGTCAAGAGATGGTTTCTTGATCAGGGGCTGCACCACCGCCTCTTTGAGGCAGCTCGGCACCATGACACACACACACACACACCCCCAAAGGGAGGCATTGATCACCTCCGCCAGCAGCAGCCCCAACACCACCCAGCTGGCCTTAACCAGCTAGGACAGGCAAGGATCCAGTTCACAAAAGGTGGCCCTGACAGCCCCAAGGACATCCTCCGCATCAGAAGGCAATACCTGTTCCATCATTATGGTGTCATTAGCTCGCAAGCGCAAAAGCGAGCACTGCTTACCCCCTAGCCCTGCAGCAGTCAGGGGACACACACCCGCCCTTCCTTCCCTACACTCACATACAGACACCAGACCTCATACACATGGCTATAGACAGCCACACCTCACCCCCCACCTTGCATTTAGAAGCAGGCATTCCCTGTGCTGCTTCTCTCTCCTGAGCTTCTTCAGCCTCCTTTCCCTTTTCTGAGTGTTCTCCCTGCACAGCTGTCCTACTCAGGGTCATTCCTGCCAATTGCCAGCAGGAGGCAAAGATAACAAAAGATACTGGATCTGATATATAACGGGACGACCTTCCCCTGGAATTCCAGTTCAAGAGCTTTCAAAGTAGTGAACAGATAACAAACATCCTTTGTACAAATTAACGTTAATCAACTTTATTGAAGGGTGACATACAAAGGGCCTATAGATTCATTCAGAAAATGACAATAGAAAAACTGTATATAGTGAAAATAGCACATTTGGCTAGGTCCAGACAGACTGCTAGAGACAGGGCTAGAACAGAAAAACAGTATACAGTGAAAGACTCTCCTGGCTGATCCCAGAACGTGCTACTGTGAATAAGTTCTACAGATTCTAGACCTAGGGTAGCTGAAGACTGCAGCAAGGACCTGAAAGAAGGTCTGAACAATGCGTGGGAAGCTGACTGCTGTGCGGGTAGAGACTCACAAGAGAATTCCCAGGTAAGTGACCAAATTCTCCCTTCTCCAAGTATTCTACCCGCACAGCAGTCCTACTCAGGGATGTACCAGAGCAGTACTTCCCTCAGGTGGGGGCTACTGACTAGTCAATCACTTCCACTAGTCAATCACGGTCTGGAGGACTTGTTGGCCATTTTGTTATAGCATTTTTTGAAGGACTGCAGGGAAGACCAAGTGGCCACCTTGCAGATCTCCTTGTAAGGTACCCGAGTACTCCAAGTTCAGGACTTTGCCATGCCCATGAGAAAGTGAGACTTAACTTTCTCAGGGGGATTCATGTCCTCAGCTTTGTACATCTCGACTATACATTGCTGTAACCAGCACACTATAGTGGACTTGGATACTTTTGACCTCCTTAATCCTAGAGTCATAGACTATGAAGAGAGCCATGGATCTATGGAAATCTGAGATCCTGTCCAAATAGACTTCGATGGCCCTACGGAAACCTAAACTGTGCCAGCTCTCCTCCTACAGAGTAGGTAAATAAAGTAAGTAAAAACCACTTTTAGTGCAAAGAAAAATAGGGGCGCAAAAGACCAGCAGTTCAAATGGGGCTCTAGTCAACATGTTCAGGTTCCAATTTAGGTAACGGTGAACTACTGGTGGGGGCCTTAAGTTTAGCTGCTCTCGGGAAGTGTCTGACATGAGGGTGTATTTTTGGGTTAAGGTTGGTTGCACACCCCAAGACTGCCAAAATAGCTGCCACCTACCTAGCCAAGGTGCCATGTCTCAGCCCAGCGTTCAGCCCCTCCTGTAGGAAGGCAAGAAGAGTTGGGACAGGACAGGCCTGTAACCTTCTTAAGATGCCAATCTGTGTGAATTTTCTCCATAACCACTGTATATTTCCGGTTGGTGGATGGTTTTCTAGAGTTTAGGAGGGTGTCCAGAACTTGGCTGGAATATCGTAGTGCCTTCAGCAGGCCATGTTCAGCTTCCACACTTGTAGCCATAGTAGCTGTGGGTTGTGGTATGCTAGAGGCCCCTGAATCAGGATGTCTAGTCTTGTGGGAAGAAACAGTGGGGGCCCCTCCCATAGTTTATTTATTTTTATAATTGCACTATGTCTGAGAAGCACAGATGCCTGGGCCACATGGGCACCACCACCATCACTCTGGCCCTCTCCTATCAAACCTTCCTGAGGGTCCTCGCCAGGAGGGGGAAAGGTGGGAAGACATAAAGGTGGCCCTGGCCAGGGCTAGGATAGTGCATCTGTGGCCTGTGCCCTTGGATCTCTGGACCTGGAGAAGAACTCCTCCACCTTCCTGTTCTCTCAGGAGGCAAACAGGTCCAGAGTCAGGCAGCCCCACCTTTTGCATATCACTTGGAATATCTGGGTGCAGACTCGACTCGTTGGGGTCTGTCTCCGATTCAACCAGTTGGCCCTCACATTCAGTACCCCTTTTAGGTGGAGGGCCCTGATTGAAGCCAGATTGGTCTCTGCCCAGAACATCAGTAAGGTCGCCTCTGTCTGCAAGGACTTGGACCTTACGCCACCCTGCTTGTTTACATAGGCGACTGCGGAGCCATTGTCAGAATGGATAAGTACATCTGCTCCCTGAACTAGAGGCTCCATTCTTAAGAGCACCAGCCTGATCGCCTTTAGCTTCAGCACATCGATGCTGAGCTTGGCTTCCGCTTGGGTCCATGTGCCATGCATACTGAGATCCCCTACAAATGTCCCCCAACCGGAGAAACTGGTGTCGTTGATCGTAAGCACCAGTCTGGGGAGGGCGGGTGTGTGTGTGTCTGCCAGGGGAACCCCTTTGTACAACCTTTGTTCCCCCAACCAACAACATAGAGAGGCTCTTAAAGAGGCCAGGATTATCACTCTGTAGCTGTCCCTCCCTGTGATCGGATGCTGGTATGGGTGCAGGAAGTTGACGAGTGGGCGCAGGTATGAATGACATGAAGTTGGCGGGAATGACCCTGAATAGGACTGCTGTGCAGGAAGACACTCAGAAGGAGAATTCTCAGGTAAGTGACCAAATTCTCCTTTCCCCATATAAAGCCATGTGGGGCTGCAGACATGTGTGCTAATAGAGAAGCCAAACCTAGCAGCTTAGCAAAGTTTCTTCCTGCTGCAACTGCAGGAATCTCCAAACAGGAACACAAGGAGTCATCACAGTGTCAAAGGCCACAAGTGTCTAGGACTGCCCATTACTCCATAGTGCTGTTGCAGTACCCCCTTCACGTGATCTGGCTGTCTGCTCTATAAGCTCCTGAGGGGGACTGGACTAGAGTCTTCTAGGAAAACAGTAGCTGTTTGAAACAGAACTGAAGGCTACTGGTTGAATTAAAACACAATAGATACTGAGAAACATTAATTTATGGAGAGTTGGAGAAAGCCAAGAACATTTGTTTGGAAGGATGTTAGTAGGAAAGTAACATGGAAAATCTATTAAAGCTCAATGCAAATTCCGTTCTTCTGAGTACGTGACACATGCAGATGGAATGAAGAAGCACTTGTTGAATTCTTGTGCTAGATGTCCAGCTACTGTTGAAGACAGATTGTTTAAGTCAAACAGTAAGAAAGGGCAAACTGCTCTGCATCAAAGTTTTTTTCTTCTTCACATTCTCCTTCTGCTTCATGTTCATTATAAGACTGTTTTGTGATGCTGCTGAAGATAGAGGAGTGATAGTGAAGTGCTGATAGTTCAATGTGTATATTGTCTTCTAGTATTTTTTTTCTGCTCCATGTGCTTTAGTATCAATAACTCTTACTCCTGGAAAGTACTAAGATGTTCATCAAATTGGTATGAAGAGTTTTTCTGTATCAAAAGTCTCATGACCAGAAAAAGAAACTTGATCATATATTCACTAGAGGTATTTATGAAAGCAATACACCATTCTACACAGTTGAAAATCATTATATGCTAAAAAAAAAATCAAAAATTGCATCACTGCTTCCCTGCCACAGTGCCTATCAACAAACAGGTGCTGGGGGGGGGGGGGGGAAGCATGCCCAGTAGACCTTTGAAAATGACATGCCCCAGCCAACAGCGCTGCTGAGCCCAGGCTCCCCGGCACTCCCAGTCAGAGCTTGTCAGTTGCAAAGGCCTGTACATGGCCTATTATTATTGTTGACTTTTTTATTTTTAAACACAACAGTTTGTCAGTAATTATCTACTTTTATTCTCTATACACACCATAGATTTCCAAAGGGGTCCACACCTCCATTTGAAATATTTTAGAGATCCGTAAATGAAAAAAATGTTGAAAACCAAGACACTACAAACAAAACTGGTCTGTTTGGGGAATTATCCATTCAAAAACCAAAACCAGACTGACCACCTCCACTGCTGGGAAGCTTGTGACCATGTATAACAATTTAAGGTTAAAAAAGAAAACAGGAGATGAAGAGTTGACTCAGTATTCAGATGAAGAGGGGAAGGGAGATACTGATGACGAATCCAATGATGATGAAGTTGAAAAGAGAATTGGTCACCTACCTTGGTGAATTCTTTTCTTCTCTTGCTATGCAGACAGTCTTCCGGAAGGGTAGCTCCTCCCACAACCGACAGGAGGCAGAAGATCCCTTGATTCTTTTGCACATGCTCCTTAGGGCTACCCCCGCCTCTAGCTCCAGGAGTTCCTTAGCAGAGGACCGGCTGCTTTGTATAACTACAACCACCACCAGAGACTGCCCCCGACGTACCTGCTTGACTATTAAGGGTTAACAGGAAGGGCATTAACATCAAAACGGTATGAACCGAACCCAACTATTACTATAACTGGCAAAGGGGAGAAGGGCCACAGGCCCACCTTGATCTTTATTTGCTGACTGGCAGGGTGGGGCCGAAGGACTGTCTGCATAGCAGAAGAAAAATATTCACCAAGGTAGGTGACCAATTCTCTTTTCTCCCCCTGCTGCAGACAGTCCTTCGGAAGGGACACACCTGAGCCTTCGAGATCCCATAGGAGGGAACAGACAGCCTCCGAGGGCTCCAGCACCACCTGAAGCACCCGTCTGCCGAAAGCCGCCTCAGCCGACTGATAGGCACTAATCTTATAATGCTTCACAAAGGTGTGAACTGAAGCCCAAGTAGCAGCACGACATATTTCCTCATATGAGGCCCTCGCCTTGAATGCGTAAGAGGTAGCTGCCCCATGAACCGAATGGGTCCAAATCTGAAAAGGTGGCACTTTACCTTTTGCCTTATATGCCTCCACTATGACCTGTTTTACCCACTTAGCTATTAGGGTCTTTGAAGCCTTAGACCCCTTAACACTAGCTCAAATATTGATGAAGAGCGCTGTAGACTTGCGAAAAGCCTGAGTTCTAGCCAAATAGATCTTTAACGCACGGCACACATCCAGTGTGTGCCACAGCTTCTCCTTCGGGTGTACTGGGTCTGGACAAAATGATGGGAGAACCACTTCTTGAGATCTGTGGAAGATAGATTTAACCTTTGCCATAAAAGCTTGGTCTAACCTGAGAGTTACCGACTGCCTGCGGAAAATGCAGAAGTTCTCTTCCACAGACAGGGGGTGAAAACAGACATGACGCTAACGTCATTTATGCATAGGGCCCCAATACAGCGCTGCAACATGCATAAATAACCACCAAGGGTGGTTAAAGGGTGGTCTGTTTTCACCCAGGGCCCCCAGCTCTGACATTCTCTTGGTGGAAGTGATTGCAATAAGGAAAGAGACCTTCAGCGATAACATATACAGTGAGACCTGCAATAGAGGTTCGAAGGGGCTTTAGTTAAGGCATCTATGACCAGATTTAAGTCCCAGGATGGACATCTGTGGACCACTGGGGGTGAAATGTGTTTGGCTGCTTTAAGGAACTGGCGAATATGCTTATGGGATGAAAGATTCTTGTTAGTTCCTGCGTTCAGTACAGAACTTAATGCGGAAGCCTGCCTAGCCAGGGTATTGTGTCGGAGGCCCTTGTCCAGACCGGACTGTAGAAAATCCAGCACCTGTGGAATGGAAGCCTTACAGGGGTCCAGTCTCCTCCTGGAAAAGGACCATAAGGAGAATATCTTCCAGATAGTCCTATAAGACCTCCTGTTTGCCAGCCTTCTAGCGAATAATAGGGTGTCCAGTACCGCCCCTGAGTAGCCCCTCCTCTGGAGAGCTAAGCGCTCAATTTCCAAGCTGTCAGTTTTATCGAGCTCACATTCTCGAACAGTACTGGTCCCTGGGATAGTAAGTCATGAATTGGTGGCAGGGGGAGATAATTTCCCCCACTCAACTCCATGAGGTCCGGGAACCAGGGGCGTCTCGGCCACCAGGGTGCCACCAATATTACCCAAGCCCTTTCCCTTTTTACCTTTGCTACCATCCTTGCTAGAAGAGGCAGAGGTGGGAAGGCATAGAGAAGGTCTGGAGGCCACCTCTGGTTCAGGGTATCTATGGCTACTGCCCCGCTCCCAGGAGTGTGACCTTGCCATGAATAACTTCACCTGAGTGTTCTCCTGGCTGGCAAACAGATCCATAGCCGGCTGCCCAAAGGCTTCCGCTATTTGTTTGAACACTGACCTGTTCAGGGTCCACTCGTGCGGGTCTAATTCCCTCCTGTTGAGCCAATTCGCACGGAGGTTGTCCGTCCCCTTTATGTGTAAGGCTTTGAGAGAAGCAAGGTTGCCCTGAGCCCAAACCAGGAGTGACTGGGTCTCCCTCTGAAGAGAGGGAGACTTCGATCCCCCCCATGATTGATGTAGGCCTTTGCCGTGGTGTTGTCCGTGTAAACCAGAACACGTGCCTTGGACGAGCGATGGGCAAAACTGTCCAGAGCGAGGCGAATTGCCCTCAGTTCCAGGACGTTTATGCTCCTGGTCGACTCTTCCCTGGACCAGAGTCCCTGGATTGATATGTCGTCCATGTGCGCTCCCCAACCCCTTAAGCTGGTGTCCGTGGTTATTACCTTTCGATAGGGCTCCATGAGAGAAACCCCCTTTGCAAATCTTGCTGGCTCTAACCACCAAGACATGGAGAACTTTAGCTGTTGAGGGAGCTGAACCCAGGGAGGGGAGTCAAGACGACGGGAAACAGCGCCCCATGCTGGGCGACGTGATTTTCCTGCCTATTTTGTCCGACTCCCTCTTGCTCTGCTGACCCCCTCCCTGTCTGAGGACCCCGTTCTCTTCCTCCCCTGCCCCTCACAGAGGAGGGCCAGGGAGTCCAGAATTTTGCCCATGGTGGCATTAATAGTCAGCAGGGGATCGGGAGGGCCACATGGAGCCTCTGGAGGGGGCAGTATCTTCCTGCGGGGAAGCCTGCTGGAAACAAACAGACCTTAGTGAGGCCTGGGGAAGGGAATCCAAGGGGCTCTTCGGAAGCAAGCTGCTTCCCCCACCCCCTCCACCACAGAGCGGACCTACCTCCGTCCTGGTGTTGGCCTCCATGTTCCTCTGCTCCCTCTCCCTCCGCAGCAGCATGGGTGAAGAGAGCGCCGGATTACTCTTCCTCCTGGAAGGGCTGGGTCAGAACCGCCTCTCTGCCGTGGCAGAAGGTTGTTTTAGATGGGAAAGCATGGGCGCTGAGGAGCGGGATGCAAAGCGCCATCCGCCTCCCTGTTCTCAAGCTACTGCAGGAGAGCCGGCCTGGGTCCTGGTGCCGTTTTCTGGGAACGCAGCACTGAAAAGGCTACCCTCCAACCCCATCTGCTCTTAACCTGGGGATCCTGCTCGCTCCCGAACTGGAGTGTTAGAAGAAGCGTCCTGCTGGTCTGAGGCAGAAGAAAGAACTGCGGCTAGAGGTGGGGTTAACCCAAAGGAGCATGTGCAAAAGAATCAAGGGATCTTCTGCCTCCTGTTGGTTGTAGGAGGAGCTACCCTTCCAAAGGACTGTCTGCAGCAGGGGGAGAAACTAAAGCAGTTGAATCTAATGCAAAGCAAAATGCTTGAAGAGCTGGCCTTCTGCCTTCTTAGCATAACTATCTTTAAAAACTGACTTTTTTATTGGTGCTGTTACTTTGTTGTATTTCTTTTTAATTCAATTTTTTTAAATGTTGTAACTGTTCAAGCTGACCCTGGAATTCCAGGATAAAAGCCAAGGAGGAGAACTGTTCAGTCTTGAACATGGTTTACATTTATAGTAACCTAACATTGTTAAAACTTACAATCATTCATTACAAGTTAATTTAATTGTTTCACAATAACGCTTAACAGATTTATTTTTTGTAATTAACATAAATATCTAACCTGTTGATGATAGTCTTTATTGTTCTAATAAGTTAATGATTTTTAAATACTTGACCATTATTTGACAATATTTGACTGGTCAGTTGACCAAATATTTTTTGACCAGTCGAATGCCCAACCCTTGTGCAAACCTCTTGCTTTTGTAGTGGGCCACGTGACTTTTGTGTGGAATGGTGAGGAGATCATAGCAGCAAGGTATTGCACATCTCCCATCTGGGGAGCAGTGTTTAAACATAACTGTAATCTCTCACTTGTCAGTGGTTACTATCACGTCAAACACCACCAATTGATGAACTAGAATGATTTCCAGGAATTACTGCCCAGTAGGCAACCTAAACAGTGCTTTTGTCTGTTGTAGTAGTACAAAACAATTGTACTGTTGAAAGATGTTGGTAAATCTGGTGTTCTCAGGTTAACTAGAAAATAGACTCTGCTCGTTTGCTTATTTGTGCTGCTTTTTGTATTGGCATAGATTTTTTAGATTCTACAGGGCTTTATATGTATCTTTATTGCCATGTTTACTTTGCCCTATGAGATTTCTTCACTACGTGTAACCAGCTCTTTTGTTCATTACTCTTAGATCCCCTTTATAGTAAACCCTTCATATTACAATGCTCCCCTAAGCCTGCCCCATGGAGAAATTCTAGGCTATGGCATCTCAGTGCATTCTTTACCACCACAGTGGAATGAAAGTCAACCTGCTTCTTAAAAAACAACTCAATTTTTCTGGAAGACTCCTTGCAAATTCAATAGACTTAGAATAAGTAACTGCACTGACACAGATTCAATATAACTTGCTATGTAGCATATAATATTTATTGAACTCTCAGAAGACACGTTGGTTGGAGAGAACAAAAGTCACATCATTTATTAACTTCATGAGTACTAAAGTCAGACTGAGTTTGTTTTAGATTCTCGAAATATCTAGTTTACACTTAGCATGCCCAGATGCTTTAAAGCAGGCATACTAGAATCATACGTATTTGAGAGACCACTGCAGCTTTCCACATATGGAAACAAAGGATGCAATCTTAGCATTAATTTACTAACTTGTCTCCTCTTTATAGCTTTCTTCACGAAGCGAAATTTCTGGGTCTTCACTTGTCTTGTGTGGGTCCGCTCTACTCTCATTAATTGTTTAAATTAAATTCACCACTGACTACATGGACAAGATAAAGACTTGTGGCTTTTACTATCAAATACAATAAGCTTTTTTGAAGTTCATTGTCTATCCTGCAGTCCCAAAATCTATTATTTCAGAAGAAATTTGAGGAATAATGTTTTAAAAAAGTTAATTAAAAACACTGTAAGCATGTGTGTCAGTCAAGTGTGACCTCTGCTCCACAGTGCATTTAAATGTGTGTCACCTTGACCTGTAACATACCCATGTAAAAAATTTTGGTCAATATAATTCAAATGTACACTAATTTATTCAGCAGGTTTCGCAGTATCTGAATCAACGTTAGAAATCTAACTAGTATTTGTTATTCTGTTATTGACAAAGGAAGCATATTTAAATGATAACAAGTACTAATGGGTGTCATTTTGAAGTTAAATTGTTCCCCAAGGATACCCGCAGTAAACGTCTACATTTAAAGGTCATTCACTGCCAAATTATGAACAACTGTTGCATTTATTAGCACAGGCTCAATAGTTTGGAAGCCAGTGTCATCAATTTAAAGTGACAATCAAGTCTAATTGTCCACTGGTATTAAATGATGAAAATAGACATTTTCGATAAACTTTTTCACCATTTCAGCAGGGAAATTGTGAAAAGCACCCCTTTCTTCCTGTTCCTTTGACTCTCTCATCCCAACCAGCCTACACCCATCATCATCTTGATTTTGGTGTTGCATGCAAAACTACTTATTGCAACAACATCCTTCTCAGCTATTTGTCACAATTCACTAGAATCATGATCACTTCATCCCCTAATTTTTCTCCTACTAATCCAAGATACTTTCTGGGAGACTAGCTAACAGCACTCTTTATAGCAAAATATTTTAGCATTTTGCTTTGCGTCTCCTTCTTCCCTGTAACTAAACTAAGCACATCCACCTGTGACTTCTCAATTCTGTGAATGTATCCATGTTTCGTTCTGTGTCCCCCATCCGTTGTCTCCCCTTCCTTGTCTCTCCTGGATTGTAGGCCCTTTGGGGCAGGGACCCATCTCTAATTAATGATTGTACAGTGGGTGTCAGGTACATAGCTGGCACTATATAAACACTTAACTATGGCCGTTTTTACATGGACGCCACCCACCCAGAAACACCCACCGGATGGGTAGAAAAGCGTCCATGTAAATGTCAACGGGTGGGTGCGCGCACTCCCGCAACTCACCCACCAACACCCACAGAGCAGTCTGCATGCTCCGTGGATGGAGATGGGTGAAGATGAGTGTTCAACACTCACCCGTCTGTGTAAACGGCAAAATAAGCACACCCATGGGAAAATAAGCACACCCATGGGTCCGCCAAAACCACTGAGACATGGCTAGAGAGGCCCCGCAGGAGCCCACAAGCAGACACACCCACCGGGAAAGACGACCAACATCCACCCGGGAGCCCTTAAAGGAGAAGCCTGTGAGGACATAGGCACGCCGGCTCCCAACAGGTCAGGCAGAAAAGTCCAGGACAAGACAAAGGGAGTCAGCACCATGACAAGCACGAAAAGGGGCAGGGTAAGCAGAGGGACCCCAGGATGTTCAGGGGTGGGGGTCCTGGACCAATGGCACTGGGGGGGGCAGGACGGCTACTAACAGCACACCCTTCCTGACACAGGGCAGAGGGCGCAACGTATCCCCAGCACCAACCGCATCCCCACCCCAATCCACAGCCATGGGACACAGGGAGGAGAGCTCCTCGGAGAGCGAGGGCACTCACCCACCCAGGGGAGGGGGGGGGGAGGAAGGCGACAAGCCCCAAGCACACGCCGGGGAAAACCCAGGCAGGCAGCAGACAGCTACACAGTTTCTCCCGCCTATCCCCAGCAAAGCACCCAGATGCGCAGCACCACCCAGGAGACAGCCGAGAAGGGCCTCCGTGGCAGTCAGGTAAAACAGTCAGGTCAACAGCTCACACCCATGCATTTCCCCAACAGGAGACCACCTGCTCCACTGCACAACAGCCACCAGGCTGTTGATCCAGGTAAGAGGAACACCACAGGGCAGGGAGGGTGGGGCCTGGGCAACAACAGCAAGGGCTCCAGCCGATAAGCACAGCCAAATTGACAGATCGTATCCGCTCATGCAACTTAAGGGGACCTGCAGGTGCATGAGGAGGAGGTGGTGGCAGCCCTGAAGGAGGACGTGGAAGAACCCGAGGCCATCCCGGGGCCCGGTGACCGATGGTAGGTACACACAGATATGGGTATGGTGGCGGGAGACGGCGGGGTGACAGAAGGTGGACAGGGGCACGGCAGTACTATAGGTCACAACCCCACCCAAGAGACAGCAAGAGTCAGGCCGAGGAGACAGTGAGGAGGGGGGCCGGGAACACCAAAGGACAAAGGGCGGGGACAGCACGGGGGGGGGGGGGAACACGGCCGCAGAGGAGGAACAGGGGGATGAGGCCGTGATAGGGATGCGTGGGAAATGCAATCAGGGATCGGGGGAGCAGGGAGGGGACCAGCACCACATCCCCAAGTGGACACGGGAGCAAAGGGGGAGGCAGACAACAGAGCCAGGGCCTGAGAGGGAGGCTGGGAGAGAGACATGGCAGCGCAGCCCCAGGAGCCGGAACAGATAAACGGGGGGCGAGCCCCATCCCCAAGCTAACCACAGGTACCCTTCCCATTCACAGAGGAGCAGGCCGGCCCAGCCAGGGGAGCAGCCACCAGGAGTGCGGAGAGGAACCAGGAGATGCGGGCCCACAACCAGCGGAGGAGGGAGGACCTAGGGAGGGAACTTCTGGCGGAGATCAGGCGGTTGGCAGAGGCACAAAGCAGGGAGCAGGCCCTGAACAGAGAGGTACAGCTAGGGGAGGAGGAAAGGGACCAGGAGCAAATGACAGCTATGCCCACCTGGTCCCGCATAGAGCACCTGTGGGACAGGCACCAAGCTGCTGCCCACCACCGTGAGCAGCACCTGGACAGGCAGGAGAGGGCCCATGTCATGCTGGAGGGAACTGCTGCAAGGGCCTTCAGACTGAGAGAGGACGCCATGAAGGCCCTGCAGCGTGTCCCCCAGCATGACATGGGCCCAGCAGCCACAGTAGGGGGGCAGGCAGCACCAGAACACCAGGACGTCCTGCCACAGGTGCAAGTGCCCCCGCCCCAGCTCCTCTGCCAGCCCTGGTCTCCCCAGCAGCATCCCTACCCCAGCCTAGGCCACACAGGCCCCCCATGGCCCCCCCAACACCACCAAGGGGGCCCCCCGGCCAGCCCGCCCCACTCCTGGTTCCCCTCCAGCACCCTCCACGACCCCCACCTGGGCCCTCAGCCAGCGCAGAGCATCCCTGCACACCCAGCCACCCAACTGCCAAGGCGAGTCGCCCCACATACACAGGTAAGCAAAGGGAACTGGTGGTTGCCAAGCGACACGGGGGAAGAGGGGGAGGGATACGGGACACGGTACCCACCCGGCCACGAGGAAGGGCTGTAAGGTAACACGGGAGGTGGTGATGGACACAGGGAGGCCAGGTACAGGAGCACTAGAACTGGGGAACAGTATATGGGTAACCGCTACCTCTAATGCTGAGTGTCCAATCCTCAGGAGTAATCATGAGCCACACAATGGAGCGGCCAGTGGAGGAAGGAGAGTCCGGGCCAGGCAGCCTATAGTCATAGCGGGCAGTGGCTGCCAAGGCCCGCATACCACCATCCCCTGGTGGTGCCGTAAAGAGGGGACAGGGAAGACCCTGAAAAACCTAACCCCAAACCCTGGAAATATCCCCCAAATAAAACAATTTAATAGAACATATCTGTCTGTCCTGGAGTCTTCACAGAGGAATGATTGTGAAGTGAGGGAGCCAGCAACAGACCACAGTGGTGGTCACAACCAGGGAGGCAGTTGCTAACACCTGTGGGGCAGGCAGGACCGGCAGCTCACACCCGTGCCCAATTGAACAGGTGCAACCTGGAGGGCACGGCCATGGGCATGGACCACCAGGCACAGGATGGGATAGAGGGGAGGAACTGAGCTGCACCCTGCAGAGACCTGATAACCGCCTTGAATGGAATGGAGAGTGATAAGGTAACAGGGATGATGGGTGATGAGGTGGGACATCACGCCATCACAAGCCCATCCCCACCAACAGGTGGTGGTCATGGGGAGGGGGGGGGACCAAGGGCTACCACCACCCTGCCCACAACAGCCAGCCATCGCTGCCAGGACAGGTCAGGGTGCACAACAGGCTACCATACCACGCAATCACAGCGTGGTTGGAATGGTATGCGAAAGCACGCACACACCACCATGGCCAATTGGGCCCCAGTCCGACGGGGTGTCCATAGAACAAGTTGGTTGGGTGCAACAAGCAGCCCTGCCATAGCATGGGAGATCCTGGACCCAGGGCAGCACCATATTGGCCAATGGACCAGGGTGGGGGTCCACACATCATCAGGCAAACAAGCCAGAGACAGGAATAAGAGTAGACAGCACAATGTATTAGGGAACAATGTACAAGGATACTGGGCAGATGGAATGAGGAAGCCTGTAGGCAACTGTCAGTTCCCAGCCATTTGGGTAACTATGTGCCTGCAGAGTGCGTCACGGTTCTCCTCAGAGATCCACCTGAAGGTCCCACCCTGAACATGCTGATACAGGGGCACCAGGCTCCGTCTCTGTACAGGGGAGAGATAGTTCAAGGCAGCCCCACCAGTCTCACAGATGTTATGGAGTACACAGGCCACCAGGACGAGGATGGGGGGGGTGTTGCAGGTCAAACTGGCTCCAGTTAAGCAGGAAGTGCTACCTCATCTTGAGCAGGTCAAAGGTCCTCTCCACCACGCACCTCACAGAGGCCAGGCGCTCATTGAAGAGCACCCGATCGTGGGTGCCGGCCATGGAATAGGACCTCATCAGCCATGGGGTCAGAGGGTAGGCGGGATCCCCTAGGACAACCGAAGCCATGGAGACAGCCCCGAATATGTTCAGGAGGATCAAGGGTATCTCCCCATCAAACATCCTGGCAAAGAATGGGGAGGAGTGCAGGATCCAAGCATCGTGGCTCCTCCCCGAGCAGCCTGTGCACACATCGATGAACAGGCATCAGTGGTCAACGACTGCTTGCAGGTTCACAGAGAACGCTTGCTTCCTGTTAAGGTAATCGGTGTTGGCGTTGGGGGGCCGGAATATTGGTATGTGGGTGCTATCGATGGCTCCGATGCAATGTGGGAAGTCCATCGTCTCAAAGCCCCAGATCATTACCTCCATGTCCTGGAGCTGGATGACCCGCTCCAGGAGCAGATTGACTAGGAAGTTGCTGACATTGTGGAGTGCCCTGTTCAGTCGCTCCCCCCATGCTGAATACTCACCCACGCTCTGCAGGAATCAGGGGTTGCCAGGTGCCACACTGTCATCGCAACCCGCATACTCAGGGATAGAGGGCAGTGCATGTTGGTTTCATTCCTGTGGAGGTGGGGGCCGAGGATCTCGGCGATCCAGGTCAGCAGGGAGCAGGTCATCTGGAAGTGATCGATCCACTCCTCGTCGGTCCAGGTCGCAAGCATGTTCTCCCACCAGTCATTGCTCCGAGACCATGTCCAGGTCATCCATTGCGTGAGTAGGGTCACCCGATGCCCATACACGTTGAGGGGCAACCTGGAGAGGACGAGGTGGATGTGATGTTGATGCTGCCATCTCCACCATTGCTTGGCACCTGGCCTTGATCCACCGCGCCCATCGAACTGTTGCTACACGGTGCAGGTTGGCTGCTCTCTGGCGGCGTAGACCATGGGTATACCAGTGGGTGGCTGGGTGAAGGACGTCAGCCATCTGCTTGAACACCTGAGCCAGGAGACCGAAACATGTTGCCAGGATGGTGATCAGGTCAACCTGTACGTGCGGGGTTCCCACTACGGGCATTGTGCTCCCACCACTGTGACCTCTCCCCATGAACCCAACTATGCACCCAGTGACCGTCCACCAGCACCCAACCCGACAATCCACCCTGTGCTCAGGTACCCTGAACCAGCTAGCCGTCCTGTGCTGTCACCCCTCACGCACACCCTCTCACCCGCAGGCAGCACTCCACGCACCCAACACTGCTCCCCCACACGCCCCATGGTCACACACCCTTCTGTGCCTCTATCACTCTCCACACACCCCTGTTTCACTTCCTCTGCTCCCTCCAGTGCTCTCTCTGCACTCTCTCCTCTCCACAACCACCACATCCAACACGCCAAACCCTAGCAGTCGTTCCGGCTCCCTTATGTGAATGGGTACTGAGTTGCTGGGCCTCAGCAGTTGGTGCAGCGCTGTGGGTGCAGTATGCACACCTGTCTGGGGTCTCTGAGATGCTTCCCCTGTGCACTGGAGCCAGCTGTATACGAGGCCGATGCATCATCCTTCAGCGGGTGCCCGTACCTGGTAGATCGGATCGCCTTGCCGGCTCAGCCCTGCCATGCCCTCCACAGCTGCCCGAGCAGCTGCACCATATGGTTGGTGTGTGGTATGCATCATGGGTCCCCTATTCCCAGGGATGGGAGTTGTCAGGTCCGCAGCAGTCCCACTGTACAGGAATGGGTTCCCAACTATACGTGGGATAGTGGTTCTCAGACCCACCGAGGCTGGGCGCTATCAGCTGCCCAAGGTCGTCCTCCAGAGAGCTGCCAGGTGCGGCCCCATCCGAGCTCTGACTCTGCAGATCATCATCCACTTTGGTTACACTCCAGCTCGCAGCCCTCGTGCAGGCCATGTCCAGCCATGGAACGGACCATGGAACCAATTGCTTGGTAGGGGAGAAGTGGCCAGTGTGCGCCACCATGCTGCTGGGAACCCTGTGGCAGTGCAATGATGTCTAGATGTTGGTGAGTGACCCCACTTCCATGGGTGATGGCTTCAATCTCCTGTTCCGTTACATGCGGCTGTTGGGGCACCCCTTTGGGGAGGTGGAGTGTCAGAGGCATGCCATGGACCTTGGTTTCGTGCTCCTCTGCCGACCTGACCGTGGGGCCCCACCCACCGTTGTGCTGCCATGGGAACCCTGGGCGCTTGCTGCTGTTCACCAGGTGGCCAGTCATCGGGAGTTCGGTCTGGTCCTCCAGGTCGGTGGGCCGTATATGACGAGCTGCTATGCCTGCGCCCTCCTGTGTGCCCGTGGCTTTGCATGCCCTCAATCTGCTTGACAGGACCGCCTTGGGGAGCTTAGCTTGCTTCCGCCTGATACCGGTGGGCCCTTCCTGACCGGCCAGCCCACAGTGCTGCAGCGTGCTGCCTTGAGAGCTGCGCTGAGCCGTTCGGATATCGAAACAGCTGCTGCCACGGGACACCCCTTCCTGTCCCGCTTCATGGTGGATGCCGATGTGTGTGCCCTTGACTACCGCCATGGCCTCTTCGCCTGGGATGGTCTTGTCCAGGGGCCCTTGTATCCTGAGTGTCAGGCGCCTGCACCGTGATTCAGCTATCGCCGCAACCTTCACCACGGACACCCCTTCCCCGTGATGGACTAGCGCTACTGCTCCCCCTTGGCCATTCTACTTGTTTCCTTTCACCTGCGTGACCCATCCATCTCTCCATTTGTCTCTTGTGGTGTGTTCTGTACAGCCGCTTTCCTGCCAGGTCTGACTGCCAAACCCTCGGACCTCGTGGACTGGTTGTACTGCTCCTTCCGTGCACCCTGCGGTGCTCCCCACTATCCCTGGCATCTGCTCTCCCTGGCCGGTGTAGCATCCTGTCCCTGTGCCAATAAAGGTTGGCCTTGCATAGCTGCCTCTGTTCTCCTGCTGTGTCTGTGGGTCCGTCCCCGCAGCTGCTGTAGGTGCTGGTGTCACGGGTGTGGTTTGTGGGGGTTGGGCCTTGGGGGATCAGTCTGTTAGGGCGGTATGGTTGCTCCAAGACGGGCACCTCGACATCAGCATGCTGGGTGTGCTGCTGTCATGGCTATCCGAACCGGGGACGGGGGAGAAATGTGGGGTTCTATTCTCCTGCCCGTGGCAAAATTGCCAGCGGCCGGTAGGTCAAGGGGTGCTCCCCAGCTTGGTCTGGGGGCGCTACCCGAGCCTGGGCTCGGGGACGGGTGGAGCACTCCCCTCTGCTCATTCCCGAGTCAAGTCATTTTGGGGCACTTACCCCATCCGTCGCCGTCCTGGGCCCCGCACCTGGTCAGCTCCCTACGTCGGGCTCAGGTGGGCACAGCAGAGGCAGATTAAATCTGCCACCACGCCGCCCGCCACCACCGGAAGTTGCTACGGAGTGTGGGAAAGGCAGGGCCTCTGTCTCTCCCTCACTCCAGCTGGCCCCCTCCGCTGCCTGTCTCGGACTCGGCCAGGGGGGTAAGAGAAAGGCAGAGGCCCTGTCTCTCCTGCATTCCCCCAGGCCAAGACTCAGGGGGTCCCCAGCTCCTGGCCACTGTCAGGTCCTGGGGTGGTTGCCCTGAGCTGCCCCGCAGTAAAGCCGGCCTTTTGTGTTTTTTGGAAAGCAGCTGTCTGCTCTGTGCCCTCCGATCCTGACTCCAGCTTGTGTTTTGGCGTCTGCCGCCCACAACCCAGCTGTCCTGTTCCTGGCCTGTTGTTACTGAGTTTGGGGGGTTCCGTGGGCGGTGGTCCATGCCAGGAAGGGGGGTTGGTGTGGTCCCCACCCAGTTCAGGGCTCACCTGTCCTTCGCAATGTTTGTGCTCAGTCCCGGTCCCCCTCCGCCAGTTGGGGTCCCGTCTCCCATGATGGGTTTCCCTGTGTGCTTGTGCGTACTGTGGTGTGTTGTGGGTTCCGAGGGGTCTGTGGCACCCGGCTGTCTGCCCTGTGTCTTGGGGCTTCACTGGGGCTGCTTCTTTATATCTCTTGACATTCCGGCTTCCTCCTCCCCGTCAGTGTTGGGGCGGGGCTGTGGGCCACGGCTTTCGTTTGCCCTCTCTCGGCCATGTTGTAATGTCACTGTGCTGGGCGTGGTTTCCCCTCCGTTCAGTGTACGGGTGGTCCGTGTAAACATCTTGGGTGTTTGGTCAGTGTGGCCCTGGGTGGGTGTGGATCCATGTGCTGGCCCCTCCCCTTCTGTCCCACAACCCCCTGCGACGGTGTCCGTGTAAGCCTCTCCCTGCTCGGCGCCCATGGGTGTGCTCACCCACCCATCGGGTCCGCGACAGCATCTGTGTAAAAACGGCCTATAATTTAAAATATCAGTAAAGAAATGTTCATAGGAAAGACAACATAATATAAAAATGGGCCTCTCAGAACCTCTGACACTTCATCACACACATGCAGTTCATTCTAATCAGCTAAGGAACCAGTTGATTGTACAGCAAGGGAGCTATTAATTATGACACACCCAAACCTAAGCCATCCCAAACACACCCCTATTTTTCTGAATTCTTCCTTACAACATTACTTGAATTTCTATCCCTATACTATTTTAGTCACTCTTATTTTTTTCTTCTAGTCTGCCATAACTTTCTCCAACTAAGCATATTTGGATTGCATGTAATTGGCGAAAGAATCACCTCACCCCAAATTCAAATATTCTCATTGCTCTCCTCCCTCCAAATCCCATGTTTCAACTACAATAATATAAACATTCAATTTGCCTCTGAAATCTTATCATATTAGGAAAAAAAGGGGAAATAGCCATGACCTGTCCATTGACATTTTATGTTCACCCATTCAGCAAGCCAGTGTTGTCTGCATTCAAACAGTAGACTAGTCATTTTGCTACACTTCCAAGCAGCGCAATAATAGGTACTGATTGCTAATAGCTTGAAAAGAACACAAAGCCAAATTTTTTTTTCAACAGGACAAAGGAATCCATGTCTAAGATGGCAATATGATTTTTTATTCATTTTCATGGCTATGATACCTGTTACCATTTTACATCTTGTGGCTGCTAAGCTGTAAAGTCTGATCACAAATTTTGCCACTCCCCATTTCTTTGCCAATTTCTCCTGTCCCTAAAATAAACTTCCAGTTATATGAAAGCATTATTTGTTGCATCTGCAGAAAAATCTCTGTTGCAATGTGATATTTAGGGAAACTATTAATTTGAAAACACATTTAATGAATCATGGGTAAAGATAAAAGAATTGAGTTCACATTACATGCTCAGAAGACAAAATAAACCCAGCAAGAGTGTCAATTTTACCTGTGCCATCAACCAGGTCATTTTCCCTTAGGGAATTCTTTACTAGAGAGTGGTTACTTGATTTTAGGGAAGTGGAATTCTTTATCTAGCAATTCTTTACTGTAGTTACATTGGTAAAACTGTTAGGAATCAGAGGTTTTGTTTGGATTCAGCACAGTGCTGCTAGTAGCGTGGAGACAAGAGCCAGATAAACAGCAAGTAAACAGTTAGGTGGTCAGGAGATGAGGAACAGTGACAGATTTAGCAGTCTGCAAGGACAGCATATACTGCCCCTACCAAAACCACATGTTTTCAATTTGACCTATTTTAAAAGGGGTCCCGGCTGGAGGTCCTGCATCGCAGAGCCAGATTAGTGCGGAGGCAAGCTAGTGTCCAGAGTCACAGTCACTCTCTGCCTTGATTTTTCTATGCTCAGTTGCTTCTTTTCCTCTTCCAGGCTCTCCCTCTTGGTGCTCACTTTCTTTCCCCTTTGGGCTTTTCCATCATAGAGATAGCAATACTGGAGACATCTCGCCTTTCCTGCTGACCCCATAAGATTTATGATCAGTCTTGTTCGTACAAAGAGAGCTCACAGGGGGCGTTTTCGGTTTCTGTCCTGATACTATGGAACACCCTTCCCCCGGAAATTTGTTTGAGCCCAAGCATCTCCTGGAGGCGGTGTAAGACCTTCCTGTTTGTAAAGGCATTTGGCAGACAGGGTTAGGGGAGCGCATGGAGTAGGACTGTCAAGAGGGGTTGGATGTAGGAAATGGGGAAGTGGTGTTGGGTGGGTTTGGGGGCTGTTTTTGTATACCTTAAGCTGCCCCGAGCCTTCTCTAGCGAAGGGCAGGATTAAAAATTTAAATAAATAAATAAACAAACATGCTGCTGCTGAGCTGGGCATGCAGTGGAAAATGCCTGTCCTAACCTGTGGCTGTCACAGGATGTTAAATATGACAATGGCCCCTTGGACCCTCAGGCCACCGTCATGTTTGTTCAGGGCCATCCAGATGTTTGGCCTGGAGTTTACCCAGACATGGTGGCAGCTAACCTGGGCTGTGACTCTGGAAACCTCCCGAGTCCCAGCCTAGGCTAGCTGCAACCATGCCTGGGGAATAGCCTGCCTGACCACGCTACAGCATGTGGTAGACTGCTTTTCCCTGCCAGGTTTGGAGGGACCCCCATGATGAGCAGCCATGGCAACCATAACTGGCTGCCATGGCCACCCGTCATGATGGGGGAGGTGGGCTGCTAGGTACAGCGCTGGACACATGTTCAAGCGGCTCCCTAACCCCCTCTCCGCAGGTCCAGCCACGTGAACTTTTGTTCCGTGGCTGGACCTGATCTTGATTGGGGAGCAAGCATATTCCACGACCGGATCAGTTTGTGATGGCGGTGCTCCACTGTCACATATGTTAATACCCAATGTTGAAAAAGGGTAAGACAGTAAAGGATGGAGTTGGTCACCATCGAAGAATAATTTGATATGGAAAAAAATCTCTATGGTGCAAGAGAGAGAGAAAAGCTTGCTTATTTCCACCAACAGTTGGTCCAATAAAAGATATCATTTGAACCAATTTCTCTCTCTATGGTGCAAAATGGAGACAATAGTTAAGATGATATCTTTTATTGGACCAACTTCTGTTAGTGAGAGCATGAAAGACTGCAAGCCACACAGGACCCTTCCTTGTGTATGTTCTGACTTTTTACATGCCGAAGGGTGTGTCTTGTGTGGCCCGAAAAGTTGAATGTTGTCACCAACAAAATTATATCTATCTATTACTGATCAAATGTTAACTACTTTGTCTCTATCTATTGCATTTAGAAACAACATAACTACTCTCTCTCTCTAAGCTACTATGGTTCCAGTGACCAGAAATATACAAGTCTATGCAGTTTGGGTTTGATTCCCACCTTTTTTATGCTTGTGGTCTTTTTGCTTTCACTTTTATAGTCTTTAAAAACATAAGATGTCCAGTCAGGTCCCATACCGCACAGTTGCAGACTGTGCTCTGACCCTTAAATCCACTCTAGATGAAGAAACGTGAAGGACCCTGTCTACTAGTCAAGTATTCTACAAAAAGATGTAATTATATTTTGAATTTACATGCTACTCCCCACACCAGCATTCCAAAGGGCTTTACAGATATCATTCACAAACCACAATACACTAGGGAGAAAAAGGAACGTTTGTTATCTCTACATTACAGATGAAAAACCAGAAGGATGTTAGGTGCCAGATCAGCCCAGGAACTTTATTTCAAGTGCGCTGAAGCTGACCTTGGTAAAAATAAATACGATGCTTTGCACAAGTTGTAAAATAGTTTGGCAGGATTCTTAGGTGCTGTTATATCTTTGTTGCTGAAATGTAGTCTTATTTTCAGTAGAATTTCATAACACCAGTTCTAGATTAAGGCAACACAGGACCATAGATGCCACCAACACAGTGGTGTACCCTGTACTCTCACAATTGAGTGGTATGGCAAAAAAAACCTTCCCAAAGAGGCATGGGAAGCCAAACAGATTTCTCCCTGTCCCCCTCCCCGCCCCCAGTAGTCACAACTGAGTCCTCCCTCTCTATCTTGATGAGAGGGGGAGCTCTCAAAGATGAACACAAGGGGGGAGTATCTCTGCTTGGGTGACGAGGGCCTACTGCACTATTTTGCTCTTGCCGCACAGAGATTCCTCTGCTAGGGTGATGCCAGTAGAGCCCCCATATAAGTCAATATTAGAATTAACATTCAAGATACATGAAGCAATTTATGCTTCTTAGAGGTATTGTCTCCACTACCTCTGGGTCACAGAGCAAACTGTTATCACTTATGGCAACATAAAACTGTTGTCAGAGGGATTTCAAGCTTGGAATCTTCACAATCAAGCTGTAACTTTCAACATGAGTAATTGTGAAGCATTGTTTGTTGCCTTTTATAGCTACAAACAGTAGTATTTTCCCAAGTGTCTCTGTTCTCAACATCTTTAGGTCTCATGCACATTATACTCTCCCCTCTTGTAAACTTGTAACTTCCTCCTTAACTGTGTTTATCTTATCCTGTAGCAAAGAATTCACAAAACTGCTGATTCCCCCGCATTTCAATATCTGGCACACCCCCACTTGTGAGTTTGCTGTGAGTTTTCAACAAAGGGCCTGGGCATAGTAGTATGTCCCCCAACGGGCCCTCCTCATGTCCCTGAATACAGTGTTCTGGAAATAGACTGGAGTGGAGAAGTAAGTACCTGTTCAGGCACTCTCAAGCAACAGCTCTGTGGTCACTCAGAGGCAGGAAGAAATCAGTGGGAAACACTGCATCAGGGAATGAAGTTTACTCCAAGTTAGTCAAATCTCACAACACCATTGTTATAAGATAGTTGGCATTACAAGCAAACATTTTGCACTGGGTAGCCAAGAACACAGTATCAAGGAGCAGAAGCCTCAGAATGCAAGTTTGTGTCACTACCTCCTCTAAAAAGGTGTTATATGAATAAGCCCTTTGCTCTATCTCACAATCTTTTGGTCTAGTTCAGAGGTAGGGAAACTTTTTCCTCCCGTTGGCCACTTTGAAAATGAGCACAAGCTAACAGAAGTTGGGATAGGAAGGTGGTAGAAGGAGGGAGGGCCCAGGCCATGGATCCAACCCCTATCTTTTAGTGCATCCTCATCTCCACTCCCTGCTCGCAGTCATTCACTGGTTGAAAGTAGGGGTGTGATCCAAATAAAATAAATAAAACAAAACCAAGACAGCTTTGGACCAAACTTGGTACATGAGCCAGAGAGATTCTGCACTTCTGCATTTTTTATTTAGTATTCATGCTGCTCACTCTAGAAAGGATTGTCTGTAAAAACAAAATTGAAATATTTAATGAGTCCCTGCCCCAGTAGGCTTACAATCTAAGAGAGACAAGGGAGTGGAGACAAAGGGGAGGGGAACAGAGGGAGAGTCAGAAATACATCCACAAAGTTGTGAAGTTGCAGGTGCATATGCTTAGGTTATTTAATTTATTTATTAGATTTTTATGCCGCTCCCTCCTGCCTTCGCAGCTCAGGGCAGCTTATAACATTTTAAAATACAACAGCATAAAAACACTTTAAACATCCAATAGTAAAGCTAAAAAACAAAAACAAAAAGTATCCCCTCCCCATACCCATCCTCACCTGTCTCTCTCACCAAAGGCCTGGCAGAATAGCCAGGTCTTACAACGTCATCAGAAAGAGAGGCGACCTGGAGCCAGGCAGACCTCCACCAGAACGGAGATCCACAGCCGTGGTGTGGCCACCGAGAACGCCCTCCTCATCGTCACCACCCGGGAGACCCGGAGGACCTCAAGACGGGTGCCCCCAGCTGATTGCAGGGGTCAATCCAGAACCCAGTGAGTGAGGCAATCCCGCAGATAGATGGGACCCAGGCCGTTTAGGGCTTAAGGTCAACACCAACACCTTGAATTGGGCCCGGAAAACTAGTGGCAGCCAGTGCAGAGAAAAAAGCACCAGTGTAACGTGCTCGCGATCACCTGTCCCAAGGAGCCAGGCCGCCGCACTCTGCACTAGCTGAAGTTTCCGAAACTTCACAAGTGGTAGCTCCACGTAGAACGTGTTACAGTAATCTAATCCGGACGTGATAAAAGCATGGATAATAGTGGCCAGGTCTGCATCCGAGACATATGGCTTAAGCCGTCGCACCAGATGTAATTGGTGAAATGTACCCTTCACCACAGCTGCCACCTGGACATCCAGCCGGAACTGTGGGTCCAGGAGCACCCCTAGACTACGGACCTGGGGTACCAGTGGAGGGCAGACCCCATCTATGATGGGGGCCACCACTCCTGTGGCACCCCCACAAGCATCACCTCCATCTTGTCAGGATTCAACTTCAGGCGGCTTGCCCTCATCCAGTTCCCCACAGCTGACAAACACCGGGTGAGCACTGAGACTGCCGGGCCTGAGCCAGCGGCAGGGAAGTCTAAGAAAATCAGAGAGGAGACCAAGGGGACGATGAGTTAGGGAAAACCCAACGAAAGCGGTAGGTTTGCAGGAGGGATTTGAAGGTTCGGAAGAGGAGCAGACAGATGTATTCAGGGAGAGAGTTCCAGATATGGGGGACAGCAAGAGACTTGAGGAGCATGGGAGTCATGAGCAGACAACGGTGGTGGCAGGAAATGGCAATCTTAGAAAGGAGCCTGTTGGAAAACAAGCGCAGAGAGATAGGAGGCTGCAAGAGTATGAAGGGCCTTGAAAGTAAGGAGCAGGAGCTTGGGATGAAGGGAAGAGAGGAGGGGCCTTTAAGAGAGATTCCATTTTAAAATTTTAGACTTTTAAAAAAGCATAAATGTAAAATGATCTTTAAAAACATGACAACTTCTACAACACCACTTATTAGCAAACGGAGACTCTCTGGAATACCCAAGAGCCAGACACTATAACACTAAGAAACGATTAGCAAAAGTAACTACAAGTGTTAAAAATGAATTCTTAAGACTTTTATTATTTAGGTAGACAGTAGAAAGTAGATAACTCTTTTCTGGTGCAGCTGAAAGCAGACAGCTAATTAGGCCAGAGCAGAGAGAACTGGGAGTTTTCCTCCAAAGCCTGAGGCAAGATCTGACAAAAGCTTAGACAGGAGATGCGAGGTAAGGAATGTCCATATTTTCATCTGTTTGTGGAAACTTGGGTGGTTCCACACATTCTCATGTCCTTGGTACACTGGTGGCCAACATATATGAAACCACACAGTCAGATGTCACACATGCTTCCAGAATGTGAGGACACTACAGGTCTGCCTGCATCAGCCCGAGGGGGAGGGAGGAAAGAGAGCAGGGGATTCTGCCAGTGGACCAAGAGGGCACTACTGCCTGCCATCTACTTTCACCTGAACCTGAGAAGCACTTGGAAGAAACAGAATAAGGAGAGACATAAGGGAATAATATTCTGTGGAAAGGGTAAGAAAATGTAAGCTATTAGGAGTAACAAATAAAGGCTGAATGAAGCTGCCCAAAAGCAGCAGCGCCACTGGTAAATCATTAGGCAGCTCAGAGCTACTGCCAAAAGAAATAAAACACAGCAAAGTGCATCTGGCCTCTGCATAAGCGGTGCATGGAAACAGCCCGGGAATACCAGGCTCTAGCTGCCATCAAGACAGCGGATGATGCTCTGCAGAAACCGCAGGTCTCAGCAAACCTGCGAAGGTCACCACCCTGCAAAGGGGGAGCATACCCCGGTCTGCCTGCTGCCCCAGGCGGTCTCTGTGCTGGAGACAGCAGACAGGGAATGCTCGGTGCCAGGCTGCTGCCCGCAAAGAGCCGGTGCCAAGTCGCCTCCTGTCCCGCTGCAACAGCTGCCAGAACCCCACTTGGGGCAGGGCTCCACCTAGGGGACACTGGGGCGCAATGCTCAGCCAACCCCTCCACACGCACCCAGCGGATCGCTCCCCAGGCCCAGCGGGGCTCCGCGCTGTCCTCGTGCCCGCACTCACCGTGTAGCTGCGCTCCAGGTCGCTCTCCTCGTAGCGGAAGGAAGGGATGTAAACCTCCATGATGGTGGGAATGGGCTGCCGCGCACGGGAGGCGGCGGGGTGGGGGCAGCAGCTGTGCGGGCCCCTCCCCCCCGCGCAAGCCCGGGCTCTAGGGGAGCGGCGCGGCGGCAGCCATCTGCCACGGCAAGCGCGTCACGTGACCACAGCGGCCCACACGTGATCCGCAGACACAAGAAGCCGTGGGGGAGCGGAGGGGTGGGAGAGATGATGGCGAGTGAGGGGGACGCCGGGCCAGGGTGCGGCGGAGTGACCTAGGGGGCTGCAGCGAGGCCTAAAGGACTCGCTGAGGAGAAGGGGCTAGAGTCGCTGCAGGGGCAAACGGGGAGGAGCCCGTGGAGTGACACTAAGGGAGGCTGCGGCAGAGACGGAATGACAGACCGGGCACGAGCAAATAGGCAAGAGGGGGCAGGTGGAAGGACGAAGCGGCTACGGGGATCAGGCGGCACGAACAGGGGAAGGAATAGTCGCAGCGCGAAGGAGGAATGACGAATAATAGGCTTTAGGAAGCGCAAGTGGGGAATGACCGAGGAGGCTAGAGGGAAAGTAGGGGAGCGGAGCTGGACTGGGAGGACAAACAGCAGGAGCAGATGCTGGCTGAGAGGAAGCTGCTTCCCGCCGGGGATCAACGTTGATTGCAGCAGGCTTTGCTTTGTTCTCGGGGGGCAGGGCTGATCGCTGCTAGGTTGTAGCTACTGCAAGTGGACAGGATAAAACCTACCATCTGCCTACAGCAAAGACTAGAACGGCTGCTGGCAAACAATAGTGCCCACTGGCAGAATCCCCTGCTATCTTCCCAGCCAGGGTTGATGCAGGCAGAGGGGCACATGTACTGCGCACAGCCCATCGTGTGGTTTCGTTAGCCACCCCTGTACCAAGGGCAAGACTACATGGAAACACCCAAATCGCCACAAAAAAGAAAATAGATCGTACTACAGGGGGTTTGGAGGAAACGTTCCCCAGTTCTCGCTACTTTAGCCTAACTAGCGTTACATCTTCAGATTGCATCCTTATTGTCATTCTGCCTCCTGTCCCTGGTGTTCCTATTTTTCCATTACATTTACGAGATGGCTGCTGTCTTATGTTTGCATTCCTCAAAAGCACCATTGCACTAGGTTATTGTCTGTGGTTACCATAGCTTCCTATATTCATTCCACTCCACTGATTCCACCACAGCACCCTTTTTGAGTGTTTTTGGACAAGTACCACCCTACCCCATACTATATGTTGAAAGGCCCCCATAGGCCATCACTGCAGCCCTGTAACATCTTTAGTGGTTGGATAGTAGGTGGATGGTGTGGTGCTTGTCTAAAAGCACCCTTTGTCATTTTGTCCTGGTGGTTGTAGCTCCCATTTGTTATTCCATCTTTACCACACCCTGTCATTCTACTTGTGCCTCTGTGGCATTTGTCCTTACACCAGTTCTTTCTAGTGCTTTATTTGTTAACCAACCTTCCATGGCTGAAATGTCTTGGAAAATAGCTTGGTATGGCTTAGGCCCTGTACAATGAATATTACTTTATCTTCCTCCTTATGTGTATACAATAACTAGGTGCCTCAGGCCCTATGCCCAGGACAAGACCGTGTGTGTAGACATGAAAGCAGGTTGTGACGGGCAGGCTAACTGATAGTAATGAATAATCACTCAACTAGCATCTCATCTCAAAAGTCATAGTTTCACACTGTTCTACTCTAGTTAGACCTCATCTAGAGTAGTGTCAGGTGCCAGGCACTGTACTTGAAGGACATAGACAAAGTGGAACAAGGTTCAGGGTAAGAGTGACAAAAATAGTCAGGAGTCTGGAATTCAAGTCCTGTGAGAAAAGATTGAAAGGAACTGGGTATGTTTAATCTAGATAGAAGATTGAGAGAGATGAGAGCTGTCTCCTAGTAGCTGAAGGACTGTCATGGAGAGGATGACAAAGATTTGTTCTCTCATGCTGTTGAAGGCAAGATGAAAAACAAGAAGCTCAGATTAACTAAAATCTGTTTTCTTGTAAACATTAGGAAGAACTTCCTAATGGGAAGAGCTATTTGACAGTGGAACAGATTGCCTAGTGGGCTCCCCTTCGCTGAAGGTTTTCAGACAAAGGCTGAAGAGCTCTCTGTCCCTCCTTCATTAAACTATAACCAAAGGCTAAGGAAGTGGCTCCAAACTGTAGGTTATGAAGCCTTAGTAAATAGTTCATGGTTACAGCAAAGCAAGCTTCTCCTCAGTTCCCATTAGCTCACAACGGTGTCGGCAGGGAGGGAATCACTACAGCTAACACGTGTGCAAGTACAGTCTGCCCCCACTCAGAGTAAGGACCAGTACTAAAGGCACAGCATACATGATGGCCCATTAGAAATGAGTCTTGACAATAGGGTGGCCAGATATGCAGATTTTAGAGGACACTTAAGAGAAATATAGGTCAGAAGTAGGGGTGCATGTCTTTTGTTACTGCAATAACAACAAAATTGAAATGAAAACATTTTGTTTTTGAAATAAAAGGAAAACACTGAAAAATGTATTTCCGGCTGTAGCTTTTGTGTTTCTTATTCGATAATGAGGAAGCTTGGGTTGCTTGTACCCCCAATGGAGAGCATTATGTGTACCAATGTTTGAAACGATGCGATAACAGGAACAGATCTTAGAAGCAATTGAACATTGTGGTTTTAAGAAAATCCCACCCCGGTGTGAAAGGAGTCACCGTGGGCTGTGGTGACACGTGCGGCCCCAGCACAAGTGACAGGATCGTGACCACCACCTGGGGGCAATCAGAGAGAACATGGGCTGGGGGAACACAACAGACATGCAGTGGAGACACGGACTGCCGTTCGAGCCCCAGAATGCACCGCGGCTGGGGTCAATTCCTTCCACCGCGGCTGTGGGTTTCCGTTCAGAAGTTACTTTTCATTCACCCCTGCCGTGGTGACCATTCACCACACTTCTGGACCTCCTCTCGCCCCGACCTCACGAAGCGTGGTTAGCTTCACGCTGGGCCACGTTTGACTGTGGTGAACATCTGGATGCGAGCAAACAGACATGCACGGCCCTTTCACCACCCCCCGCCTTTGACGGTGGTGGACATTCACCACATCACTTCTGAAATCACCCTTTATCTTCCATCCAACTTGCATGAAACCTGTGAAGATCATGTCCCTCCACAATCTTAATACACCTGCCACTTCTCAGAAAGATTGGATGAAGGGTCCTGATGATAAGACATTAACTTGAATATGCATTTCCATCCTGCTTACAAGCTGTTTGGAAGAAATGTATCGCATACCTTCACAGTCCTCTCTGCCAAACTGCAGGACAATTTGATCAAATTGGGTCCCTTTATAAGCAATTGAAATTGTCCCCTTGAAGACCATTATTCAGATAAATAGCAGCACATGCAGTGCCAATCAGAGGCAGGCACCTGGCATGGCAGGGGGGAGAGAGGCTGTAGGAGGGAGGATATGGAGTAACCAAAAAGACTGACTGACACATCCACTGGCCCATTACTCCATGCTTCTAGCTTTACAGGACCAATCAGTAGTGGCTTCAAGGTGGGCATATGGGCTATCCTTCAGGTGGGTATAGAAAGGACATAACTGGGACTTTGGGGATAGCATCCTAGAAATCAGGATACATACTTTACACATCCAGGCTGACAAATTATCATCGCAATCAAATCCTGCAGCACTGTGACAGAGGACATAAGAGAATCTCTATTGGTTCTTTCCTAAACAGATGCTTCTGATTTCTGGGGGAGAGATGTTGGGATGGTCACAGCACAGAATAAGGATATTTAGTTGACATTTCTGCTGGCCAATTGGCATCATAAACCAATCTTATACCAGTGACACATAAGAGAATCCCTGGCATAGGCTCCTCTGCATATGTTGTGCAGGCATAAAATTGGGACCCTTTATCACATCTTTCTGATATTTGGCAGAGAATTGTGCAAGTGTGATATAGATCCCTGCCAAATTTTATGTACACTGGTTGGACTATAAAGATGTTACATTTATAAGTTAATTGCTTATACCACCAGGAACCTTTATCCAATCCTTCTGAAAGTTGGCAGAGATAGTAAATATGGGAAGTGGTATAAATCGTACCAAGTTTCATCTACATTAAATGTGAGGCAAAGAAGTTACACCTAAGAATGTATATGAAGATTTTTGCAAAATAAGTACAACTGCTTCTAAAATTGGGATTCCTTTATCCGATCGTTTTTGAATTTGGTACACAATGCGTTCCATTGGAGGTTTATTCACTCCAAGGTCCAGCCAAATATAGTGAAAAACAAAGAAGTTACAGCCAAAAATGTGTTTTCCATTGAAACCAATGGAAAACGAAAGCAAAAAACAAAAACGACATTTAAGTAACAAAAACGACACAGGCCCCAGGTGCACACCTCTAGTTGCAGGGCTACATTGGAGCTAATGTAGCCCTACAACCTGTATTTTTAATATCTAGCCCCCCTACTTAACAGGGATCCATTGGTCCAAAGTGTTTAGGAATCCAATCTAAGTTTTATCTTGTCCTCAAATTGATGTACTTCAAGAATTGCTAATATAGCCAATTGAATGGAGTACATTGTTGTTATTTCTAAACTGATTATTTAAGTCTACTTTCCCTCTTAAGAGCAATATAATTCACCGAGAAAAGAGTTGATACACATTAACCCAGTTGGAAATTCAATTGTACATAATGGAGCTTTTGTCCCTGAACCAGTCAAGAGGAACAAGGAAGATTATACAGTGGAGCAGAAACAAGCAAGCAGCATCAATACATTTGGCAATAATACTTATCTTTTCCCATATATCATTATTAGCACACCAATCTTTAAAAACTGGACTTAACAAAGAAATCAGGATTTTCTCACATAGCCAGTAAGTAACTATGGCAAAAGTCTTAAATGCGTAACAGAAAGGAGATAAACCTCAAAAGGACAGGATTTGTGAAAAGTCTTACTTGCATTGCTTATGAGCAGTCGGAAGAAACTATGGAGGAAATGTCGATTCCCAAGTTTCCGTATTTAACAAAGACGTTCTTAAATGGCCAATAAGCCAAGGTAGCAAAATACCCAAGAATGTATTAAATAATTTCTGAGAAGATCTTGCTTCATTGATTTCAGTATGTAAAAACCAAATTTATAAATGTGCAACTTTTCTAGATAATCTTAGACATTTTAGTATAAACAACCTTTTTGTAAATGTGCAAAATTCTAAAAGTGGAAATGCCACCAGGGGCTACCACGTGTGTGTGTATATTTATTTTTACACACACACACACACACACACACACACCAGTTCGGTGATGATTTGATATTTTCGTTATCTGGACCAGAGGCAAGGATAACTTCGGCTGCTTCAAAGATGAGATCAACTCTGCTCATCCTAATATTAAATTCATGTGCAATAGAAAACTCAATCCTTTTTTGGATGTTTTGCTGACTATTTACCAACACAGTTGTCATTGATCTAGACAGTAAACCAACAGATGCCCATGTATATTTAGATTGGAATTCATGCCATCCCAAACATGTGAAGAATACTGTCTACAGCTTAGCGATGACAATTAACTGTATCTGTAATAGTAACACCAATTACTTCAAAAGAATTAACTAGCTCAAAGAGCGACTCCTTTGTAGGAGATATCCTCCACATGTTGACCACAACATCTACCACGCATCTATTCTCACAAAGAACTCACTCCTCCAAAAACCTGTGTGTGAAAATACTAAAAACATCAATGCATTCCTTTTGTGGTTGACCTCCACCCGGCATCCCCCTAAGTTTCATCTGGCTATTAGGGAAAGCTATCCCTTGGTTGTCAACTCCCCACATCTGGCTATATCTATTAGCAAAGCCCCTCTCTTTGCCTTCCGGCAACTTTCCAACCTACGCAAATTGCTAGTAAGAACCCAAATTAAAACCACCTATCCACAATCCAGGATCACACCGTTGTAATTCCAGTCGGTGCATCACCTGCACGTACATGAGAGACTGCAACCTTTAAGAGCAGTGTAACTGGCAAGACCTACTTTAATAAACAAATCACCTGTAAATCCAACTCTCATATGTTACTGAATGCACACGCCCCGAATGCCATTCAGTACATTGAGAAGACAACTACTGATCTTTGCACACGTTTTAGAGACCACAAATCGGCTATTATCACAAAGAAGCTAGAACAACCCATTTCTAAACATTTTAACTCTGACATCCTTTCTGACTTGGTAATATTCTCCATAGAGAATCCACCAATACAATGGTCATTAACAGAAAGGGAGAACTTTTGGATATACAGACTTTTTGTACCCTTACACACCCAAGATCTCAACCTAAAAGTCAACACCTAAGATCTTCCTCATCTTTAGTACTTCTCCTTTCCCCTTCAGCATCACCTGCCTTGGAATTCCTCTTCCCTCAACACTCTACACTCTGTTACTTTGACTCCCAGCAGCACACACTTTAAATCCAACTGGTTACTGAAGGCACAAGCCAAAACATTTAACTAAAAGTTTTAATTTACCCATTTGGTCATTCACTTTTTGACATTTAATTACTAGTGATTGACAGTATCTTTGTAGAATGCAGAGTATAGTTGTCTGCAGTCCTGGTTCAGTTGCTTTTAACATTGAGTCAGTATAGAGAGAAAGCAAAAAACACCCAATTACAAGAGCTATATCGTGGGACCCAGTCATGTGAGAGTGTTCTTGTGGGAGAGAAACAGAATAGCACATTCCTACATGTGCAAATTCCCATGAGAACAGAGCCATGATTGCTCTCATGGAAATCCTCCCATCCCAGGTAACATGAGAAAGCAGCCTTACTCACAAACACAAATATTCAGTTCAGCTCTAATATTTGCAAAATAGATAATAGCTGGAAATCTCTTCTTAGGAGCAAGATAATAGTGTTTGTTTTCATTACTTAAAGTTACATTGCAGAAATGTATCATGCACTGTTTTGTCCCTGACTTCCAAATCTACCAAGTTTAGCGTGCAAAGAACTTTTATTCTGTAACTGCCAGTGCTAAAATGTAGGCCTGGAATTTGAAAGTTGGGCGCTATTTTGGCTCATTAGCCGCCATAAAAACTCTGGAAGAATTTAACAGGGCAGAATTAACCATTATGCTGCACCCTGGGGCCCCTGTGTTCAGAATCAGTAAGCATGTGTGGGCAACTATCTGGCTCCAACAGGCCCTTTGGTTACAAGTTCTGTCACAGGACTCAAACTTGCACTGCACCTGCAGACAAGCACAGTTCAGCTGGGAAGGCAACAGGCATTGTATAGCACTGGGTTCCTCCTGCCCCTCCCCACCTTGATTGTGATGTTGGCTGCTTCCTGCACCATCCTCTACACTGTAGAATGCCAGAGCGACCTAGATATGGTTTGATGTTTATTGCCCCTTCCTCCCTCATCCAATTCTTTAGTCTTGTACCAGAATTGAGATTGTTGGATGCCTACGGCCAAGCCAGTAACCTTGTCCACACAAGGGTGAATGCCAAAGCCAATAGGCTTGTTTCCTAGACTGGCACCAGTCATGGGCAGGTATCAACCGAGGGGACTCTGAACAGTTTACAAAGGAAAGTCGCTGGGGTCTAAGCTGGAGATCCCTTAAATAGGATTCAAGACAAAGATCCATAAAGATAGAGATGATTTGTCAGAAACAAATAGTTATTTCATACATATCAGAGATGGTTAGAAACCAAAATGGTACATCATTCATAGATATTAACAAAATGCCTTCTTTTTCAAGACAGTTCTACCACTGTACCCAACGTGCCAAAACAAGCTGTGTCAGGGCCTTATCACAAGGCCACTTACCAATTCACAGCTTTCAGTATTTTTTGTTAAGTTTTGATTCCCAGCGGGGCCCTGGCAGGAAATGAAGGAATCCTACTATTGCTATCTAGCTAATCCAGGACAGATCCTGGTTTGGTTGTATAGGCAGGCCCAAGATTGAGAGATGAAGGCCTTATGCCTACAGAGATTTATATTAGAATTCAGCTCAGTCTTTCATAGCAGCTAGCAGGTGTATTTAGTAAGAAAACCTTTTAGGAAGCAGAAGACTCTTAAATATATGTTAAATAGGTTTTTAAAAGTGCCTGTTTAGTCCAATGCCAGGACAATAGTCTTAAAACAGCAGTTTTAGCAATTATTATTTTTTTTTTTAAAAAGAGGAACAAATTTATTGAAATCCAATCTTAAGCGCTGATTTCATCACAAGCTGGAAGCATGATGGTGGGTTCGCATTTCCTTTATGATTTCACAATCTAAGTGACAGATGCATATTGTAAGTAGATGAAACTTTTTTTTTTTTTTTATTTTTTTTTATTTTAAAAACACAATTGCAGCATTTCTTAGGCTACTTGCCTATTCCTGTTCCATTCTCAACTCTTATTTTATATTTCCAAGAATTACAACAAAATAAAATTGCTCTGACCTAAGCAAAATGTCAACCTCCGCTCTTGGCTGTGGTTTCTCTTTGCAACATAAAGGAATTGGTGACCAGTCTTTTGCTAAGCTGTAAATGTGTGCCATAGTAGTAAGATATCAGATGTCCACTATACATTCTATTGGATTTTTTTAAAACAACCTGTACTTCAACCAAGGAAAGGACCAACTGTTCAGTTCTTATAGGAAAGGATTTATCGTTTGGACATACTGTCAAAGGTTGGGAGGCACAAATTCCAAAAGGTCTGGAAACACCCATTTTATTTATTTAGATTCTTATGCCGCCCCCTCCTGCCTTCGCAGCTCAGGGCAGCTTAAAACATTTTAAAATACAAACAGCAGAAAAGCATTTAACACAACCAATAGTAAAGCTAAAAAAAACCCCAAAAAGTATCTTCCCCACCCCACCCCCCCCAAAAAACCGCTGACCCTCACCCCTCTCCCTCATATAAGGCCTAGTGGAACAGCTAGGTCTTACAATGGCATCTGAAAGAGGGGAGGTCCAGGCCTAGGCAGACCTCCACTGGGAGGGAGTTCCACAGCCATGGTGCAGCTATCAAGAACGGCCTCATCACCGCCACCCAGGAAACCTGGGGGACCTCAAGGAGCGTGCCCCTGCCAAAGCGCAGGGGTTGATCCAGAACCCAGGGAGTGAGGCAATCCAGCCGATAGGTGGGGCCCAGGCTGTTTAGGGCTTTTAAAAGGTCAATACCAATACCTTGAATTGGGTCTTGAAAGCTATTTTGGTGCAGTTAATGCAATCCTCTTGGACCACAAATCTCAGTAACAAGTTACAGCCTTCACTTTCAGGATATTAAAAAAACCCACCAAAAGAACCTTTCAGTTGCCTCAATGCTAGACCTTGAGCAAAAGCACTGCACTCTAACTTGAATATAGCACAGAGCAGAGAACAGGATTGCTACTGGATAGCTTCTATAGGTCCACAATTATGTCAACTGTATATTGGCCCCAAATTGAGGAAAGTGCATCTTTGTCACACTGACTTTCTCCAAATTAACCAGTATGAATGCCAGAGTGATAGCTTCATGTTTAACATAAGGACCCTCCCATACAAAAGTAATCTTTTATCCTTTGTAAAAAAAAAAAAAAAAGAAAGAAAAAGGATAATGGAAATGGGCACTTTGGTTTAATGGGTGACTTCTGATCCTGGTTCTTGTGCCAACATGTTTACCTACAGCAATACAGATTCAAAGGTTGCATAAGACAAAGGTCTATTACAGAAAAGTGTTTTGTATAGAAATGTTACAGGATTTTATGAAGTACTGGGGCTAGCCAAAGAGAGTAGAAAGATTAGTTCCAAATTCTACTTCTCCCTTTTTCTCAGGGTACGGACCCTATGGCATGTATGCCAAATCTGGCCCATGGTTATTTTTTATTTGTCCCCTTTCTAGTTTTTGGATTTGGCCCATGGACTCCATCCCAGCTCTCAAACACTAAGACAGAGCTCAGGGGAAGGGAGTGGAGAGGACGACATGAATAAGGACGGGGATGGATCCATGGTCAAGGTTCATGATTGGGGCCCTCCCTTCTCCCATCCTGACCACCCTTAAGTACTCCAACATGTGCAGGCTGGATAGAGATGTACTACTTTTCAAAGTGGTCTGTTGGTTGAATAAGGTTCTCCAACCCTACTCTATGCTATGTGTTTTTTATGGAGTGGAGAAAGGTAGAGCTAGAGACTTGTTTTTTCATTAAATTGAGTTTCATGTTTCATCCTTAACCACCACGTTATATATCTACAAGCTATTCCAAGAGAGTTTCTCAACTTTTATGTTTTGACCATGTTTTCCACGGTCCAAAAAAATACTATAACATTTTTAGCATACCCTATACATGTTTTTGCACTTGTAGGAACAGTTTATCTACCAGTAATATTTTGGTCAAGCTTCTGGAAGATTTCACATTAAAATGAAGTATATTGAAAACAATGCTCAAAGAAGAAATGGGTCAGCTGCTGGAATTGCTTATCGCCACACACATTTGCTACTTAAGAAAAAAACCATTCCCACACTTTGCAAATGAAAAAAATAATCTTAGAAACAAGTATTTTATTTTTGGCTTGTTGGTTTAGTATTTTAATGTGGCAGGTCAGGAAAGGTGTTATGCAAGGTATCCCAGAATTCCATTATGCCCTGAAGAGTACCAAAGCCAGTCTTGCAGACCTCCAAAACATGAGTGACATACAGTGCCTAAAAAGGTATATGTCCCTATATACTCAGCTATACACATTCTACAGGGTGAACAGTGTTTATGCATAGAAAAGAGGACGATGTTATAAAATGCTTACCAGAAGGTGTGGGGCAGCTCTGGAATGTCAATTCTAAGACCAAGTATAATTCAGTACACAGATGTACAATAGCTGATAAAATCTGCTACCATTTCCTCTTTCTTGGTTAAACCAGGAGGAAGTGTGAGGTTAAGTAACCACAAATCATATTACACTTCAAAGAGGTTTTACAGAAAGGAGATAAGCACCTATAAAAGTGAACGTGTCTTAAGGGGGTGGGTACCGAATATCCTGAAAATTGGTGAGAATTTGAAGGGAACCCAAAATGGGCCACATGAACATAAGCAGTAAGCACCACCACACTAGGCCCAAGCTAAGATGAGAATTTAAATGAAGAAGTGAAAGAATGGTTTTTGATAGGTACATAGGAAAGGTTAAGAAGTGGAGGATGCAATCTAAAAAATGAAATCAACAGAATACCAATTGAGAAGTGATTCTACAAGTATGTTAAGAAAACTGAAACTTTCATTTCCTTATGTAGCAGTGATGCAAAGTTGACTCAAGTGCTCAAATCTTAAAACAATTATTAATGTCATGTTCCTGGCAGCTAGTGTCGATTTCCTTGACCCTTTTCAGTCTGGGTTCTGCCCCGGCTATGGCACAGACGGTGTTGGTGGCCTTCGTGGACGATCTCCGCCTGGAGATGGACGCAGGACGTTCAATATTTCTGATCCTGCTAGTCTCTTGGCTGCTTTTGATTCAATAGCAGCCCATGGTCCACTGTGACAACTGAAAGTCCTGGGGAGGTCTGGGCAGGGCTGTTCTTGGATGGTTTTGCTCATTCCTCTCAGGAAGAAGTCAGTGGGTGGTACTGGGGGCAGAAATATCTAGCCCCCATGCCTTAACCTGTGGTGTTCTGCTAGGTTCAATCTTGTCTCCATTATCGTTTAATGTGTATATGCAGCCCTTGGGAGAGATTGTGAGGGGGTTCAGGGTGCGTTGTCACTAATATGCTGTTACTCAGCTGTACCTCTTTCTCAACTGACCCAGGTCCTGCCGGCTCAGTGCTGTCCCAGTGTTTGGAGGCCATGACCGATTGGATGCAGCAGAGCAAACTGAAGCTTAACCCCAGTAAGATGGACGTAATGGTGATGGGTAGGGCGAAGGAGGTGTTGGCTCCCCCCACCCGTAGCCCAGCAGGCTCAGAGTCTGGGAGTGTTGTTGGACTCAGACCTCCGCCTGGATCGACAGGTGGAGGTGGTGGCTAAAGCTGCCTTCCACCAGCTGTATTTGGTGCAGAGGCTGCGTCCATTCATTTCCAGACCTGACCACCCTCATTCACGCCTTCATCACCTCGAGGCTAGACTACTGCGACACGCTCTACATGGAGCTTCCCATGACACTGGTCTGGAGGCTTCAGCTAGTGCAGAACGCGGCAGTCCGTCTCCTGACAGGGAGGGGTCGGCGGGAACATAACTCCAGTGTTGTGTTCGGCACTATTCTGCCTATTGCGTACCGGGCCAGATTCAAGGTGTTGGTTTTGGCCTATAAAACCCCACACGGTCTTGGTCCCTCATATCTCAAGGACAACCTCGCCCTCCACATCTCAGAGCGACCCCTTCGGCCCACCGGGGGCATCTTTTTGGAGGTGCCCCGGGTAAGACGGGAGACCACAATGGAGAGGGTGTTCTTGGTGGCCGGGCTGCAACTTTGGAAGTCTCTTCTGGAGGAAGCCTTCCTGGCCCAAAGTCTACTGGCTTTCAGCTGAGCTTGTAAAACCTGGCTGTTCACCCAGGCCTTTGGGGGGCAGGGGGAGGAAGGAGAGGAGAGTTTTCTTTGGGGAAGGATTTTGGGTTTTAGAAAAAAATGTGGTTATGTTTTAAATTGAATGTTGTAAGCTGCCCCCAGATGCCATGGACATGAGGGGGTGGCTAAAAAATGCAAGGAATAAAATAAATAAATACAAATATTAGAGACCAGTCCCTGCACCAATCTAGAATGGGCAAGCCAAGCGAAAAGAGTGGCACATAGGGAGAGACAGGGATACATTCATAAAGTGCTCCTCCTTAGTATCTGGGAGGTGGGAGATCTTGAAGGATGAGACTGTATGAGGCAGCATAAAGGAGCAACCTAACTCCTCACAACCATAGGAAGTTCTGATGAAGAGGTTAGATTTTTAGGAGTGATCTGATGTTTCATCCCTAAGTATCAATGCAGACAAGAACCTTTTCCGAAGTGAATCTTTAGAAGAGCCTTTCAAAGTGATGAACCACTGACCAAAAGGGACATCAGCAGACGAGTAGCCACAGTACAAGATACTACACATTTACAGCTGTTGGGTTTGCTTATTTAAAATTCAAAGAAAAAAGCCAGTAAGATCAGTCCTAAGAATGAAAATGGAGAAACTAGTCTTCTTGGAGTTCTACTTCAATCCAAAAATTAAGTGTAGTCCACATTCCATGTAACACAAGAATAGCATAATTAACTTTGCTAGTTTCTCATGACTCCCCATACCTATGCCGTAGTCCCAGTCATACGGACACCACTTTTCCTTGAGCATCTTGTTCTTTATCTTCCTCTTCTGTTTGGGAGTACCTCAAAACAGAATGAAAGTCACCCTGCTGCAATCTTATCTGGTTTTGGAGGGGCAGAAAAAGGAGAGTAGGCTCCTTCTTGAATTAATGGCAACAAAGAGCAAGTGTGATGAGTTACAAGTGTGGAGGAAACTAGCAACAGGGGCAGCACTTGAGGGTTCAGCAGCTTACAAACCACTATGGCTTGCAGAGTTTGTTTTAAGCCCTACTATTGCAGCCTGCTCTCATCAAAACACCATCTTCCAGGTACTAGCAGTAAATGGAATGTTTCTACAGTCTCTTGAAATTTGAGCTTCAACCCCACTCACTTCTATGGAGGAAGAACTAGGGATGTGCAAACAGAGTTCAGGTGTTTGGCCAGTTCACAAACACCCCGAACTGCCCCTGTCAAACAAAGTTTGGGTTTTGAACCTGTTAGGGTGGGGGATGGGGAACCCTGTTTTCCCTTCCCCCTCCAGGCTGCGTAGGTGGAAGAGGTGCCAGGGCTCACCTCCCCCCATCCTGGTAATTTTTTTTTTAAAAAAAAACCACCCCAGGGATCGACCTACCTGGCGGTGCCAGGGCTCTGGACTTGGGTCCAGCAGCGGGTCCGGCTCCGGTGGTGCTCTGGAGTGCTTCAGGCCTCTGCTAGGCCTTCGGAACGCTGCCTGAGCCAGAGCCGCTGCTGCCACTGGAGCTCTGGCACCACCAGGTAGGTAAATCCCTGGGGTGGCGTTTTAATAAAAAAATATTTTTTTTACCAGGCTGGGAGGTGAGCCCCAGCACCCCTTCTACCCATGCAGCCTGGAGGGGGGCAGGGGGGTGAGAACCAGGTTTCCCCTGCCCCCCCCCCCAAACAGGTTTGGTGAAACCTAACAGGTTTGGGCCAAATAGCTCAAACCCGAACTGTTTTGGGGGAGCCAAACCCTGAACAGGCCAAACACTGAATCCCCCATGTTCGCACATCCCTAGGAGTAACCCAGTTAGTCATAGCTGGTGATTCAGCCACCATCACGCTAGGGTTCGTTTTAAGATCTTCTTTGACTTACTCTTCCAACCATTACAATGTTATCTTTGAAACATTTCCTTGGCTGAAGGAACTCATGGATATCCCCCAGTCATGGAGCCTACCACTTCAAGTATACATGGGAGGTCATCATGTAGGTTTTCCAAGTTCCAAGACATTAGTCTTTGCCTTCTTTAAAAAAAAAGAAAAACAAACCACACACACACTGCAAGTACAAGACAAGCCTCTGCTATATTTTAACTAATTCTTCAGAACTCTATCTTTCTAGCCCCCCCCCCATCCACTCATGCCTCGTCAACAGCCTCTCTAATATCTCCGCCTTGATGTCCCGACGTCAACTCAAGCACAACATGGCCAAGACCGAACTCATTTTTCCTCCCTCCCCTTCCTCTCTCTAACCTGCCCATCTGCATTGATGGAGTCACCATCCATCCTGTTCTCCAAGCCCGTAGCTTGGGCTTCATCTTTGATACGCACCTCTCTTTTAAACCTTACACTGACTCGGTTGTCAAATCCTGCCGATTCGCCCTCCGTAACATTGCTTGGATCCACCCCTTTCTCTACCTCCTCGGCCAAAACCCTTGTTCATGCCATGGTTCTCTCTCGCGTCGATTACTGCAACCTCCTCCTCGCTGGCCTCCCTTGCTCTCACCTGTCCCCCTTATCGCAATCCAAAACTCCACTGCCAAGGTCATTCACTCTGCCCGTCGCTTTGACCATGTGCAGCCTCTCCTCTTCTCTCCCCACTGGCTCCCCCTTCCTGAATGTATCCTGCTATTCATGTTCAAAACACTCCACAACCAAGCTCCCCCTTACCTCTCGGACCTGATCTCCCTACGCACTCCTGCATGCGCTCTCCTCTCCTCCTCTGTGCCCTCCCTCACGCTCCCTCGTTTCTCCTGTTCACCTAACTGCCTTCGACCCTTCTCCCTTGCTGGCCCCCATGCCTGGAACTCCCTCCCTACCTTGCATCTGCCTTGCCCCCTCCCTCCACTCCTTCAAATCCCTCTTCAAGACCCACTTTTTCCTTGCCGCCTTGCCCAATGCCTGCTAGTCATTCCCCGTACACTTACTGTCTGCCCTCCTCTGCAGATTGCTGCAACCAACCTGATTGTAATCAAGCTAAGCATATGCACCTGAGACTTTGCATCCGCTTGAATGTTTGTTTGTCTTCCCCGTCTCTCCCACTGTCCCCTCTCCCTGTCTCCCCCCCTCGACTGTTAGATTGTAAGCCACAGGCATGGACCACGTCTATTTCTATGTTCTGTACAGCGCCAGGTACATGACCGGCGCTATATAAATGTTTATTATTATAATAATAAACTCAAACAGTAGCTCTGGGCTTATTTGCAATATACTTTTCATTTACCTTTTGCTTGACTGATTGTGTTGATCTAACACAATGCCGAAGAGCACAAGTAAATTAGGGTTCTTTTCTCAGATTTTAGTTACATTTTCTGGTTGGAATTCCACAACAGACAAAAATAATGTTCATGACCCTGCTCAGGATATTTGTAAAGTAATGGAACCGGTTGTTGTAAGAAGCTTTTACATCCAAGTTTCTATACTTTACTGCATCAAAAAACAGAAGGAAAAACCACACAATGTTACTCATGTTGATCATCAACAAACTTGTAAAATATGGCTTTCATAAGGACTAGACAAATGTGGGCTTCACTTCTACAAAAGTCTTGAGTATGAGGGGGCTGTAAATAGACGCTGGTGAAATGCTAGTGACAGTTGCATGCAACACAAGTTTCTTTCACTGGTAATGGTAGATGTGTAGTCTGTTTCGAAATAAGGGACATGTTTAAGGCAGAATAATATTTCCTTTGAACAGACTCAAACCCAAGATTATGGTTTTTCCTCTTCTGTTCAATTGAACACCAATCATTATCAAAACTGATATTAGTTTAAAAAAAAATCTCTTTACAGGGAACAACTGCCAGTTCACTAGTGCTGCTGTACATAAAACTGACGAAGCAAGAATGCTGGCAAGCTATCTTCCAAATTTAGAATTCTTTATACCTTCCCTGCCCTTCTCCCCACATTACCTAATCCCTGCTCTACTAGATCTTCCTGTATGTTTTAGAAGAACAGAACCTACTATCTGGAAAACAAGTGTTCAAAAACAGAAAAGCCTAGCCATGAAAAGGAGCCAGATGTTTATCTTTTAGCATTTAATTTTGTGTTGGTATGTGCATGCAAGAAAGCTTGGGACTACAGTTCCTAGAATCTGTACCATTAAGTAGTACAGAAAAAGGAAGGAAATAAAACTAAAAATATTTTAATGTTCCACAAGGTACATCCCTTTATTTCTGTAATCACAAAAATCATGATTGTGTACAGGAATGTGTAAGTGAACATTAGTAAATGCAATTTAATTTCTTTCATAAAGATCAGGTAAACATAGTACAGAATGTATTATTGTATTGTATAGAACAAAAATAACTTTCTGGCCTTGAAGTGCACATTTTAGTGCAAGTATTAAGACACAATAGTGTTCAATTCAGCAAAGTATTGCAGAATGTCATGCCACAGTCCACTTCAAAGAGGGTCAGGACATGCAGCTTGTTAATAAAATGCAGTAGTATATAAAAGAGCCACATGTTAATTCATAAAATATATAGTGGTTTATTTGGATGATTTTAAAGTGATTTCACTGTGGAATTTAGCTTGAACAGGACAAACATCCAGAGAGTCTTCTGATTTGGAATAGGCTTCTTTCTAGGCGATGGCTTTGGCTTCAGGTAGGAATGCCTCACAGTATTTTATCAGCTTGGGAAATAAGGGAGGAAAAAAAGAAAAGAAATCAATATAGCATGTATTCCACCCTCTCATTACTAGCAACTGCTTTCCTTTCACTTTCAATACTTAAGACAAAAACACCTTGTTATGCAAGTAGAAAAAGCTCAAATGGCAAACATGAAACTGTTCTGCACAAGGAAGCTTACTTCTGGTAAGCTGAATTATCTGCAAAGACTTTGCAGAGATAGTATGGAGGGTTGCATTAAATGCCAGTCTGATCTGAAATGACATTTAAGCATTACTCACATGGGAACTGAATCTACTATTAAAATGCTATTGCTGGCTGGTGTCTTACTTTTATAAAGTGAGCACTTTACATAAAGAAATCCACACAAACTCTGTAAGCTAGGAGTCAGAGGCCCACCTTCCATGAGTAGCTTCGGCATCGTTTTCAACGATGAAAACTCAGGTGTCGGATGTGGTTTGCTTTCAGCTATGCAGTTTGCATAAGCTATGCCATTATTTATCCCAGGCTGGCCTTGCCATAGTGACCCATGCCCTGGTGACCACAAGGTTCAATTTTTGTAACTCCCTCTTCTATAGGCTGCCAGCAGTGCTTTATCAGTTGCTTGCAGATTGTTCAGAATGTGGCAGCTGTGATCATATTGCACCTGCTCTGCATTCTCTACATTGGCTGCCTGTAGTGATGGACTGAGTTTAGGACTGCACTGCTGGTCTTCAGGGTCCTGAACAGTACAGGCCCTGGCTATGTTTGAGACCTGCTCCTGGAGCCTCACATTGATAGGTATCTGTACTCAAACCACTTGCTGTTTGGGGATCCCACCATCATGTCTTGCATCAGCAGGTAATTGGGCCTTTGCTATGGCGGGCCCCTCAGTGTGGAACTTGCTCCGTCTGGATGGCTGTTTTGGTTCCTCCCTCCTTAACTTTAAAAAGCACCTGAAAACTTATTCTCTAGGTGCTTTTAGAGTGCACTGCAGGTTCCTCTTATTGTAGTCTATCCTCCCTCATTACCTTCCTCTTTTAAGCTATTTTAAGACAGATTTTATATTGTTTTGTATTTTGATGACTGTAAAGAGCTCCAAGTGCTATTTAAAAAGGCAGGGAAGTGCTATAGAAAAAGAACTCTTCTTCTCCTCACAAATTCAATTTTACCTTTATGCATTTTTTGTAAGCAAGAACACAAGATATGGATTTTCACATACAAGACCCAGTGTGGTTACTGTACGTTTTCCTCAAAGATCTATCCCAGCCCGCTGTTTAAGTGGTAAATCTCCCTGATGCTTATTATTATTATTATTATTAATAATAATGAATGGATATTGTCTATTTCACACTAAATTAATGATCAGACTCAAAACTAGTTTTCAAAAGTTTATTACACTTTGGCTTACCTGCTGTTGTGTCTGCACTAATGATTCTAAGTACTTGATAATAACAGTTTTAAAGTCTTTCACTCGTTCCTTCTGTTAATAAAGAAAGTAGGTTAATTCTGGAAGAATTTATAATGCCGAATACGATGTTCACTAGATCTGTAAGACTTATACATGCCTCAAATCTTCCCACTTCTTTGCGTATGGTTTTGGAGATCTGTTCAAAATCTCTTTCCCCTTGTTGAACTTTAGTCTCCCACTGACAAAAGGAAAAAAACATGCATATGTAAGGCTTTACTTCCATTCCAATAGTAGAACAAGTTAGCAGTTCTAGACCTTTCACTTGCTAATGAACAAAAACTTTATTCCAAGAAAATGCTTCATGTCTAGAATGTGCAGAATATTTGGTATAACCAAGGATGCAGTTGGAGTGCCCCAAGGGGCACACTTCCCCCACAAAGGGATGTGCTTCTGCATCTGGCCAAACCCCAAATGCTTGCAGGCAGTTCAATGCTGCTATGTGGTGCCATCTCGAGTCTATAGGAGAAGCCCGAGTAAGACTCCCTGAAGCATATCCAGCTGACTCAAGGTCAGGGTCTGGTTAGATACTGGGAGACAGCCCCATAGGAGAGAGTAGATGGTGCCGCTACATGCCTCTGACAGCTTTTTGGAATACTCTCCAAACAAGGCCATAAGAATGCATAAGTTAGTACTACCGATCATGTTCATAGGTAAGAGCTATGAACGATTTGCTTAAAACCCTGAGACAGGACTCAAGAACAACAGATCCCAGCCATACTGCTAATACTGATGCAAGGACCTTTTCTAATGTTATGGCTAAATCGGCGACTAAGCCAAAACCGACCTTCTTTAACGGCTAAATTAAAGAGACCAATTGCTCCTGTAGTTCAAGTTGTTAGCTGAATGTTTGACCTTCAGAACTCCTTTTTAAAGCTCTATCACTTAGGTGAAGTGTGGGAATAACTAATTTTTATGAGGGGGAACTGATTTTTTCCAAGTTTACATTTCAAAAGTAACCTTTTTTCAGCATAACCTGCAATGTTTAGCAGGCCATATTAAGTTTACATTAGTATGCATGAGTTAACAAGCATAAGGGTCTCCTTAACTATACAGATACGTAGATCTCTAGATCAGTTGCTAAGTTTTGTCAGACTTACTTATGGATTAGAGCAGCCCGTCTAGGATCTATTGCTAATTGATGTATTCCGTTTGGAGGTTTGATATTGTTTGCCTGTATATTGACTTTTGTGTTTCTGTAAACGTTGTAATAGCCTGTTGGCTTCACAATAAACTATTGATTGATGAGTTAAGCAAATTTATGCAAATTAGAAGGTGGGGAAAGTTTGGGAATGCACCAAGTTGTACACTGGACAGGGCCAGACCCAGACCCAGGCAAGTGTAGACTAACTATACAGGCCTTTATGTGTATGGGTAGATTTGAAATAGAAACATAAAAAGCGAGAAGCATTGACATCAAATACCAGACCTACATGGCCTCAAACACAGGGAACCATGGTCCATGAAGGGCCCATACCACCATTTTGCACACTGCCCCAACAATGGGAGAAAAAGCAAGAGGAAACATTGCTTGTGTCCCTGGAAGAGGGGCAAGGTTGCTTTGCTGGGACACAGAAGGAGATCATATTGCCTGCTTCCAAGAAAAGAGGGTCACAGTGAAAAACCAGTGGGGAGAAACAGGAGTCTTAACAGTTAATGTAGAATGGGGGAGCTGTGGGGTCTACAGTGGTGTTCAGGGACCGAGGTTTCAGGGGGTGAGCTCCTTTAACCCTCCTCCACCCCACCCCGACATGTTAAGAAAACTGCTGCATCCCTAGGTTGAAGACTTGACATTTCAAAAACATGGGAAGCTTATTTTAGGGGTCAACATGGTGGTCCTACTACCACCACAACATTTCATACCAGTTAACGTCACATGTTGCCATTTAACAGCAGACCCTTTAGAGTCTCATAATGTAAAGTGCCATTATTTCATAGCAAGCCCTTCCACTAGTTACACTATTCCTTGGCCAATATTAATTCAAGCACCACAGATCCAACAGGAGTTGGGGCATGTGTGCTTAGGATGCAGGAACAAAGGGGAAGGTCCAGACAAGGGGTGAAATGAGCAGCTACATTGCTGCTTGCAAGTATTTCTCACTGTGACAAGCACCTTGTTGAGATCTTGATTTCAGTGTGGGTTCTCAGCAAGGAAGAAAAAAATTGTGCATGTGTAAAATGGTGGCCAGGCTGGTTTGTGTATGCACAAAATGGCTGCTGCTGTTAACCAAATTTGGCTAAGGGCAGTGGCTATCCTGTACATGTGCGAAACAGCCTGGCTGCTATTTGCGTACGCACAATGATCCTGCCCCCTACCTCTCCCCCAAGACATTAATTGAAGCTCAGGGATCAGTCTGAAATAAATCACCTTCCTACAAACTGACCAATAAGCAGTACAGACCACACAAACCAAAAGATCAATTTATGTTAGGGTGTCAGCAACACAGTACTATTCCCCAACCCCTCAAACAATTCTAGAACAGTAGTGCTATTCAGTAGCAAGACTGCAGTTAAAAATACACTGCAGTAGATTTTGTTCAGACGTAACAGATGAACATTGAATCCACTAGCTGAAGCCAGGGAGCCAAGTACTAAATTTAATACTTAGTATTTGTTAATTTGTTCAAAAATCCACTGTTTAGATGACCATTTTGAATGTTTGCAGTAGTAATAAATGGCAATACAGCTTGCTTTAGTAGGCTATCAGTAAATATCTTAGATGCTTAAGACACATACTTGCAAGTGTAGTAAGCATAAGTGTAGCCCTCAAGGGGACTGGACTACTGAAATGTGTCTTGGTGATTTACTATTTTTTTTAAAAAGATCACTTGGTCTTCATTTTGAATTGCAGGCTCTTTCCACTATATAACAGACTTTTCCAACTGAAGAATAAGTGGAGGACAGCAGGAAAAAGGGAAATTGCAGCTAGTGGGTCAAGCAGACTAAAAGCTTTCTTCCTCCAACACCCAAAGTTGGAAGATTAGAATTTCTTTAGCATTGAGTATATTTTATTATATTTATTAGTCGCTCCCTCATGCCTACGGCATCCCAGGGTGGCTTACAACACTAGAAATGTTTAAATTTTTAAAATTTATTGTTTTTAAAAACATCTCCCTCCCTCCCCCATCCCCTCCGAAGGCCTGGGCTAGCAGCCAGGTCTTGCAGGCTCAGCGGAACGCCAGCAGACCCAGGGCCAGGTGGGCTTCCTCCGGGAGGGAATTCCACAGTCACGGCCCGACCACCGAGAACACCCGTTCCATTGGGGCCTGCTGCCTAACACGGGGGACCTCCACGAAGGCGCCCCCAGTAGACCGCAGGGATCGCTCTGAGACGCGGAGGGCGAGGTGGTCCCTGAGGTATGAGGGGCCGTGACCGTGTAGGTTTTGGCCCCTCTTACATTTTTTATGCCTTTTAGCATTAAAGGCATAAAAATATACTGGTTTGCAGGGATTAGTTCTAATGCTATGCTTTTGGAAGTAGCCACATGGTTGTGAAGTTACAAGAGCATGGTTGCAGACAACCTGTCGTTCAAATAAAACCTAGAATGCCTTTTTCTTTTGTAATTTTACTTGTGTTTGTGTTGTGACTGCCTTTGGCCATACAATAAATTTTGAACGAATGAATAAAATCTAAAATGTCATTTGACTAATGTTTACTGAGAGGCACATTATTCAAAATTCCTCCAGCCCCAAAGTTTAGACACTGATAATGTACAAGAATAAGGCAGCTTATGATTAGTGACTAATGATGCAGCCAAAACCAAAACAATTGTGAAGATATAAGCTATATTATGTAGTGACGTTCTCCCACAATTTGATGACAACATTGGAACTCTATTAACGTAAATTTTAAAAAAATAAATCCTACCTCTTCAATTTCCTTAGTGAAGCATGACAGAAAAAGTGTATAAATTATGACAAACTTCAACATGTTCTGAAATGTAGTTATTTTACTGAAGTTATATCATACATGGGTGGAAATGTTTCATCAGTAAGCAAAACATGGAAATGTTTTGAATAGTTCTTTTGCTTGAATTCACAGAATTGCCGTTACATTTTAATTTTAGAAGCCAGTAAAGTAGTCACTCGATTGCACAATAATAGCATGACTTGAATAAGCCAAGAATGATCTTAAAGCTTTTCCATGTTTTTGATTTTCTCCCCCCATCACTCCCAACTCTGTAAGGCACAAGAACTACCAAGTGCCTTACAGAATTCATATAGGTGTAACAAATGTGCACAATTTAATATCATTCCTGCTCTCAGTTCCAGGAAACATGTGAAGATAGCAAATGTGTAATGACTTTTAAAAAAATCCATAATAAAGTAGTGCATTAATGCTGATGAACGAACACATGGAAAGTTTAGCTTCAGCTATAAACAAGTATCCATGAATTCAACATAAATTTACCTCTTTTATTTCATCTTTAGCTTGCTGCAGTTTATCAGGTTTGTTTGCAAGCTGGAGTTTTGCTTCAGCCTCTCGTTTTTTCTGTAAAGTGACTTGAGCATCTTGCCATTTCTGCCAGCATTTCATTCGATGATCAAAAACCCCCTTTAAACAAGATGCAGAAATGGAAACACAAGATTTTAAATGTTCACTATATAATATGCAGTATAGTTAAAAATAAAAAGTTTATATAAACCCCTGCTCTGACTAACTTTGTACGATACAAAAAAAGGCAAAAGTATTTTAATTTTTAAGGTGCCTAGCACCCAGAAAATGAAAAATATAGTTATAGCCATATTAGAGACATGCAACGGATCCTCTCTTGAAAGAAAATAATTTCGTTTCCTTGACAGTGTTACCAATTACTGAACTAATGTCAGCAACAAGCGACTGGATCTACAGTAACACCACATTTTCTGAAGGGGAGCTTATAGGACACAACTGCGCAATAATTATGGAGAGCAGATCATAAAAAATTATTGGTACTGTTTTTATCCTATTTATTCTTAGTTAACACTAAGTAGTCCTTGTTAAGAGTAGATATTTTCCTCCTATTGTCTCACATTAAAGCTGCTAGTCATTGAACTTTTGTGAACAGAAGTATAAGCTTCTTAAGCCTCTAAACCACATTAGAATATCTTATTAACACACGACGGTACAAGATCATACTAAATACTATAGTACCCGTAGAAAGTGCATACTTCCTTTTATCTACGTTCAATGTAACTACAGAACACATTAATTTACCTAAGTTTTGGTTGCACTTTATTTATTTTTTTTTTTTTTTTTTATTTTTAATCTACATTCATTAATGTTGAAGAACATTTTAGCAGGTTTCAAATATTTTGATGGACTCCTTATGGAAGGTTCCAACTTCAGCTTGAAAAATAACTCAATCACAATTCTATTATAATGGCTGAAACATCGACACCTGCCCCCTCACCCCATATGAAGCGTCTGCCATGTGTAACAAACCCTATACCCCAGCAAGCTACAGGTTACATTAAACAGACTTACTTTTACTGCACCAATAAGACGAATGTAGTCACTGAGTAGTTCCGAGAACACATAGAAATCAGCAAATGCTTGTTCTTGATGCAGCTGGTCTATCTTCTCCTCAACCTCAGCAAGTTGAGATAAAGCTCGAGATAAAGCAGTGTGGTCCTCAGAGTTACCCAACATGGCAGCACTTTTAGCAAAGGCAGCTGTATTGGCAGAGAGCTCTGAAATAAGAGTAAATGCAAGCTAAGCCACAGCATAATTTCAATTAGGCTTTTTCAGAGTTTATATAAGGAGATCTCAACCAAAAACTGGTCTCACTTTTTCAAGTAAACATGTTTAGCTATGTCAACAAGAACACTCATTTCATAGGGATAAATAAGTATTTCAGCTCTCTCATCTAAATAAAAAATTGCCAAGGTTTTTACACCTTCAACTGACCATATTCAAAGTTTAAAGAGGTATGGAAGGAAAACTAAACAATTACATACATACTGCTGGTCGTCTAACAAATGTCCTCAAATGACTAGTGTATGCCAACACCAAGTATAAGACTAAAAAGAATTCAGTGAGTACTGTAAATGGGTTGGGGATAATGAATAAGTGAGCGGAAGCTCTCATTTCCTTCTGATATGGTCTAATTGGAAAGATTCAGACATCTAAAGAAATGTACTCCCTCAGAAGGCTAAAAGTGTTAGGATGTTAAAAATTTAGATTTAAAGCTAAGCTTCAGGAAAATGGTGGACAAGTGAGATTAGTTCCACTCCATGTCTATAATCCAGTTTTGGCAGAATGCTATGTAAACTTTTCCATAAATAAAAGCTAACCACCTGTGTATTTTCAAATTTAGCACACAAGTTGAAATGTCAGATTTCAGTAGCCATGTGTTTCTAATCTTTGTAAATGCAGAAGTTATAGAACATGAAAACGGGCTGGGCGTCACATATAGCCTTTAAACGTAACCCTATCTGAATTAAAGATCTTAGACAGGATTCTGTTTCTGTAACGTTTACCATTTGGTTAAGCAGATTAGCCAGCAGTTTTGTCTTGCTGGCCAGCTGGTTTGATCTGCAGCTTTCAGCACACACTTGGTGCCACTGTTGGAACTCTACTTGCAAGCAGGGTATGGAGAGAGCCAATCAACTAGACTGGAAAGTTGTAACTGGACTGCCTGGGAAAAAAGGTGTAGCAACCAAGGCCCGACAGCTTCATGGCAGTTTTGCAAGGCTGTCATGAAACAATCATAGGTGACACCTTTGAATTTATGCTCTATTGCCTCATAGTGACACTTACCATAGGGTATTAGGATATTGGTGAAATATTTTGGTAAGACTTTCTAAAGCAATAGTTCTACAGCTTTAATCAAAAGCAGGTTTAATTTACTGGATTTTCATCCTGCCCCTCCCAGAAGGCTCTGGGCAGCTCACACCACCATATAAATACTAACACAAAATTTATACAAGGTGTAGATGCCAACAGAAACTTGAACTCCATTCAATCACTTATACCATATACCCCCACTTGCTAAAAGCCTGGCCAAGTAAATAGGTCTTGCATTGATTCATGATTTGGCAAACCTCTGAAGGGAGATCCAAAGCTGCAATGCATTTCTAACAACCCCGTATCTAGTGGACTTAATACTGTAACACGTCCATGTGCACACGTGCTTGTGCAATATGTAGGCTTTGCCAAATTTCAAGTGATCATCAATACAAATAGAGTAGCCTCTACAAAAGCATATCCATTCAAAAAAAGTGTCATGACCAACAATGAAGGTTTCGGTGCTTCATTCTAACAGATATCAGTACAGTGTTAAGATGCCAATATACGATATCTTGTATAAGATACAAAACGCTTACTGTAATTACAAGTTATCTTAGAGTCATGCAAGTTGTTACGACTGTACATAAAGGTTTTGGTAAGTACTGTAATCAGAGCTAGAAACATCCCATCTTGTACTCTGGAGTTTTACTCCATTTTATCCATAAAGCGCTCCAAATAAAGGTTCGCTTTAATATATAAAGGTTTCTTCCCTCTGTGGTGGGCAGGGGTATCAACTATTCAACGAATTTAGATTTATAAGCCTAGCTGCAGTTCTGTGTATGAATAGGCAATAGCCATCATAAAACATTTGTCAGACAATGCTGGGGTCCCCAAAACCTTGCATAAGCAGCATCAGGTTTACCATGGAGAAAGTTTAACTATATGCAGAAAGGAATGTAAAGTTTTCTTTATGTATTTATGTGAAAGTTAGGTAAGGGAGTGGAATATCAGCCAGTAGGGAAAAGATGAACACACAACGGTATCATAAAGCAATTATAAAATCTCGCCCCACGTCCACAAACTTTAGTATTCCTTGGACCCAGCTCTATCCAAGTCACCCTAAACAGACACTCACAATATGGCTGCTGGCAGAGCACTCCAAGAGGGTTCCTCTTCCCAGCTCTCCAAGCAGTTTCTTCCAGTAAGCTGGCTACTATCATGCCAGTTACACCTGCTGTCTGGGTTCTCTGCATGCTTACCCTTAGAGCTCATTACAGCAGTTTCAAGTGTCTATAACCCTGCCATCTATCAGCAATATCATTTAAAAAAAACAAACACAGTAAGACTGCTTAAAGGCGCACTTTTGATCACCAACCACCCAGTGAGCTTCCTTAATTCTTCCAAAGTCAATTCAGACCATGAGGACACTCACTTTGATTCAACCCACAGTTTTTTAAAGCAACCCAGAAAGCAAGGACCACACTCAAAAATTTGGGTCAGACTAAGAGAGCTCGCAACCTTGCGGTGGGGTGAAATTGTAGTAGAGTCTTTTGTCAATATCCAGCCCAGTGAATAGAAAGCCAGCCAATTTTTGATGAGCTTAAATTTATAAGAGGAATTTCTGTTTTAGGTTTACCTCTAGAGAGGATAAGAGTACAATTGGCTTCTACCTATAGAAGTATCACTAATACTGCAAAATAGCCTAACAGTGTCCACTAAAATAAATATTTAAAGCAAACAATTCTATGCTATCTTCATTCCAATGGAAATGGTAACTTTTTGATATGAAATAAAGTGAAGTGCAAATGAATGGTTAAGACTAAGTTGGAGAAATTATTTTGTATTACAACTGTGCGTTGTGAATTTGTTTAACTTCCCTTTTACTCATTTAAAGTTAAAGTCACACTAGACTTAAGTACAAAATGCCTCTAATCTGACCCTTCCCTATCCAAGTCCCAATCTGAAAGAGTGAACTTTTTCCACAGCATGAAATTTAACATCTACATTAAAAATAAAAGCCCTACCTTTTCTGTGGCAGACTAAGGCTTCCACGCTGGCATGAAGTTTCCTAAGTTGCTGATCTAGGTTCTCAAATTGCTGCTGTTTTTCCTCAAACCACTGGCAAAAAGGGAATGAATCAACCATTACAAATTAGGTTACCAATTGCAGACTACATTCCCTGTTTTAAAGAAACAAATTAACTATGTACAACCATGGTGGTCAACTGATGCTGTGCAGACCCCAAGCCAATAAGTAAATTAATATCCCATTTTCTACTCCTACAGTCTTAAAATGCAATTGTTGAGCCTCATTAATTCATCTCATTATTCAAGTCGAAAAATCAGCTCTTACTGCATCCGATTCATTCATCTTGATTGTCATTTTGTTGACAGCGTCGGCAGCCTTGTTCACCATCCTCAATATTCCTGCTCCACTCAGAGCCTGGGTGTTAACTGCTCTCGGCAGCTGGAATTGAATGACAAATAAGGGCAAACAAACCGGTTAAAAGGATGGAGGTTTAACGGCACAAAAGGGACTGAAAAGGATGTAGTGTTTTCTTCACTCATACATTTCAATATAGTGGAACCTAATTTCTCAAATTTACTACTTTTACATTCTCAGAGGAAAACAAAAAATAGACTTTCTATTTGCTTTTCTGCTGCACCTTTACATTTAGATGGAACACACACCCTTACATTTAGATGGAACACACACCCTAAGTGTCAGACATTATTACGAAACCACCAAAGAACCTTAACTGGCCACCTGTATGCTAGAGAGAATGTACTGCTATTAAAGAAACAGGTAAAAGCTACAAACAAATTTTTTTATATTCTACAAGTATTTCAATGTATTAAACTATTTTAGAGAATATATTGATATGTATAAGCAAGCAGCACAGTTTTCATTTATAAAAATCAGGTTTGTAGATTATGTAATAAGAATGCCAACTTTGTAATTCACTTTTGGCTCAAATTTACAAAATTATGAACACCTAAGCAATCTTTGTGTTACAGTAGTATTTATTAAAATGTATACTCTGTCCTTACCCAAAGGTTCAGGACAGGTTACAGTAGTAAAACCCCACAAAAAGACAGCAAATAAGTAAAATCCCTTTAAAAACATCCCCACCCTCACACAAGAAACACACCCAACCCAACTCTTCTCCCACCTGCAAAAGACTTTGCCAAAGAGCAAGATTTTATACCACCTCTGGAATATGCTCAGACTTGGACTCAGACAGACCTTGGGGGGGGAAATCCATAAAACTGGAGTGTTAAGACAAGTCCACACCACCTGGGTGTCCACCCACCCACATAGGATGTTTGCCCCCCCACCAGCCAGGCAGCCACCCCCCCCCCACTACACATGCAGCCCCCACTCACAGTGGGGTCCTGGAGCATGCAGGGCCTGTTATGTGGGTAAATGCAGACAATGTACGCCCACATGTCCGTGTTCTGTCAATTCGGTTGTGTACAACCACCATGAGTACAGGTCCGCCAGCACTATGGAGTCACAGTGTAAAGCCCAGAGCTTTCGGAGGAGCGACCACTTCCAGACCCTCTCCACTCTTGCTCTAACTGGTGCACATGTAACATCTACCTTAGGAGCCCACTGTCATTAACAAATGTGTGTTCTCCCAGCTGTTCCTGGTGGGCAGTACATGCACAGCACTTGCTCTTTCCCAGCTCTTGCATTCCTAAGAGCCAAACTACCAGCACCACTACAACCACTGCACAAATCTCGATTGCTCTCTGCCTACCAGTCTGCTTGCAAACTCTGCATTCCTTGGATCCAGTAAGAGACCATGGACTTCATTGCTCTATTTGGGGGGGGGGGG
>QEPC01001872.1:125700-153488 GCA_003113815.1 Sphenodon punctatus | reverse complement strand
CAAAGAATTGGGGCGCAAGCACACGGAGATCTGGGAAAACAACTTTGCCTCTGGTTGCAGGAGGCAAACATTGCTGTATCACATGCTCCTTGACCAGTACCTCCTTGTGGATGAAGCTGTTGTTGCATCCAACCTGTATGCCTATGCCTTCACAAGTGGGTGGATATGGTTCCCCCACTGCAAGCATTCCCACCACAGAAGCTAGGACTGCCAGCAGACATCCGTACACGTCCGTACGTGCCTTGGAGCCAGCAAGGGTTGGTGTGTGGACTTGGACACTATGACTCATGGTGTATCGCCTTAAGCACCAGCCCTTGTTTGAAGAACAGATAACAGGTGCTGGATAAAGTACCTTGGCTCTGGGGTGCAGGCAATGCTGTATGCCTTCATTAGCCAGGGCTTCAGTGGGTGGTCAGAGTCATCCTCCGAGGCAGCCTATGCGCATGTATGTGCGTGCCACCCTACAATCAGGTACCACGTATGGTGTGCATGATAGAATGCAGACCCAGTGTACAGACACTTGCTACATTTCCGAGTTCAGCAGAATGGAAGACTGTCAGCACAACAAGGTGAGAGATTGGGATCCAAATGAGATGTGCGCGCACTGCCAGAAGTACACACACACACACACACACACACACACACACACACACACACAAGCAGTCTGGACCCTCCTCACTGCTTTTTCTCAGCCTCCTGATGGCAAGAGGATACCCGCTGGGCACCACGAGCGTCTTGACTGGATGGCAGAGATTAATCTCTTCAGGGATACAATGGACTTTGGGTACAGGGAATGTGAACCAACTGAAGGAGAGCTTGTTGCCCTGTATGAAGTTTGGGCACTCTGAGAAGTGCAGAGCACTCTCCTGAGCGGGGATGTTTTCCACCCCAATTGTATGGTAATGCAGAAGGGCTACAGTGATGCATGTTTGACTGGGGATTTTATGTGAACTAAGAGGGATTTCCAAACACCACAGCAGGTGAGACCACAACAAAACTGCGTGCTGCTACCTGTCAGTACATCACTGAGCAGTGCATGCGAGAAACCGGGTTGACAACATGTTAAGACTGGTTGAAAGTAAAAAAGAAAATCAAAAGTAATTTTTACTATAGGCACTCAAAGTATGAGATTTGCTTAGCTGGGCATTGTGTTCATAGGAAAAGGTTACTTCCAACTGCTAATTGCTGGCAGGTATAAACCCACGTATGAACCTCCAGGGGTGGATGGGATTGCAGGCGCTGGACTGCCCCCTGGAGTCATAGCCTGGAAGGAACAGCTGATGCAGCTTTTTTCCCCATGGTTTGTTGCAGCTGAGGGTCATCATAGGGGGCAGGATATTGAGAAAGGCAGGAGTTGGTGGATGGAGCGTGGCGAGGAAGAATGCCTGCCATGCTAGAGCAATGATTGGGAGCTGCTGAAACACAGGGCTGCCTGTTTATCAGGCTCCACATGCTAAACATGTAAGTGGGGGATGCATGGACCAAATCCTGACTTCAGCAGGCTATCGTCCCGTTAACACCCTAAAATCTCAAACTGAACTTGGGTCAGATCATTTCTTAACCCTCAAATTTGGTATCTCATGCTTTAATAGCATTCATAAGTAAAGAAGTTTTAAAATTAATAGTGAGCCTGACAGTTATTAGTTCCTGCGATTCTTTAGATAGGACAAGACAACTTTGATACCAACACTAGCTTATTGAAGGACTCAAAACTACAGGAGATATATTATGCATAAAATTGGCAAGTTATAAGTAGGTTTTCAGAATGTATTCAGTGCATGTTAGAGATGTTGGATTGATAGCACTGGTGACTAAAGTCCCTCAGAACAGATGCAGCATTGCCAGCAGCAGTGTTAGACTACCTCTTCCATGTTAGACTACCAACACTCAACATTAAGAGACCAATCCTGTAGGTGGAAAGGGAAGTTTGTTTCCGGATTAAGCCAGCTGTATTCTTTGTAGTATGGACACTTTTCTACTGCAAGTTGGGCAGACCAACTCATTTTCCATGAGGAACTGAGCAGCCAAATACTGACCTATTTTTGATTTGGATGTGTAGAGGCAAGGCATCTGTAACCCATCATCTCTGTAAGTCTGTTCCATCTTTATTTTTTTAAGTTGGTTCTAAGTGTCCATGCACAAGAGGCAGTACAAGTTTGTACATTACTAAAAAATATTTTAAAAAAAATTCTAATACCTCAGAGCTTTCCAAGAACTGCCTTAAGTCAGGATCTTGTAACAAGGTAGGGTGTTTTACTGTTCGTTGTAAGTACCTGCAATTTTAAAAATTAAAATATTAGTTAACTTAAAAAAAATTAGTGCTCCCAAAAGCACTGGAAGATGGCTCTCCACAGAGCAGGCACAACTTGGGCTGCAGCAAAACCATTTCCCCATCATCCTCTTGCCAACCCTCAGGCTTAGAGGATAGTTCAGTTTCAAAGCCCCTTCCATCCGGTGTCTCTGCTGAGACTGCTACCAGCCAAGACTGTGTATTAGCTAGCCTTCTAATAGAGGTGAAATCAAAACACGCTGAATAGGATACCTGCATGAGCCAGTAAGTAATTTTAATATGAAATTATGATAAAGCTATTTTGTTTACACATACTACACAAAACATTGCAAAATGAAAACTGAAATAGCCGGGAAGAATAAACAGACAGTCAACATTCATATGAACGGAATAAACAGATCCTTTCCCTCTAAAAGAATGCAAAAGCAGTTTGGGGAATTCATTCAGTATTGAGTCAATGTTGGTTTTCCAAGACTGACTTTCTGCTTTATCCTCGGACAATTCCCACTTGATAGCAAGTGTTAAAGGCAAGGGCCTCTTATCTTTGGCCGAGCTATAGTATTACCATGCAGAATTTAGTGCAGCTGAGTATATTTGATGCTTACAACAGTCTGTCCTTTTCCCTGCTCCACGGAAAATTGGTGCAAGTCATGACGGATGTTAATTTACAATCAAGTATTTTTAGCAAGCTTAAATAGCAAACAGTTGCCTGTTACAACTGCTTAATTTCTATTTTGTTTTATGTCTAAGGATTTGCTGGATAACATTAACTAGTCCTCTTCCTCTACTTTAGATGTCACCTATTTATTGATTAGGTTAATGACAAGCAATTAATTCATTTGTCAAGCAATTCATTTGCCAAGAAGTTACTTTTTAGTAATGTTTAGAAGTTTCACAGTTGTGATTATTCCAACCACAAAAGGTGGTCTATAAATCCTTGGGAAAAGCTACTTTTTCTGTCAGCACTTCTAGAGACTCACCTAAGAACTGCAAGCATCTGAAGTTTCAAAGGACATTTAAGGATACAGTCAGAGATTCATGTCAACTCTAAATTAACATTTGCTAGTAATGCAAGACAACGCTGTGGGCAATGGAAGTCTGTTGAAATCTTCCAATTCACTCTCTCCACTACCAAAGTGTGATTACACTGTCAGGTAAAAATGTTTTAATTTTTTTAAAAGGTGATAACATAGTTGAGCCATACCACCAATTAATGTGGTATAAAAGAGGTTTCACTTACCACCACCACGACATCCAAACTGGTTATGGGCAGTTTATTTTACTTGCTGCACTTACAAAGTTGTAGCTCATTGAAATCCAATCAATTATTTCTAAATTTGGACATGTCTGCCGCTAGCCAGCTTTGAAAAATCCTATCACTTTAACAGTCTACATTTCTAAAGGCCTCTGTCTTAAAAAGAATTCAGTTTCACAACAGCATGCGATAATCCCCAGTCTCAATACTAAACACAGCAGTTCACAAATGTACTGTTTGACTAGAAGAATTGGGCCTCAAATTGATTTGCGTAAGATTTGCAGACTAACATAGGAAAAAGTTCTATCACCACAGAATCTTATTTCTGTAAAAGTCTTTACTATTGTGTTTATCAGGCCATTTAAAAGACGATACATGAGTATCCTAAGCAAGCTGCAGTTCAGCCTTAAAATTAAGACTACAGGCTGCCAAATGTCAAGCCCTGCATAAAGATTGAAATAGTATATCATTTTAAATGCATGTTACCTTTCTAGTGCTGCTCTTCTTTTCTCTACAAATTCTGTAGATGATGAATCTTCCTTGCCTACTTTAACCTTGGTCATACCTTTGAAGAAAATTAGGCCGTTTTACATCAATTAACCAATGTTAAAACAACAATCAGGAATGAAGCTCACTTTAAAACTGTGCATTAAAAAATAAATCAAAGTAACAATGAAAGCTCAAATGCATAATTTTTAATTTATGCTTTCTTAGAAATGTCCTAGAGGCAAGATTTAGAAATCCTAATATGCCACTGTTAATTCTTTAAATTATCTAAACTTCAGATTCAAGTTGTGACTTGATCGCTCATTTTCACTGGCAACAGCTGCTTCACAAGTAAAAGTTGAAACTTCTATTTGATTGTCCTTTATATGATGCTATTAGTTATGAACAATACTTTCAAACTCATTTCACTATTAGCCATGCTATTCTTGAAGTTTTCTTATCAGGAAAAAGGACTACTAAAGTTAAGGTAGTAATTCCCATGACCTTGTTCTTGTTTATAGCCATAAGACTTATTTTTCAAAACTGAAGCACTGAAAGCTAGTCCACATTAAGGGTGCATTGACAGATGAAAAGCGCAGCCTATACCACTTCTGTGAATTTCTTACCTGTGTAAATGGATTATCACAGGATCCTGCGTTACTGTAATAACCTGAAGTTATCAGAGTAAAAACCAAGGTTTAACAGTGGTGCTAAATCCCTCCGATGCCTTGTTTGGGAGTGGGGAGATGCTTCCTTTTTTTTAGTCCTCCAGCCTCAGAGGCTTGGGACAGCCATGCAGCATCATGGAACCGCTACCAGCAGCAAAGTTCAAAGCAAGTAAGCAACGTTAACAGCAGAGGAGGAATGTATGAAAATATGGCCCAATTTTTCTCCCCTGCAGGAGGTTTTTAAAGTGAGGTAAGACGCTCATGTGAATAAACCCTATAGAGGCGCCAACCTAATAGTCTACAGAAAACTTCAATCTTCCATCTGACTAATTTAAGACTGCTCTAAAGCTTCTCCCTAATCATTCTAAGGTAGAGCTCCCTGCTCCCACTTGTCCCAGGGTTAAGACAGATGGCAGTGGGACTGAGCACTTCCATCTTCCCTCACCATTCACTATTCATCTCATACAAACCCAACCTTCCCACCCCTACCCCTAAAACAGACCATTAACTGCTGTTCCTAAACTACAAGGTGCAACTGAGCTACAAAACAACAGCTCAAGGTGTGAGCTACCCTGTTTTGATCTTTCAACAAATGAAAACATTATAAGGATGTTATTACATCTCTATGTCATGTTGAATCTCAAGTATACCACCTAAATTCAGAAGTATCTGAAATGTTTACTGCAAGATTTCTCCTATGAAAAAAATATAGCCAAAAAATGTCAAGTGGTCGATAACTAGCAATATCAATAGACTATGAACACACTTAAATTTCGATCATTTTAATCCAAGACGCTACCCAAAAAGATTACAAAAAACAAACAGGATTTGCATTACAGAAGCGGTTTCCAGTTTTTAAAACTCTGAAATCAATTTCCCAAAATAGCATTAGAAGTTCTAACCACTACTTCAATAGCTCTCAGAAGTATACAGTTACCCATCTGTGTTGCTTGAAACTGTTTATTTGAGCAGCAGCATTTTTGGAGGTCCAACGTGATAGTGGGTGATTTCAGACGTTACGTGGTTATATTCACCAGTGATTCCCACCCGGGTGCGAATGGATTCACCGCGGGCCGTGATGAGACGCGCGGCCCCAACGGACGTGACGGGGGCAGCACCACCTCCCGGGGCCAACCAGAAAAAACATGGGCCGGGGGAACCCAACAGAAGTGACGCGGTGGCGAGAACTGCGGGGGGAGCCCCACAATACAACGTGGCCACGCAGACGCAAACATGGCCGCCAGAAGACAAACAAAGCCACAGAAGGCCGTGTGCACCGCCCAGGGAAGGGAAACACGAAGGGAGGGGGTGGAGGGAGAGGCAGCACAAGCAGCGCTTCCAAATAGTGGCCGAACGGAAGGCACGCGCACTTCAAACCGAAAAGCGCACACCCACACAACAAAGGGGAGCGGAGCAATGGGGCAGAGAGAGGCACACACCAGAGGCGAACAGGGAACCCCCCGGCCTCACTGAGGCACGGGACGAGGGGGGACCCGGAGGGGCCAGCATGGACAGACCAGCAGCAGGGGGAGGGGGCAGGGGCCCAGTGTCAAAGGGGAAGGGGAACCCAAGCAGAAAGGAGGCAGCACCAGGCACAGTGAAGCACACCAGACCTTTATTGAGGGCACAAGCGGCAACGGCCTGGCTAAAAGGCATACAGCGTGGGAGCACAAGGATAAATGAGTTGGGGCAGCTGCAAGGGGGGCGCGGAGCCCAGTCCAGGAGTGGGAGACCAAGCACAACCTAATGCCAAACAACAAGCGTCTGGAGTATAAGCACACCCAGTGCGGGAGGGGAGGCACCAGACAAAGGCACGGAAACACCAACACCCCCCCGTCCGTACAGATGACGGAGGGCAAGGGGGCCACCCAGACGCACTCCCCAAGGCAACCAGGGGGCAGATGGAAGGCAGATCCATAGTCAAGGGACACCAAGGCGAGGGAGCAGGCCCAGCCCCATGGAACAGGGGACACCAGTCAAGGGACAGGAGAGCAGGGCACAAAGGTGGGGGAGGTAACTCACAGAGACAGAATACATGTCCGCAGGATGCCAAACGAAGGGTCCCGGAGCGGCGCCTGCAGATCCAAGGCGATAGGGTGATGGGCGGGTGGAGATGGGTCACAAGGGGTCCATCAGTCCCAAGGAGGCAGAAGGTGGGGGACAAAGCATGCAGGCCACAGGCAGAAGGAATGTGCTGAGGCAGCACCCGACTGCCAGAAGAGGCCAGCGCTCCCTAGACAGCTGCTGGTGCTACTATCGGGTGGAGGGGGTGGTAACGACAGCAGGTGCACATAGCAGAGCCATTGCCACAGACCCCGGCAGAAGCCTCGGGCGGCCATGTGAAACCAGATCAGGTAGAAGGCCTCGAAGGGATCCGCACAGCTCATCCAGAGTTGCACATCAGAACGCCTGCACACCTCCGAGAGGGCCGCCAGCTCCGGTCCAAAGGGGGGGGTGGGGCAATTCCATAATCAGCCGCAGGACGCCAGGGCAGGTGGGACAGCTCCAGCAGATGGTAGTAGGCAGCACCAGTAGGAGCGTGGATAGTCACGCGCACCCTCCACACTGATGAAGTAGGACATGGCAGAGCCACCCTCACTCAGGCAGGTCGAATATTCCAGCTCTTGGGCTAGTTCCTCCCTCTGCCTGCACGTGGTGCTTCTGCATCCTCTGTGCGTGCAGGCGGTACAGGCGGCCCCCGCCCTTGGCCCTCTCGTGCTTGGCGTGGCTCTGTGAAGCGAGGTACGGATCAGTCCATACTGTGGGGTGCTGTTCCCTGCTCCCCTCTTCTGTCACAGCGCTCTGGGTGCTCCTTCCCTCCTGCATGGGCACCGTCCGCCTCCTTCGCCAGTCCCTCTGCCCATACCCCATCCCTGCCGTTGGGGCCGTGAGGGACTGTCATGGCCCTTCTACTCCTTGGCACCCCCTCCCATTGGGTTCTTTGCGCATGCCCTGACCTGCCCGTACCTGCTCCCTCGGTGTCCGTTCCGTCAGAGGCTGGCGGTCGCTGGGGCTGGTGTCTGCCGTCTCCTGGTCTGCAGGCCGCGAGTGTCAGGGTGACTGTCTCCTCCTCCGCCCTCCACCTCCTCGGAGTCTGCTGGAGCGTGTGGCCTCTCCGGATGTTGGGCTGGGGGAGTGTCGGGCGCATGTGCCCGAAGTGTTTGGCATCTCCTCCCTGGTGTCGGTGGCTGGCAGCGGGGCTTGCATCGGGACATCCAGCTGCAAGGGGGAGGGGGTCATCCTGGGCGGGCTGCTCCTCCCGGGCGCTGGGCCACTATGGTGCGGTGCAGCACCCGGCTCCGCGCATCCATGTAGAGGGAGGCACGTGTAGCCCGCCCTGAGCACCGCTTGTTGTCGGATATGTTCTTGAATCCCATTTTGAGTTCCTTGATTTTCATCCAGCACTGTGTGGGTGTACGGTCGTATCCTCCCCCCATCTCCGTGGCTATCTGGGCGAACACCTGCTCATTCCGGGTATTGACTGCAAGCTCCGCCTGCATCTCAGGTGTTGCCCAGATAGCAATAAGGTCGTGGGTCTCCTGGAGTCCCCACTGACCCCTATGTGGTACTGGCGCCAAGGTACCGGCCCCTCCACCACCACCACCTCCTCCTCCTCCTCCGCGGCCACCGCCACCTGTCCCCGTCCCCTTCTGGCCTCTGCCTCCTCCGGGGCACATGCCCTCTTGCTGGTCTGTATGGGGGTACAAGTGGGGGCTGCTAGTTATGCTCCTGTCGCCTGTGTTCCCTCCCTCCTGTCCCGACCCACCCGCTCTCAGTTGCGACCCGTACCCTCTTCCAGGGTAGCCCCGTGTGCCACTGGGTGTCCCCGGCTGGGCTGGGTTCCCCCTCCTGCTGCTGCTGCTGCACCTCCTCCTTGCCCTCTCGCTCCATCCTTCACTTCGTTTCCTCCTCTCCATCGACTTCACCACGTTCCCCATCTGCTGCCTGTCCTTTAAATCTCCCTCCATGTACCGCTTGTTGCTGGTTGCTTAGCAGCAACGCTGCGTGACGTCACCACGGCACATGTTCGTTTCCTTCCACCACGGCGGGGGGTTTCCGTTCAGAAGTTACTTTTCATTCACCCCTGCCGTGGTGGACATTCACCACACTTCTGGACCTCATGAAGCGTGGTTAGTTTCACCCCAAGCCGCGTCTGACTGTGGATGTGAGCGAACAGACATGCACGGCTCTTTCAGCACCGCCCACGTTTGACAGCGGTTGACTGTGGTGAATGCCGAAAACGCAACATCTGAAATCACTCAAAGTTACAAAAAGGGAACCAATTACCTTCCGAGTGCACAAACTCAAGTAGCAGATTCTCATTAAGCTGTAGGGTGGTTTTTAAGATCTTATACAATACAAAATGTGTCTTACATTGCACCACTAGGTATATGATCATGTAGTGTGATAAATCTGAAGCCATGTAACAAGTTTTATCAGACATCTTTAAACTACCTACATGCTTGCTGCCCATTATTGTACCTTCTAACATTTCAAGCCTCTGGATAGCTAAAGACAAATGGGAATTACAGCTAAATTAGTTCTTTTCACCAAGTTACATGAAGTCCAGGACAAATATTAAGTCCTGCATCAACAAATTTAAAATACCAAATTATATCAGGAATTAAAATGGAAGCCTCACACTAGTTACTAAAAAAGGGAGATACATCCCAAATCAGTTTTGATCATTACAATGTAAGCAACACAATAGCTTATCCTGTGTCACATTCAAGTTGTCAAGTGCTGTGAGATTACTCAAGCAGTTCCCCAGCATAGCAACTGGAATCAAGATCTTACAATCAGGATGTTCTATGCAGAGATGTATATAGCTCCTTCCAAACCTTATAAAACTAGACTTAGTAAGATGTAGGGATATAAAAAGGCAATCCAACATACATTTAACTAATAGCTTTTCTCAGAATACATGGTGCAGTACAAGTGTTTTATCAGCACTCCTCATAGGGTACCTGCATAATTCACAAGTGTTGCTGCTTATGAATGCAGACATTTCAAGCTCAATACTGAAAAACCCTTATGCTACACTACTCCACAGTGTAAAATACCTATACATTTCACTCTCATGCCAACCAGCCATGCTTACACTATTCAAAACAGCACCAATGGCATGAGAGTTGCACTGAGCAGAGCACTCAATTGGATGACAGCTGCAAGCCTGACTATTCATTAGAACAACAAAGAGAAGGCTATAAACAAAAAAGGCAGGCTCAGAGCTTTGAACATCTAACAAGACCCTTATGTATCTTCTAAACTTCAGGATAAAAATCGCTACTCCAACTCAGTTATGTTTTTTAAACATTTGGATCCACTCTCCTTAAGAGGACAGTTGAACCACCAGAATTAACTGTGTTGGGGAAACTACAGTCATTCATCCGAAGAACTATGCATAGATTTAGACACCTCCACTTAAAAAAAAAAAGTTACAAGAAGTGCCATTTAGTCATTGTTCAGAATTACTATAACATACTGTATCGAGTTTCTGCCTTGGCAATAATCCCAATGCAGATTAAATAGTCCCATTGTAATGAATGTACTAAAAATGGAACAGTCACATAGCACACTAAGTTAGGAAAAGACCTAGTGACTGAATAGTTGAAAATTAACCCAGTTCACAGCTGCACTTCAAAAAAGAAACATGTTATATTAGTAGAATTAGTGGTGTTTCTACTGTTAACAAAATACTTCAAATGTCATCAGTGAAGTGACCTTAAAAATGGGTTGAAATGCAATTCTACTTCAAAAAATGACTATGTAAAAGGCATTCTCTTATAAAATTTGCTCCCTCTAAGCCACCAAACTTAATAAAATCAGGTCTTATTAGTTTTGTTGCTTTAGCCTAAGGCTAAAGCTAAGAGAAAATTAAAGTCAATGCCTCCTTTTTGTATCGAACAGGATTGTTTACAAGTCTCTAGTCCATTAGAGCTGTGTATAAATCACTGAAGGCTAAATGTGAATGTACTAAATGAATGTACTATACAGGAGTTGGTACATATACAGGAGTTGGCTTCTGGAGACCTAACTAGTAATGCACACCAAGGAGAGCTACAGCAATTCCTAGAGCTCAAGTTAGGCTTGTATGCACAAACTAATTTTACTAGATTAGTACACTGAAGTTAACAGGCCTACACATTTAGAACATCTTGCTATACGAAGTTTGCTGAATCAAGTGTCACTTTGGATCACAATTCAAAGCCAAATCACATTTATGGAAGAGTTCTCCTTATTCTTACTGGGATATTAATTAACAGAAGTTATAAGAAGAAATAGAGGGTTGGTTTACATGAGAAGACAACTCAAGGGTAGTTTCATGTGGATCGGGATAGATTCCAGAATGGATTAGAGTATTTAGCCAGACCCAAATAAGGAAAATTGTCCATTGGTGACTAACATTGTGGGAACTCTTAAGAGTTTATGATGTAAAAAGTAATTCAAGTGAAATAGTACCAAAATAGATCTACTGATTTTCTACTAGGAAAGGATACAAAAGCCAAACCTACAACAGATTAACCAAGGACCTGAGAGGTTCTGCATAATGTCAATGATAAACATGGGCTAAACCCCCCCCAAAAAACATAAGACTAGATTCAAACAGGCTATTGAAATAGGAAAATGGAGGATGTCAATATGAGGTTAGGTGCCATTTTCTCAGCCCACAAGATTATATCTTTGACCACTTCACTCCTTATGACCAGATAGTCTTGGTTTTTATTTATCCTTGCCCTCTAAGCTTGTTCTAAAAAAGGACTACTTGTTTTGAAAATACTGGGTGTTTTTTGTTGTTGTTTTGAAGTGTTGGAGCACTATAGTAAAGCCAGTGTTTCCCAAACTTGTTACTTAAAGCATGTTTTCTAGCTTAAAAAACTAAATGAAAACAAAAAACCCACAACCCAGAAGCACACCACACTCTTACACCGAGATATCACACCCACCCCCTACGCCTCTATCTATATCTAAAAACGCATGTTTAATACACAAAAGAAAGAAAAGCCATTTTTAGAGGCACATTTCTGCTGCTCTTGGCACACCTTTTTGGAATCACTGCTCTAAACCTACAAAATTCCCAAAGTTTTAGTCAAGATATTTTGGTCTGACACTTGATATGAACATTACATGTGCTTGCCGAGTTAAACGTTTAAAGACAAGCAATGCAATCCATTTATACATGCATGTTTACAGGAATGGTACATACCTACAATACTTTTTTCTGGAGCTGGAGGCACAATATAACCAACATGTAAGTACTTTGTTGCTAATTTGCTGTGCAAACCCAGGAAGTCACTGAATCTTCTTTTAACAGAGAATTCATTTTTGTGGAACATGGACAGAGAAGTCTATAATAAAGATAAAAACATAGTTTAAGTGTAATAGCCCCTACATAGCTTAATTACATTAAAATATATTAAAATATTGATTACCTTTGTTGTTACTCTGTATGCCATGTAAGCATTCATGCCATCCCCTGAAGAATACAGTTAAAACAAACGTTAAAGAAGGAAACAAGAGAACTTGGGATGAAATATTCTGAACCATTTAAATGCCAGAGTTTAAACAAACTATATTCCATGACTCCAACATCCAACTGTAAGCAATACAATACTTTGCAAGAGAACTTTAGTTTTAGTAGGACTACTACACAAAGTTGTACTGAAGCCACAGCCAAGTAAAGAATTTAATGCTGAAAATGTCAACCATTTCTGAACTCCCCCAGCTAGGCGCCTTGTGCGCCATGGGGGGGACTTTGTGCCCGCCCCGCTCGGGGAAGAAGGCACAGGGTCCTGGAGGGGTTCCTGCCAAGCGGGAGTTGAGCCATGGCTTGCTGGCTATGCAAATGGCGATCTGCTGGGATAGCCGTTTGCAGAGCCTGGGGGATGCATCTGAGCGTGAAAATCGGGTATGTTCATTGGCTGGGGGGAGGTCACGTGGTTGACACGCGCTGCGCAGCTCTTCAGTTGGCTGGCAGCATGCGAGTGAAGCCCACCCACCCACCCCAGGACTAGTACTGTGGATTTAATCCGGTCGCCAGTTCAGTGTGGGATCAGGAAGGAATTTTGTCCCTCTGGTGAGTTTTCAACTTCCGCACAGTACTGTTCCATTGTTGAGACGGCCTATTGTGGGTTATGGGCCTTTGTTTTTGTCGCAGCTGTAGCAGTGTTCAGTACCATATGGTAAAGGATGGGGTGGGTTTCACCCTAGAGAGGCATTTTGGGGAGGATTGGTTCATCCTCCAAGGTGAGGTAGGGAATTATTTTAGGGGAGTGGCACCCCAGATGATCCCTGGAAGGAAGGAGAAGCGGGGGGGGCGTATGGGTAGGATCTAAGCAGTCCCAAAGTATGCATCTGCGTCTGTCCTTTTTGGGTAATGGATCAAGGTGGTCCAGTGGAAAAGGGGGGATTGGACGGGTATCTCCAATCCAGGAGGTTAGACTGATGGTACTGAACGCGGGGAGTTGAGAGGTTGAGCGGATAGCAGAGGGTTTACAACAGGCAGGTTCTTTAACTTTCTCACTCCCCTTGTTATTATTCACCCTACTTAGCTTGGCCTAAATTCAATTAACAGTTAATTGGCATTCTAATGAAATCTGGGTCAACTGGATAAAGGAGGCAATTGGGTGATTAAATTTGATCAGGCTAATTGGCATCTAATTCTATCCACTGCTTTATGATTGGATAATTGGTTCTAATTGGATTTTATTCTTTTTGACAGGTTATGAAGGGTGATTGGTTTTTAATAAAACAGCTGCAGCCAGTTTACCCAATCAACTTGTGTCTCTTATTCCTAGTGCAGGGACAATCAGACATGAACTCACCAACTTTTTCTGGGTCAGATACATTAATTTCTACATCAAAAAGGTCTCCATTTGCTTCCTCTTCAATCTGGGGAGAAATTTATGGTATTAAATTAAGCACATGCAACAGACAAAGCTATCAGAGTTGAGGGGTTAGTATTGCAAGTATTTGCTTCTAGGATAAGTATGGATGGTCCTATTTCTTCACCAACTGAAAGGAGAATTAAAGTATTTTCAAATCACAACCTTAGTGGCTACAGGTGAAGTGAAAATTGCATGGGCTTGAGAAAACTGACCAGTTAAAGTACAACTCGAACTCCCAAACCAATGTTATTTATAGTAGGACTAGGGAATAGCTAGGTCCCTTCCACCCCAACCCCCCCCAACCCCTTTTTTTTAAAAGGCATCTGAAGCAATGGGAAAAAGTGTCAGCCAAAAAACTGGCAAAATCTCCAAGTAAAAATGTCAATATTTCTAACACCTAGGGAACTGTCTAAAAACATCACAATGTTTATGGCCATTGCCAGAGCCATCAATATAATTTAGTTTTAGAAGTAGGTGGGCCCAAAGGCCAGAGGAGAGGGAAGTTTCTATGGAGCTGTGTCTTTCTAAAGAAAAAGAGCAAAACCCCAAATGAAAACCACTTAAGCCCTGAATTCTACTCTCAACCCAGAAAAAGAGGAAAGCCGTAAGGGGATGCTAGTTTGGGGTGGGAAGAAAAGCATTATTAGAACGGATAGACGGTATAGCAAGATAGGCAAAAAGGAATTCTATGACACTATAGCTTGAAAACAGGTTGATTCTAAAGACGTATGTTCCCAGGCAGAGAGATTGCTAGCCTGAAAGAAAATAGTGCTTACATAACAGATCTATAATGCAAAGATCAACCATAGCACTTACAACTGAAAGTAAAAGGTAAATGCAGTGAAATCTCACAGCACTGACATACTTATGTATGAAGCCAAGCTTTGAGAGTCACTTTTGATATTCCCACAGAAAAATGCTAGTTCCTAAGCACCTGCAACCGCTAGAGGTATCAGTGGAAGACAGTTGTGTGGGGGGATAGTTATCTCAGGATTTTGCTCTAGGTTATAGTACCAATGGCCCAGTTTTAGCTATTTAACGCTGCAACTATTAAGGGCCTACTACATACAAGTGGAGTTGCAAGAGGTCAGATGCCTTGAGCATTTGGTCTGCCACCATTACAAATAATGTTTCCTTTTCCAGCAAAATCCCAAAGCAGGGAGCCAGTGTAGCCTAGTGGATAAAGCGCTGAACGTGGACTTGGGAAACAAGGGTTCAAATCCCACCCTAGTCATAAACTCACTGGGTGGCCTTAGGCAAGTCACGACCTCTCAGCCAAGAGAGTCAGTGTAGTGGATAAGGTGCTGACTTAGCCTTGGAAAGCCAGGATTCAAATCCTGCCCTAGCCATGAACTCACTGGGTGGCCTTGGGCACGTCAAAACCTCTCAGCCTCAGCTCCCCATCTGTAAAAAAAATATGAGCGCACGTCTCTGTCTCCAAAAATCTGTGACTGTAGAGCACTGCTATGTCTAGAAGTGCTATAGAAATTAGTAGTCATAGATGCACTTATGAGATTTTTCCTAAAAGTGAGAAGTAAATGTTTCAGGAAACAGACAAGCTACGATCTCAACCAAGAATCTTCTTGCAGTTCAAACACATAATTGACCACTTCAGCTGGAAGTTTTTATCCCCTTAAGACATTTATAGCTAGGCTTTTGACACAGCAAAAATACTTGGAAAAAGCTATAGACAAAGTTATCCAGTACCTCTTCCCTGGATCTATCAAAAATCACAGGTGCTGTTACACTTTTTGCCTCCATTCTGGGTGCTACTAGCGTAGTAGGTGTTACAGGAGTGATTGCGATTGCAGGAGTAGATTCTGGAGAGAGTATTGGTTCCCTTTCAGGGCTGTCCAGAGAAACCTCCTCTGTGGCTTCTAAACACAAGTTTTAAAAATTAGTAAAGCGAATGAGTAAACTAATCTATATAGAATGCACCACAAAATGTTTCAACTCTAGCACACTACCTACAAGTGAATGATACCCTTAAGAACTTTAAGTTCTGTTTGTTGCCTCTTTCTTTTCTCCACCATTCAGTATGCACCCTAGAAACTTATACATACATCGACCTAGACTAGGGTCTTGTAAGGAAGTCATATTCCACATGCAATTTTCCCTTAAGCCATTTCACCAAGGCCAGTTCTGCAGCCAACTTCACCTATACTGGTTTTATATACATCAGTTTAGTCTGCTTTAGATAAGATCAGACTCTAGGATACCCACCTGCAAATTCCCTGCACCTAAACTGGTACAACAAGCAACACTGCCAATAGCCCACCTCTAGAGAGCAGTAAACGCATTGCGAGCATAGAACAAGGTCTGTTCCTTAAACACCACGACCCATAATGCCCCATGTGCTTTTACCAAATCATACCAATGTGCTTTTACTTAGAGTGTACTTAATAGCTTCTCCCCCCCCATCTTCCGTGGACCCCCAATTTCAGGTTTTTATAATTAGTTACTAAAAGATGCTTTAACTGAACTTTGGAATGTGGACTGCTTGGGACCAAAGTAATTAAGACAAAGCATGTTGGCATTCCATGGGACTACATATTAATAAAGGCAGCACCAACTATAGAAAATTAGATATTCCAAAGAGTTGGTCTTCAGTGCTTTAAAAAAAACAAAAACACAAAGCAGCAAGAGTACCAGTCACCATCTTACAAAGTCAGCAAGTTGTTCCACACCACATAGTGCATGTTTTATCGTAGTGGAGAATTTCCCAAGCAATTTAAGCATAGACTCACTATACAGTATATGCAATACGAGTTCTATATGGTCAACAATTCATAGCTAAAATCCATTAGCAGGATTTGAACTTCCATTAATGACTTGATAAAGGAGAGCAAGATATTTATCAAATTTGCAAAGGACTAAAACCTGGGAGGGATTTCAAACATGAGGCAACTGGAACTGAAAATAGTCTTTATGAACTGGAGAACCAGGCTGAAAATAATACAATTGAATTCAATAAAGCACATTGGTATTAAGCTGCCAAAAAGTCACAGTCCACAGCAAATTCTCTTCACCCAGTGTTCTTTATTTCCAAACTGTGCACATCACCAGTCATAAGAATGTAAGCAGTGCCATGCTGGGTCAGACCAATTGTCCACTGAGCCCCAGCACCTGTCTCAGAGTGGCCAATCTCAGTCACTTGGAAGTAGTACCCAACAAGTCACAACAAGGCAATTCATTCCCAGCTCCAGATAGTTAATACACATTCCCAAAACTTACCCAGCTACAGGGGCGGCTGGTGGGTTTTGATGTTGAGGGGCACTGGGGCAGTAAGGCCGGCGGGCCTAGGGGCAGAGCCAGGGGGATGGTAGGCCAGTGGCATGACATAACCCAGCAGCAAGAAGTTCCCAGGGTTAACGTCAGATGGAAGAAAACACACAGTCTACATGCACATCAAGCTTAAAATAAATAATTTATAAACCCAAAACACAGGCACCCATCCTTGTAAAGCACCCCAGTCACAGCCCGAGTCCAATTTTACCACGCACATCCCATTTCCAGCATTTTGAACACAACTGACACCGCATGACTTGCAGTGACATCTCAGGATTTCCAAACCTCCATTTTACCACACAGTCCCCCCCTGCACTAACCCACCAGCCCCCACTCCCCTCCCAGAGAACCCAGGAGTCCTGGCTCCCAGCCCCCTACTCTAACCCACCCACCCCATGTGTCCCCACTCCCCCCCACCCCCAGGCCCCCCACAATTTACTCACCGCAGGCCGACTCGGGTGGTTCCCTCTCCGCTCCTCGCTCGGCTCCTCCTCCGTCTCCCTCCCGTCCCTGGGCTTGAAGAAGCGCACGCGGGAGCAGCAGGAGTCAAGCATCCTGGCCTGCTGCTTCTGCGTGTGCTGCTTGGGGCCCGGGAGCTGCCGCAGCTGGCTCCCAAGTCCCCCTCTGGCTTCCCTCCTACTCGAGTCGTCAGGGAGGAACTTGGACCTGCCTTGAACCTGCCAGCACTATTTCATTGCGGGGTCCCTTTATGCGGAATGGGCGGCTAGAAAAGCTGTCCATTCCACAAAGGAAAACGTCTCCCTTTTGATGCTGAAGGCTTCCTTAGGAAGCCTTCAAGGGGGTGGGGGTGGTGAGAGTCACTGGTGTGTGTGCACACGCACACACACACAAACCAGTGACAATGTTCAGAGCCAGCTCAAAGAACCTTGTTTGAAGTAGAAACCTTCTGAAGGTTGCTACTTCAAACAACGTTCTTCGAGCTGGCTCCGCACATGAGCCCTCGGCGTGACTCTTCCCCCCCCCCAATCAGCTGGTCGGGGACTCGAGCTGACTCCTGGGGCCAAAGGAGCATTGCCCCTGACGCCCTAGGGGGCGCACTGCCCCTGCCCAGCTAATAGCTACCAACAGATCTATGCTCCAGAAACTTATCCAACCCTTTCTTAAACCCAGCTATAATACTGGCACTAACCACATCCTCTGGCAACGAATTCCACAACTTAATTGTGCATGGAGTTAAAAATACTTTTTAAGTCTACCACCTGTTAAGTTTCAGGGAGTGTCCCCTACTGCTAGTACTATTTGAGGGTAAGTAAGCATTCCCTATTAATAAAATCACGAGTAGTTTGGAACAAGTAAACTTCTACCATATCCCCTCAGAGATCTCTCCTTCAAGCTGAAGAGCCCCAACCTATCTAGCCTCTCTTAATAGGGGAGCTGTTCCATACCCTTTATCATTTTTGTTGCCCTTCTCTGTACCTTCACCATTTCTACCACCTCTTTTTTGAGATGGGGCAACCAGAACAGCACACAGTAATCAAGGTGTGCTCACACCATATAAGTTTTTTTGTTCTCCCCTTTCGAATTCCAAACGTTTGCTTTTTTTGACCACCACCACACACAGAACTGAGGATTTCAATGTAGTCCACAAATGACTCCAAGGTCCTTTTCCCAAGGGGCAACTCCTAATTTAGAACCCAGCACTGTGTACATATAGTTTGGATTGTTTTTCCCATATGTGTATCCCTTTGCACTTGCCCACAATAAATTCTGTCTGCCATATACATGTCCAGTCACCCAGTGTCGCAAGTTCCTTCTGCAAGTCTTCAGTCTGCCTGTGTTTTATCTACCTTGAATAACTTATCTGCAAATTTGATCACCTCACTCTTTACTCCTTTTTCTAGATTAATGAATACATTAAACACTGGTCCTAGTACAGATCCCTGGGGCACTGCACTATTTACTTCTCTCCATTTTGAGAACTGACCACTGAGTCCTAGTCTTTGCTTCCTACCCTTTAACCAGTTACCAATACAGACACTATATCTAGGCAGCTCCCCTTATACACATGCTTATTTACACCCTCAAAAAATTCCAATAGATCAGCGAAGCACAACTTCTCTTTGCTAAATCCATGGTCACTGTTCCCCATCAAATCATGTTTACCAATATGCCCAGTAATTCCTACTAATGGATTCCACCATTTTGCCCATCACTAATGTCAGGCTCACTGGTCTGCAGTTCCCAGGATCACCTCTGGAGCCCTTTTTAAATATCGGTGTTACAATCCAGTCCCCAAGTATAGTGGCAGCTTTTAGTGATAGGCTGCAGATTACCAATAGTAGATTTGTAATTTCATATTTGAGTTCCTTCATGATCTGGGGCGAATGCCATCTGGTCCCAGCGTTTTCTTACTATTTAGTTTGTTAATTTGCTCTAGAACCTCTTCCAAAGTCACGCTGATTTGAGATAGCTCTCAATCAATCAACTACAACTAACAGCTTCAGCGTGGGTTCTCTCCCCCAACATCCTCTGCCACTAAGACTGAAGTAATTCAGCTTCTCTGCAATGGCCTTATCCTCCCTGAATGAGGCTTTGCCTGCTGGTCATCTAATGGCCCAAACGACACTAGCTGGATTCTTGCTTCTGATGTACTTATTATTGATTTTTGCCTCTTTAGCAACTTTCTTCAATTTCTCTCTCCGCCTGCCTTAGGTATTACACCTAATTTGTCAGTGCTTATGCTCTTCCCTATTTTCCACAGGAGGACTAGCATAATGCTGTCCTTTTCCAAGCTGACAATACTTGCACTAGTCTGGTCTGCCCACCTTGGTCTTTATAATTCAGGGTTGCTGGGCAAGCAAGCTCCCAGCTGCCTCCTCAGTCTGCTTGGAGACACCCGAAGCAAGCTTCAGCCCTGGGAGGCAGCCTATGCCCAGGCTCTACCTCTCCCTAATGGTCCTGTCACTGATTGGGATCTCTGCCCTAATACAGCTCAGTAGATATCATTGCAGTTAGCTACTCTTTAAAAGGAGGTCTGCTTAAAAAATTGCCTACAAGACCTCTGCACACAAACTTGTGTGCCACAACTATGCTATTCAGATTCTCACAGCACCTTGTAAGCGTTCAAGCCTTTCCACAAAAAAAGTGAATGACAGACCACCATCCAATTGTGCCCTAGTGCCTGCGTAAGGGCAGCACTGGTGCCCTTGCACTGGCAGACCCCTCATCCCTATGTGCTGCATGCGCCAGAGCAAACAGCCCAACACTGGTCCCACCCCCCCAGTGTAGATTAAGTCCTCACTGCCATAGCCTGCAACAATGGTCATGCCCTTGCACCAGGGAGGGAAGGCCACCCCTTTAACTTCAAAAGGGTTGCCATGGAGCACAGGGGTCCCATCGCAACATAACATTAGTGCCATACTGGGTCAGACCAATGGTCCATCAAGCCCAGCATTCTGTCTCCACCAGCTGCCACTCTCTCTCTTGGGAGAAGTACCCAACCTGTCACAATGGCCAACCCATTCCGTTCTTCCAGCCCCCAACAGCAAGAGGTTACGTTTCCAAAACCTACCTGGCCAGTAGCCAAGTAGAAGAGCAAACTCCACCACAGTGCCCAATCCCCCATATATGGAGGAGCTAGGACACCAGTCTGGGTGCACAGCAGCCTTGTGCCTGTTCCAATCAGGTGCTGTAGTAATGCAGGCTCCTGTCCAACTACTTAGTCAGGAATTCAATCAACTGGTGGGGGTAGGATGGCGGGAGCCTGGAGGGGCATGCAGTGCTAGGGGGGCAGGTACAGGTATCAAAGCACATAAGGAGGGTGCTTGGGTAGTGCTGCAATATTGGCAAGGGCAGTTGTGGGTATTTTATTTCGGAGCATTTGGATCGGGACAACTCACAATAAGATTCAAATCTAAACAACTCAAATTAAAATCCAACACATACAATTAATTTAGAAGAGCAGAAACCACCCCCCACCCTCCCCATCTCCTTCCCCAAAGACCTGGCTGAGCAACCAGGTCCTACACAGTCTCCAGAAAAAGGGGAGGGCTAGGGCTAGGCAGGCCTCTGTTGGGAGGGAATTTCACAGCCTTGGAGCGGCCACCAAGAACACCTTCCCCATCGTCGCCACCCAGGAAACTTGGGAGTCGGGCAGCCTCAGCTGATCGCAGGGACTGCACTATGGTTCGAGTCATGAGACGGTCCCGCAGGTAGGTAGGGACCAGGCTGTTTAGGGCTTTATAGGTCAACACCACCACCTTGAACCGGGCCTGGAAGACAATAGGCAGCCAGTGCAAGGAGTGGAGCACTGGTGTAATGTGCTTGCAATGACCCATCCCCATAAAGACGCAGGGCTCCACGTTCTGCATCAGCTGCAGCCTCCAGACCATCACCAGGGGTAGCCCCACGTAGCGTGTGTTGCACTAGTCCAGTCTAGAGGTGATGAAGACATGGATGATGGTGGCCAGGTCAGAGTCTGAGACATACGGCCACAGCCGTTGCACCAAATGTAACTGGCAAAAGGTGCTCCTCGCCACAGTCGCCACCTAAGAATCCAGGCAGAGCTGCGAATTGAGGAGCACCCCCAGACTACAGACCTGAGTGGCTAATGGGGGGCAATCCCCGTCAATGATGAGGGCCACCCCCTACCCTACCCACCATCACCTCCGTCTTGTTGGGATTCAGCTTCAGGCAGCTCGCCCTCATCCAATCTCCCACAGCCACCAGGTAAGCACCAAGACTGCCGGGTCTGGGTCTGCCAAAAAAGAGTAAAGCTGTGTATCATCGGCGTACTGACGACAACGTACACCAAACCCTCTCACAACCTTGCGCAAAGGCTGCATATACACGTTGAACAGGAGAGGGGACATTATAGAACCCTGCGGGACTCCACACATGAGGTTCCAGGGAGATGAACACCACTCCCCGAGCAACACCAGTTGAGTTCTCCCAGCCAGGAAAGAGCAGAACTATTTCAGAATAATTCTGCCCACCTCAGCCTGGTCCTGCAGATGGGCCACCAACATCTCATAGTCAATGGTATCAAACACTATCAACAGATCTAATAAAAATAAAGAGATCTGTCCTGATCTAATTCATGACACAGGCCAACCAAAGCCACAAGTGTAGTCTCTGCGCCAAACCCAGGGCAAAAGCCAGACTGCAAAGGATCCAGGTACCCCTGTAGCTGCCTAGGCACCACCTGTTCAATAACTTTCCCTAAAAAGGGAAGGTTGGAGACTGGCCAGTAGCTGGCAAGGAAGTCCATGTCAAGTGATAGTTTCTTGAGCAGAGGCCACACCACTACCTCTCTGAGGCAGCCCAGTACCGTGCTCTCGCTAAGGGAGGCACTGACCTCTCCAGCCAGCAGCAGCCCAGACATCTCCTGGCAGGCCTTAACCAGCCAGGATGGGCATGGAGCTAATTCGCAACAAGTGGCTCTAACCACCTCAAGGATATCTGCTGCATTAGTGTGCGACACCCACTGAAACTGATCCCATGAAACCGGACAAGGTGGGGTCTTCATTACCTCGTGTTCTCCCACTACTACAAGTGCGATGTCGAAGTTACGGTGAACCCGGGCTATTTTATCTGCAAAAAAATGTGTCGCAACGAGCACTGGAAGATTCCAGTTCCAGGCTGAGGGAGGCCGGACTGACCAGTCTTTGCACCAACCAGAGAAGCTCAGCTAGATGCGACTTTGCAGATGCTATGAGGGTAGCAAAGAACGCCTTCTTTGCTGCCTGCACAACCACAGCATAGGTTCTTTAACTCTATGCTGCAAATTCATCGGTTTCAGCTCAAGTACAGCGCTACCGTTGCTCCAGCCATCGTCCCTCCTGCTTCATCCGTCACAGGTTCTCTGTAAGCCGAGGGGACCTATGTTGTCTGCATTCAGGAAGCGGGTGCCTAGGAGATGTTCTGTCCATGGCCTCTATCAGCAAGGTATTCCAAAAAGCATTCAAGGCACATTAAGGAGCAAGCCTTTACCACAGGGCACAGGACAATGGCTGGCAGACAAGAGAGCAGGCTTGGACAGTGCGCCTGTGTGTTTTACGCATGTAGGAGGCAGGCCTTGTCTATTTGCAGGGTCAACCAGCATGCCACTGAGCAGGCTCCCTAACCTCCTTGCCATCATCCTGCAAATCGGTAGGAGCTGGACTCTCTCCCTTGCCCCTTAATATGCCCCGATACCTGAAGCCACCCCTGCAAATATTGCAATGCTTCCCAAGCATCCCCACCCCCCAAACACATGCCCAAGGGCACACGCGCACACACACCTTCCCTCCCTACACCTTCCCCAGCCACTACTCCCATGTGAACCCTCCATCCCTCTCCAGGCCCATAAGCACTGGGCCAGCTAAGTGAATTCAACACATTTTGCACCAGTCCAGTCACCCCAGCGCTGGTACAATTCAAGTAGCTCGATCACAGCTTAAGTTTCCACTTTTCTGAATGAACCAAAATGATTAATTATCCTTATTCAATTTCTTGCCACTGTTCTGTTTGTGCAAAAGAAAAGGATCTTACATCAACACTAGGAATAATCAAGTCGAGACTCTTGAGCATTGCTTGCAGTTGGCTAATGATACTAATGATCACCTGGTCAGTAACTATAATTATGGAGGCTGTATAAATGCCAATTTACCATAACTATATGCATCTTTAGACATAACAAAGATCAGGTGTCAAAACACCTAAGCACATGTCTTGTGTGTGTAAACACGATAACAATCCCAACACCAATTTGGCCACCCATTCAACATGCGATGTCCTTGTGATGCAATGATGTTCACAATTTGCGTATTTCAGCTGAGCACGTGGTCAACGTTGTGGCTAGCCATATCACATGGCATGTAAGCAGGTACAACACAGGGAACAAGGCAGCAGTGCTTGCCTGCTGAAATCAGGTGGTGAGCAAAACACCGATTTGCTCCAAGATGGGCTGTGATCAAGGAGCACCACGGAACACAGGGCCAACCAGTGTTCATATGAAGGTCAAAACAGACACCCTTTGACATTATGTCTAAGGACACCCTATGTTAGTAGGCATTTCCAGTCTAGTGTGCGCCATAATGATTTAAAGTAAATAAATTCAAGACTGAAAAGTCAGCCCTCACTTGTGCTTCTTATTGCTCCTTCGTGATGTACACAGTGACCTAGAAATGAATTCAAAACTCATCTTGTACAGCTTAACATGGGTTCTTGTTTTTACCATATGCTGTTAGGTCTTCTGTAGGGCCAGAATGGTGGTATTACAAAGCTGCATTAGTTCTTAGCCTCAAACAAGTGGATGTTAGACTTACTGAAAAAAGAGCAATGAGAATTACCCTACCCTTCCATCTGGTTTGAAGAGAGGTGTAGCTAAGGTTGCCAAGTGTACATCTCAGTTTAAACAAAGCCTTGCAGCAAAAAGTAGTAATAGCTGTATGAATAGCCAGAACATTTGAGATTCCTCCCCCCACCCCCAGACATCAGTAGTAAGAGAAACTAGTTTTCATTTTACCACTAATACTTTTACTTTGTGCTTGCAACTCATCTACAAGTGTTCTCTATTTGTAGATCTTACAAATACAGATTATTGCAACTGGCAATTAGTGCCTTTTCACGCAGCTTTATAAGAACATTTATAGTTCTTATAAGACTTCCAACTGTCAGTCCATTTACAGAGCAATTATATAGCTATCTAACCCACTGACTCCACTGGTGCAACAGATACTGGTACCAGGGAGAGCACATTTGACAACACTAAACTACTAATCTAGCCAAAGAGAATCCAAGTACAGTATACATACAGGCAATGTCAATTCAGTTTAAGAATCTATGTTCACCGACATCTCCCCAGCACCCAGCTGATTTTGCCCAAGTACAATATAAGGTGTACTGAAAATTTAATGAACTTGCCAATTACGTTCATCACAAGTTCATCCTCTCTGTCTTCAGCTCTGCTACTTCCCTTGCTAACTGCTGCTCCTCAATCTCAATAGAGTCACTTCTGCAATCCCCACCATCTTTTCTTGACCTTAAATTTCCTTTTCTAGCCTCCCTATACTCCTTCCCTCTCTGCACAAGGTCTTGCCTCCTTTTTCCAGGGGCAAAATGGATAACATCCACCATGACCTGACTTCTGTTGTTCTTGTTAACAGGTGGATAACAGCCACCTCTTCTGCCACTTTGATCGTGTCCAATCCCTCTTAGCTGTTCACCTCCTAGACTGCTCACTGATATTTTCCACTGCCCTTTCAGGTACTCCTCCCTTGTAATTAAACTAAGGACATGCATCTATGACTTCTAGAGGGAAGGGGGTGGGGGATATGTTCACGAAGCCCCTCCCCCTGGGCAGGAACCTGCCTCTAATGATTAAGTGTTGAGCACACTGCTGATACTATAGAATTAATTAATGTGGTGGCTATCTAGAAATTGGTACATGGTCTTTATATTGTCTGTGTAAGAGCAGTTCAAGTTTATTTGGACACTTCTACTTTTCATTCTTTTGCCTTCAGATTATTATTATTATTATTATTATTAAGCATTTATATAACGCCAGCAATGTACCTGGCGCTTTACAAAGAGTAAGATAGACACGGTCATGCCAGAGAGCTTACAATCTTCTTAATAAAGAACTTCACCTTTTTAAAAAAAGAAAGAAGATATTGCCTATGTCAGTGGAATTCTCTTCTTGCTTGTTCACCAGAATGATGTGCCAGATTACAGGGCCCAGATTCTGACCACGTCATTTATATATGATTTTAAGAGACATTAAAACCCAAATTTAAGTCTTTCACAAAATCCAAGACCACAATGGAGGTTTCCCACATGTTTTTAAATAAGTGGAAGTGAAAGCAACGTTGGAAGAAAGCTTTTCCCTGTTGTGTCTACATTCCCTTTAGCCAGGACAATACTAGTCTTTCGTTTTCTTCATCTTACTATATTAAACAGCATAAACAATAGTCTATACTTAGACAGTAGCCTTGATGGATTGCAAAAAAGCAACATTTAACAGAGGAAATTTGTTTTATAGTTTTACATTCACATGCCAAGAAATGTGTGTACATCACTGTGCAAAATGTAATATCAAGCTACAGCTACAATCTTTTCAGCAAAACTCCTCAAATGATCATTTGAGATCTACGGAAGTTCACACTTAAAGATGCTCTTCTAACGAACACACAAAAGACTGGCATCCAACGTCTAAGGAAATCTAGTGGGATACAAGAGTCTCAATTGTTTGAGAAGGAAAAGCAAGCAACAATATTCAGCCTACAAAATCTTATTGTATAATTCAGCTTATGCTCTATAAGCACAAGCCTCTACACTCTGTATGTACAAGCATGATGAGCAGCATACAACTGGCTCTCTACTTCGCCTGCCAAGATCTCAAGCCATCCCAAAATCTCTAATGTGAGCAAACTCAGCTGAATAGCTCCGTGTGGAAGCCTAAAGAAGTTATCCGCAAGTCTTCTCTTTAACCACAGAGAAGTATGCAAGATTCCTTTTGCAACAAGCAGAAACGTACCTTTGTTCCTCCATTAGCACCGATGAACTTCTACAGACTGAGAAAAAGTTTACCTTGTTGTTAGTGTTCTGAGCAAGATTCCTTACCATCAAGGCACACTGAAACGTCTTCCTCTGCAGTTAAGTGAATGTGCCTTTACTTTTAGCCACCATACAAGTATTAGTTCTAGGTCAACAATTTCAAGGTGTGGATCCCAAACCCATGTTTTCCAAGTGTTTGGAATGACCCCAAGTTTAAAGACAGGTTAGTGCAAGTGATAGGCGTCCACTGGTAAGCTTGTTGCTGAGATTATCTACTGAAACTAGAGAATAAGCTACATGAAGCTTGCTAGATGTGTTCAGGCAACTCAGCGAAGAGCAATGCATTCTCTAGCTTTGAAACCCATTCTGTATCGTTTCCCCAATTCTTTAAAGCAACTACTGATTTAGTTTTCCCTTTCTTGTGGATCTCAAAACATTTTAAGATATTTCTATTGCCCATACACTATAGCCATATCCCAATACAAAAGCTAATGCTTTTTAGATACCTATCAATTTAAACTCAAAACAAGTAACCATATGATTTAACTAGGTATCCAGCCTACCTACTGTGCATTGCTGGACTTAAACATATATACTATTCAATATACACAGCACCATGCTCAGTACCAAAAAAGCAAGCCCCTTTGGGTAGAGACCCATCTCCAATGATTACATACCCTTCAACAGTACTTTTTTGCCCAGTACAGCAATGAGTTTTTTCTTGTACTAGGCTCCTAGCACTGCAAATTTTGTACGGACTTCATCAGACAGTCATTAATACAGCTAGCAAACTCTGGACTGTCTCCTTGCTTTTGCTACTGTTATTTGCTTATCCACTTGGAGGGCGAGGAGCACCTTTTCTCACTTTAACAAGCTTGAGGTAAGCACTGTTATCAGAGAACAAAGGTAACAACCAGGCAGGAGAGAGCTGTGCACCTGGGATCAAGATGAATACTAAATAAGGTAGAAGGGGTGTGAATGTGTTTGAAATTATTCTTTAGTGTGCTGAAAGGGACTGTCACTGCTTCCATCTGTGATCCACCAAGTGTCTTTAAAACAAACTTTAGAGCCAAAGATAATGCATTTGAGAATTTTTACTTTTTAATAGGCTGAGTTTAAACTCAGACCATTGGTCCTGCACATACAAACAAGTCCTTGGGCGCCAGCTGAAGGGTGCCATCCAAAGGGTGTCGCCCATTGGCGGGCCTGTTAACAGGACTGCAGTGGCAGTGCCCCGCCCCGAGGTTTGCAAGACAACATCCCTAGTGGAGAGGACACGCTCGTTGCTCAGCTCTGAGCTCAACTCTGCTATCTCCCTCGCTAGACAGCAATACTATGCCTCACGCATTGAGTCCTGCTCCCGGGACCCTCACCGCCTCTTTTCCACCTTCAACTCCCTTCTCAACACCCACACA